>WOAB01000115.1:10000000-10473048 GCA_027886185.1 Rheum nobile | reverse complement strand
ATTATGTTATGTTCTTATGTGTTGCTATAGCTGAAATTGGATTATTTTCCAAACCAACCAAGCAGTGAACAACAAAAAACGATTAGTACAAGAGGTTAATAACACGTTTATTCAATCAATAGATTTAAGGGTTTGAAACTAAATGTATCTACAGAGAAAGACATAAAAATACAGATCTATGGTTAGCCAGATAGAGCGAGAGAGACACACAGAATATTTAGCTTAAGGTATATGCAGAGAGGACGAGAGAGAGAGAGAGAGAGAGAGAGAGAGAGAGAGAGAGAGAGAGAGAGAGAGAGAGAGAGAGAGAGAGATTAAGGAACTTACACATGGTTTGTGGCTTTGCATGTTAATTGAAGATGTAGACTCACAGTTGTAGATATTCTTCTGCATGTCGTTGGATCTAGATCCTCTTGCGATGGACTTAATCGATTTTGGTTTAACCCTTGAAGACAAAGAAGTTGAACAAAAAAATTACATATGTAAACTCATGTGTTCAAACTAATTTATTTTAGAACGTTGAAGAAGGGAAGATAAATTGTTCGCCGGTGTTTAGAGAAATAAAAAGTCAATCGGCGAAGGCGAAGGTTTAAGAAGAATCTGGAAATGTTGAGTAATTTCAAACAGCGCAGATAAGGAGAGATAGAAACAGATAGAAGGTGTTGTCGGCAAAAGTACTAAATTAAGATACATAGGCTCATCTGGAAATCTCTAACCTAAATTCAGAAAGCGGCCTTGTGGCCCTACTTGGGCAATTTTCATATTCGGCCCATAAGCCAATTAAGGAAATACTTTGTACAAGAATATTGTATGGGCTTTAGAATTATTTTTTCGGCCCATCAGTCCATATAGGATTTTAAAATATTATTCGAATTTATTATCCCAGAAATACAGATTTATTAAATTATGAATTTGGGCCTTTAATTTAGATCTTTAATCTTAAAGCCCAAAATCAGCCCATTAAAGTGTTTCAGTCTTATTAAGTTTAATGAAGTCCATTAAGCCCAATAAGCCAATTAAGCCAGATTAAACCAATGAAGCCCATTAAGCCCATTTATAGCTGTCGATACTAATTTACTTGGTACAAAAAAACAAGTTACATTTTTTTTGGGCCTAAATGAAGCCCATTAAAAAGCCAATATTTACAACTATCGATAATGGGTTCGGTGTATTACATAAAGCAATAAGGACAAAAAAGTAATAATTTATAAGTCCACTAACTGATGTTGTTTTTATACGAATTTTAGTATTAATGCTATTAAATAATAAAATATTTCAATTACTAAGTCAAATAAATAACCTATTTCATAATCTTAACTATAACATTGTATCTTTGTCATAAATTCGAACCAGTTTCATATACTATGAATATATTATTTACATTTTAACACATTATAATATATATATAATATATAATAAACGAAGAACATTAGATTAAACGATTCTTCATCAAGAAGAGTCTAGATGTTTAATACTTTTCACACTTAAACACACAAAAAAACAAAGAAGCAAACATATCTGGATTATTTTATGTTCTTATGGTTTGCTATAGCTGAAATTGGATTATTTTCCAAACCAACCAAGCAGTGAACAACAAGAAAACGATTAGTAGTACATGTTAATAATTCGTTTTATTGAATCGAAGGATTTTAGGGTTTGAAAATAAAGATATTTCCAGAGAAAGATAGAAAGAAAAAAAGACATACAGGGTAAGCCAGAGAAATCAAGAGAGACACACACAGAACATATAGCTGAAGGTATATAAAGCATTGAAACAAATTCTTCAAGATTCATGCTACAGTTTGACAGACAAGTTTTTTTTCAAATCAAGACATCCTAGCATTTCAATCGAAAGGAAAATCCACAGAAAGAGATAAAGAGAGACATAGAGAGTCAGAGAGAGAGATAAATCTTACGTTTTTGAAATATGGAGATCTCCAGAACCTCCGTCTTCCAGATCCTTCGATTTCTTTGCGATTATCTTCTCATAAACAGTGTGGTGTCAGATTTGCATGTAAACTTTGGAGAAGAAGCGATTATTGTTGTGGATCTGAAACAGACAGGTTGTGGGTGATATAGATCTAAACTAGATCTTGAAAGAAAAAAATTTGATCTCATATTTTGGAAAAAAGAATTACATAGGTTTGTCTGGATTAAGATAGGAAAGGAAATAAAGTGACGAAGCTTGAATTAGGAAATCAAATACGCCACAGATCTGAAAAAGGAGAGAAATGGAGATGAAGGGTTTCGAGAGAGACATATGAAGAGAGAGAGAGAGAGAGAGAGAGAGAGAGAGAGAGAGAGAGAGAGAGAGAGAGAGAGAGAGAGAGAGAGAGAGAGAGAGAGAGAGAGAGAGAGAGAGAGAGAGAGAGAGAGAGAGAGAGAGAGAGAGAGAATGGAAACGACAAAATGATCCCAAAGTGGAAATGTGGTAGGGTTAGCGAAGTTGGAGATTTGTCTTCGTTCTGATTGGGCTTCATTTGGGCCGTTTGGTACCAATCACAGAAACGGCCCATCTCCTTTAGTCGTAAGTTGGGTTATATCATACTAAAAGCAGATTAAATGTTAGGCCCATCATTTTATTTGATTATGAAAAATACAGAATTAATATGTACATATATTAATTTAATTTTTAAAAACTTGAATAAGTTTTAACATGTGTTATATAGTAGATTATAAAATTAAATTAATTGATTATTTTGGTAATTTTGTTAATTTTGTTAATTTATTTTGAATATATAAAATTTGAAAGTGATTGTGTTATGTCGGTTGTAACCCAACATAATATAATGTTGAGATTAGTTGCTATTATAGATAAACGACAACGAATAAATTCAATTGAATACAAATAATATATTAATCGAGCTTTTGGAATTGTTCGTTGTAATTCACTTCCTCATTTTTTATACTTGGGCCTATATGCCCACAAACCTATTTAATGTTGCATGAAAAAGTTACAACCTATTAAAAATATAATTTGGGCCCATATGTGCATTGATTACTTATAATTTTGTATTATAATTGAATAATACAAAGAAATTATATTATGTTTATTTATTATATTTTTAATAAGTACATAATCTCTATTTTGGTATGTATTAGGCCTATAATCCGAAACCCTGCCAACGATATTTGTTTTGGGCCTATAAGCCCGTGTAACAAAAACAAATAAACATCTCATTAAGTATTTACATATTTTTTTTTTTAAAATCATAAATATATTTTATGCAATTTGTGTATTACATGTGATTACACTAGAATAAATATATAAGTTTTAATTTCAATATATGTATGATTTTGAAGGGTGATTTTGTTATGGACGAAATAACTCGACATAACAGAGCGTTGAGATTGACTGTTATTAGAGATAAACGACAACGGACAATTTCAAATAGATCAGGTAAATAAATTGCATTCAATTCTTTCACATTTTTTCCCGATAAATTGAAATATGAACTTGAATATAAATAGTCATTATGTAGGATGTATTCCTGGAGTTAGTCCCAATTCATTCGTTAGTGGTCGTATCCCCATGTCCGACATTTCAAATGGTTAGTAATGTTATTCGATAAAGTCTTCATTTAATTCGATTCGACCATCTATATTGTAATAAGTATTTGATTTTCTATAATAAAATATATCTTTATTTTAATGATTCTATATAAAAAAAAATTAACTATTTTATAACTATGAGAACATATAATTGTTGTTTATAAATTTTTGCTTATGCTTACAATTTGTAACACATATCCATTTATTTATGCAGTACACCAGAATATTACACCGTCGGCTTTGCATGTACCCCGAAGTGATCAAAACGTTCATAATTCATTTTTATCTAAAAGTGTTGCAGAGCAAGAAAACTACGGTATAATTTTTTTGGTTTTACTATCCGTTTAATTAAGTATCATTTTTTTTATCTATAATAAGTAGATTATGATATAACTATTTATTTGTAGTTCAATTGCAAAATGTCATGCGTAAAGAACAAAATTATATGCACAATGTCGAACAAGGTATGGTATTCTTAAAATTCGTATGAAATAAGTGATTTATGTATTTATAATATTTGAATTTTATTTTTCATGCACAGATTAGCTCGACAAAGGAGGAAATTGAGAATGAATGTGATAAGCCATAAGCGGGATGGAACATCGCTAATCGACTCAGGTTAGAACCAAATATATAATATTTAATTACAAATTTAAATTAATGTAGTTTTTGCTTAACCAAAATCAATGCAGTCAATATACTTGGAAATAGTAGCAACTCTATATTTACTCAGGCTATACCATTATGTATTACAGTTTATGGTCTTAAGTTTGAGGTTATATTTTATGTATCAATATTTAATACTTTAGTGTTCAGGTACAATAAATTCATCTGCATTGACAGGAGGTTCAAATAATTTACCACATATAAGTGATGGTAATAATCGTTTTATGAAGTGTCAAAATTTATATTTGGTTATAATCATAAGGTTGGGGTGCCTATTATGCTGCTCCGAAATATTGATCAATCTTTAGGTTTATGCAATGGGACGAGATTGATAACCACGCAACTTGGCAGTCATGTTATACAAGGGAGAATTATTTCAGGCAACAATATCGGACATACGGTGTTGATTCCTCGCATGATAATGTCACCATCAGACACTTCATTCCCTTTCAAGTTTCAACGAAGACAATTTTCCTTGAGTGTATGTTTTGCTATGACCATAAACAAAAGCCAGGACCAATCTCTTGCAAATGTCGGTTTGTATCTTCCACGCCCTGTTTTCAGTCATGACCAGTTTTATGTTGCATCATCAAGGGTGACTAGCAAGAAAGATTTGAAGATATTGATTTGCGACAAAGATAAGAAGAAGTATAATACTACAACCAATGTAGTATACAAGGAAGTTTTTAATAATTTATAGCAATTTTGAACATCGTTCCACATTTAATGTTTTTCGTTTCATTTTCATGTATTATATGATCATTTTTATTATTTTTGATGGTTTTATTAGTATTGATATAAGTGGTGTGGCTATACCTGTTTGAAAGACTACTTAGCCAATTTTTATTGTTAATAAAGTTATGGAGAGTGTCGTCTCTCTTTATATAATTTAGTTTTTGGTATATCTCGAATATTTTTTTCGATTAGTCATGTTTTATTTAAATAACTAATCAAATAAATATTGAACCAATGACTCATCGATAATTAAAAAAGTACAATTTTTATAAATGTAAAAAAAAATAAACAAATTCCGTATAAGACACGGATATTACACTAGTAAGGAGTATAAAGGCAGCAGCTTTGGCATCTGGCATAGATTTTCTGCCATCAATCCAATCCGCCGCTTGGCCGCCACCGCCCCTCTTTTCATCCCAAAATTAGTATGCTCTTGACTCTTCCGATAATCCATTTCCCAAATTTTATTCCCCTTTTTATTACCAAAAACGAACCAAATCTATCCCCTATTTTCCAGATTCGCTTTAACCGAATATCTCCACCCCCACCTCTTTCTAGTATTTATTCCGCCTCTCACTCGACCCTTCTCCCCTTCCCTTCTCCAATTCAACAGGGTTGACCCAGGTCAACGCTTCCGCTACCGCCTTCCTCGTTCCGGTGATGGACCCGTACACAGAGGAGCACTTCCCCCACCAATCGCAGCCGTCCAATTCGGGGCTCCCGCGATTCCGGTCTGCTCCCAGCTCCCTCCTTTCCAGCTTCAAAGCCCGTGATTTCATCCAATCCGCACCCCTCGATTCCCCATCCAAGGGTTTCCCCCAAAATCAGCTGCCTGCTCTCGAGACTCGATTTAGGGTTGATGCTCCCAATTCGACGGCCACGGATCAGTCAACGCAGCCCAAGCCGGCTGTTGACCGCTCCGCTCTTCTTGCCAGGCAGAGCAGCTCCCCTGCTGGTTTCTTCTCAAATCTCATTACTCAGGATGGTAATTTCATTTTCCTAATTACTACTCTTCTTATTTAATTACACGTGCTTTTGTTATTTATCCCTTTCAAGAACGTTACTTGGGGACTTATGTTAGGGAGTCGTTTGTTTATCTGTTACTTGAAAGGAAATATTCAAAGTCAATTTGTTATTTTTACTTTATGTCATGCACATGAAGTTTCCTTTTTATAGCTGCCATACCATTGTAGTTGCCAAAATCACATGATGCCCAGTTCAGTTGATAGTGTATATGTTATAGGCTGCTTCTGGGGTCATATTCAAATGGTTAATTAAGTATAAACAGATTATGAGTTGATATGGAGACTGTGATTTCAATCTAACTATTGAATTTATTCAATTGGAGTTTATCATTTATCCAAATCTTGCAAACTCTACGGCTGCTGATGTTGTTTGGCAAACTCTGGGGCAAAATTGCAGGATATGGTATGATGGGTGGCGGTGGGATTGAGAGTTTCAGATTCAGCAGTTCTTCTGCGAATGGAGAAGGACAATTGAACACGCATTTGAGTAGGTTGAAAGCTCAGGTTGATTTAGGACCCGGACGATCAAATTCTATTGGGCATTTGCCAAGAATCCCGGAGATTGGAGCTGAAGCCACCAACGACAGTGGCTCTGACGACGACGATGCACGCTTTCACAGCCATGGATTCTCTTTCACTTCCTGGAATGACAACTCATGTGGGATGAGAAAGCACCAACAGGATAATAGGATTCTCTACTCAGGCTTAGACACATCTGCTGCTCCTCAGGTACCGGGTTTTTTGTACACGTCTATTTCCCCGTTTCTTGTCAACGTCTGATGTTTGATTAGAATGCTATGCTCCCTCACCAGACACATGTTCTGTCACACCATCTGAGTTTGCCCAAGACTTCAGCTGAGATGGCAGCCGTCGAAAAGCTGCTCAACTTTCAAGACACGGTTCCTTGTAAGATCAGAGCGAAGAGGGGCTGTGCAACTCATCCTCGGAGCATTGCTGAAAGGGTATGTCTTATTCATCATATGTTTTTAGTTCCAAGTTCCCTACTACCGCTACTCACTCCGTTTAATAATACTTGTCATTTTAGTCATTGACACAACTATGATTAAGATAAAACACTAGAAACTTTTACCAATGAATGAAGAGAAGTTTCATAGAAAGTGTCCACATGTGCAATTTTTAATAACATATCTTGTAACTCACCAATGAATCATTACTTAAAACTCTAAAATGACAAATAATTCTTAACATAAGTAAAAGATTAAAATGACATTTATTACTAAACGCAAAGAGTATTAATTAGTATCAGTAGCTGGGAAGCAAATCCTCTCACATGCCATGAATGTTACTTGAAGGCCTTTGCTTTTGTTTTGCCTAAATTGGGCAAACCGCCTTGTTAGGAGAAAAATTCTATGGTTGGGTGGGTTTTCGATTCGTTAACTTGGCATGAATGTTGGGTTTTCAGGTTAGGAGAACCCGAATTAGTGATAAAATGAAGAAATTGCAGGATCTTGTTCCGAACATGGAGAAGGTAAATTCATTCCCTTTTCCAAGCTTCCATATCCTGTCAGTTTTTATTATCCCCGAGTTAACCCGTCTCCTCTCTTTTATTCGGCACAGCAAGTGAACACATCAGAGATGCTAGATTCAGCAGTTGAGTACATCAAGGAGCTACAGAAACAGTACAAGGTCTGTTTAGCTAACTTAAAACATGACTGCCTGTGCACACGAATTTAACACCAATCCCCGTCTCTTGTTTCTGCAGATCCTAAGCGATAATCGAGCGAGGTGCAAGTGTCTTCCTGCGGAGCAATCAGCAGCAAACCGAGCTTCCTAATGGACCCTTGACCTGAATCTTTTGACAAGCAAAGCGACCCAATACAGCCATAAAAACAGTTGATTTAGGAACATGTTTTAGGAATACATAAACTCCTATGTGTAAACTTGAATCTCTTGATCAATCAGATTCGAGGGAGAGGAGACACGAGAGATGTGATTGTGAAGGCACAATATGCATAGAATGCATTCCGATCGTAGTTCACATCAGTGTTTTTTTGTTCCCTGGTGTCTGTTTTTCTGGGCAATGCTAATGTTGTGATTATATAATTGGTTTCTTTTTGCTCTGATATGTAAATTGATGGTTTGGTTCTACTCTCCGATTGATTCCATTCTTCCTGTAAATGTGAGCCAAACACCCGGATTGAAGCAATGTCAAACCAATTGGCAAAGATGGCAAAGTTTGTTTAGAGCAACGGAATCTGGAAGAAACATGATTCCTCCAAGATATCCTTTTCCTTCTCCACCATGCGCTGATCTTATGGATTCCTTGCCTTACGGCATTATAATGTATATCAATCCCACCAATTTCCTATCAACTTTGCTGAGAAGGGTATTCTGATTCAACCTATATATGTGTCTTCTATGACGACGATTCTCTATATGATCTAAAGACTAGCTGCTCTCCACATTTCATCAAGGTTGGTGTACAAATTACTCTACTTTTGTTCCTTTTTTAGTCGGCAACATTTTTATCCACCTATTCTGTTTTCATTTTGACATACGGGCAAAATTGTTACGGAGTATATGTAACGGGTGACACAAAAAAGGTCCTAACCTAAGTGACCGAATAAATCAAACTCCCCTAAAAAAGCCAAATCCTTTGGAAGAGTAGGTTCGATTTAATTTATTTATGATTTTTTAAAGTTTTTTATGTAGGGTTTATTCTTTGTTTTTTTAAAGATAGCAGACCAAAACTCAACATGACTAGTAAATGAATTGATTAAATCTGACATTTTATATCATGGTTGAGAATCTTTAACCCAAAAAATCCATATTTGTATTTGTGTTAATAGGTAGGGAATTTTGTTAACATGGCCTTGGAAGCAGTCGAGACAGTACTACTCCACGGGACGCTTCGTGCAACCATCTATGAGATTGATAAAATACACTCCTCCGCCCTATTAAGTTCTAAGGTATTTCATTTTATTTTTTTTGTTAAATTTCATGATCAATAATATTAATAAGGCATAAAACATAATATTTCAAGGAAACAAATTAGGCTATTTCTAACCCGCAGTTTTTCTAATTGGTCCTAACATTGTTAATTTGTCTTTTTAGGAAGACAAAAATACTTACTTCAAATAAATATTAGTGCTCGAATTCTTAAAAATGCCGAAACTCGTATTTTAGCTTATTGACCAAACAAAGCTTTGATAATTCAACAAAAATTCAAACCTTTGTTTAAAAAGTTGTATTATCGATTCAGTCTAAGAATTTATATTAGGAAGCTTATATCTTAGATTGAAAATGATAAACCGACCCAGAAATTTTTGGATCCAAAAAATTAAATTCTGGTCTAATCCAAGTTTTTTCGAACAAGATTTTAACAACCTTACTCGGGGCATGAAATAGAAAATCCGTTTTTCCATCTTTCTTTCGAGCTTTTCAAGTTACTCTTATATTTCAATTTTGTTTAACTTTAGGTTTAGTTTGAGAACAAATCATATAATTTTAATTTGTATACCAGAACTTCAGAAGTTACAACTAGACTAGTTAGCCGGATTGGTCAAACCGGGTTTGGGTTCAGTGATTTTGGGTTTAGGTTAAGTATATATCGGGTCAATTCGAGTTATAAGTCAGATCAAGTTGAATCATTACAGTTTGATATTTGACATAACAAATCAAGAGCGTCATATTATAAATATTTCGCTCACTATTAACATATTATCAAATAGTTAAAAAGTAATATAAATATGTCAAAATAAACTAAAATTATTTTTATTTATTGATTATTATATATATAATCGAGCTTGGCAATTTCTAGATTATTAAAATTTTAGGTCGGGTTCAGGTCTAATCCTAATACAGGTCGGTCAGATATGTAATACATATTAGATCGTGTATTGACAACTCAAATTACAACTATAAAAAAATGAATCTACACTTTCACCTTTATTTATTTTTTAAATTTACTTAATATACTACCTTCTCTAAGAAAATATATTTTTATGTCAAACCTTACTAGCTTAGATAGAGAGTGAATACATATGTGTATCGAATTTCCCTCCTTATAAACAAAAAAATAGAGAAAATATATGTTTTCTAAGTTTTAGTCTATTTCATATCTTCCTAAAATATAATTTTAAGTGTTTATTAAAAAAAAAATACATTTAATGATCCCCAAATGATGGGGCTTATATAACATATATATATATATATATATGTGATATCTCAAGTAGAGCTGGCCAATCCTGAACCAGAATCGGCGAACCGAAATCGGACCAGGTCAAATCCTGAACCGGATCAGACCGGAACTAGACCGGTGGTTCAAGGTCCCGATCGGTTCAGGTTCCGGTTTAAGGCATAGTTGAACCGTCGAACCGACGGTTCATGAACCGGAGGTTAACCGACGGTTCAGGCGAAATATAAATATTTTTAAAAAAGAAATATCCATTAAAATTATCCTAAAAACACTCTTAAAGTCCTACATCCTATTATTCATACTAATCCCTTTAAATCTTAAAAAAGCTATAAAAATCATAAACACATTAAAAAACGTTCAAAAAATTACATATTAAAAAAACATAAACCATACTCTACAAAGTAACAAAACCTTAAAATACAAACCCTTAACCCTAAAACTATGTCTAATGTCTATAAACTCTAACATAAATCATTTAATGTTACATAATTACATTATCCTTTAAATCTAAAAAAAGCTATGAAAATCATAAACACATTAAAAAATGTTTAAATAATTAAATATAAAAAATCTTAACCATATAGTTATACAAAACATTAAAATACAAACCCTTTATCCTAAAACTATAAACCCTAACCTAAATCATATAATGTTACATTACCTTTTAGATCTTAAAAAAGCTATAAAAACCATAAACACATTAAAAAATATTCAAATAATTAAAAAAATAAAAAACTAACCATAACCCATAAACTATACAAAACCTTAAAACACAAACCCCCTAAACTATACACCCTAACCTAGAGTCCTAAATTCTTCATTACCCTTTAAATCTTAAAAAAGCTACAAATAACATAAACACATTAAAAACGTTCAAATAATTAAATTTAAAATAAAACCTAACCATAAACCATAAACAATACAAAACCTTAAAATACAAACCCTTAACCTTAAACTATAAACCCTAACCTAGAGTCCTAAATCCTACATTACCCTTTAAATCTTAAAAAAGCTACAAAAAACATAAACACATTAAAAACGTTCAAATAATTAAATTTAAAATAAAACCTAACCATAAACCATAAATAATACTAAACCTTAAAATACAAACCCTTAACCCTAAATTATAAACCCTAACCTAGAGTCCTAAATCCTACATTACCCTTTAAATCTTAAAAAATCTACAAAAAACATAAACACATTAAAAACGTTCAAACAATTAAATTTAAAATAAAACCTAACCATAAACCATAAACAATACAAAACATTAAAATATAAACTCTAAACCCTAAATTATAAACCCTAACCTAGAGTCCTAAATCCTACATTACCCTTTAAATCTTAAAAAAACTACAAAAAACATAAACACATTAAAAACGTTCAAATAATTAAATTTAAAATAAAACCTAACCATAAACCATAAATAATACAAAACCTTAAAATACAAACCCTTAACCCTAAACTATAAACCCAAACCTAGAGTCCTAAATCCTACATTACCCTTTAAATGATTAAATATTTAAAAAGCTACAAAAATCATAAATACATTAAAAACATCAAAATAATTAAAAAAAAAAACCTAACCATAAACTATACAAAACCTTAACATACAAACCCTTAACCCTAAACTATAAACCCTAACCTAAATCATATAATGTTACAATATCCTTTAAATTTTAAATCTTAAAAAAGCTTCAAAACCTACCCCTTTTTTTTTAAATCGGGTTCCGAACCAGCGGAAACCCGGCCGAACCTGAACCGGACCGCCGGTATCAGGGGGATAGCCGGTTCAGGTTCCGGTTCATGAACCGTGGCCACCTCTAATCTCAAGGATAGAAAAATATTATCAAACTACTTAGGACCTAAAAAGAATAACTGCCACCAACATTCGGTTTGTCTAGCCGTCTAGTAGTTTGACACTAGGATCCCTTAAGCGTTCTATCAGAGGTCTCGAGTTCGATTCTTACTGAAGGGGTGTATGGAGACATTGATGTTGAGAGGGGTCTACCACTTCGTGTGTCAACAATATCCTAGTCTGGACGGAGAGCGGTTTTGGCCGATCGAACCAGACGATCAATGTTAGGATTCAAACGCAATAATGAGATAAATTGAAACAAAGAACACAAGAATTGTTAACCCAATTCGTCAAGAAATTGAATACGTACGGGGGCGCTGCCAAGCTGAACTTTCGGTGTACAGTCCATCAGGCTCCATAACCCAACAATCAAGACCAAAAAATAAAAGAATTACTGCCAAGAAGAAAATACGAGTTAAGGTTACATTCATCAAAAATACAATGTCAATTCTTAAAAAAAGGTTAATTTCTAAATTAGTAATATGAAAAGGTATAGAAGGATACCAAGAACACTTTTCTAATAACAATTTTATACGAAGATACATACATTAATAATAACTTTTTGTATGTATTTTATATAATGTGTAATTTTAAGTAGATATCATGTAGGGTATGAGAACTCATATACTAGTTGGAAATTAACTAAAAAGACAGATATACCACGTTCTTTAATTCTTTTTTTGTGCTTTTCTGTTTTGAAAGGAGTTATATATAAGAGCTAGTTATTGAGCAATAGATAGGCTGTCGATCAGAATATAAAGAGAAATTGCATTTTGGCTGACATGATTTACTGAATTTTGTGTGGGTGTAAATCTTATTACTTTGGATTTTGGAAGCATGGTAATCTCGTACAAAAAGTAGGCCGCACGATATTGTTCCAGATGAAAAGACTTTGTGTCTGTGACACTCAGGTTAGTCCTCGACTTCCTTTATTTCATCAAATAGTTAGGGTGACATACGAATACACAAAGTAGTCGACCTCACAAATTAATATTGTTCCAGATGAAAAACTAGTAGCATCAGGCTTACCTTTTTATGGATATTGTTTGATTAAAATGAATAAATATGTAGGAGCCAATAGTGTGCTTCCCATACTGACCGTGCGTACAGTGCACATTCTAGTTTTATGTTTGGTTACAGTACACATCACTACAATGATGCACATTGAGGTGATGCATATTTGTTTATACTATGGTACATATCACTATCACTGTGATAGTGTGATGCATATCGTTGTGATGTACATTTATTTGTAATTGTAGTTTACATCACTACAGTACACGTACATTTACTTATAATTGATCAGTCAACATCGATTAATGTCGGTCAGGAGATCGATGGTCAATATTAGAAGCACGTAGTGGTGTATATATGTGCATTACTTTACACATGAATAGCACTAAATATTCATGTACCTATGGGCGGAGCTATTTGAAAAAAAAAAAAACACTTGTTTTTGAATAAAATTTTTAAGTTTTTTTATCTTTATTTAATCTGAATATGTAATTTAAGTCATCCCTAATAAATTTAAGCCATGAAAATAAAATTATCTTAAATTTTCTCCCTTCATCTCATCTGAAAATGCAATTTCAGCAAATTCTAATAAGTCAAAAAAATAAAATTACTTAAGTTTTTTTCTCCTCATCTCATGTGAAAATTACCTTAAGCTTTATAAAAAAATTAAAATTATTTTTTGCAAAACAGGATTTAAGTCACGTTGGATTTAAACCACACAGTATTTTTGTCGCGTAGGATTTTAGCCCCCTTTGGGATAAAATTCTGGCTCAACCCCAATACATATGAGATGTGTTTGCTTGTTTGTATGAGAACATACATTCACATGTGATTATCTCTCCAAATACGTGTAGTTTCTTTCATTAGATTAAAATGAAATAATTAATATAGTTTAGCCTCACTAGCTTAACTTGTAATTAAATAACATCCGTGAACATGACTTGGCATCTTTTTTTGTTAGATTGGCCTAATACGTCCTACTAGACAAAACATTTGATACCGATCGATATGATGATAACATTTGATAAAGTACGTACATCCACTGGTGGTGATCGCGCGGCTTGATTTTATGACTCTTGTTAGTTGTACTAATTAAGATGCGCGCAATACGTGTGAGTGATTGAGGGTGACGGTGCAGTTTACAGGGAACAGGCTATACGCAACAGTTGACCTAGACCAAGTTAGACTTGGACGAACAAGGCCTGTTCGGCAGGCCATCCACCCAAACTGGTCGGAGCACTTCACCCTCTACACCGCCCACAAGGCCGCCTTTGTCGTCTTCACCGTCAAAGACGACAACCCCGTCGGCGCCACCCTCATTGGCCGCGCTAGGGTCCCCGTCCGCGACATCTTGCAGGGCCGACAAGTCACGAGGCTAATAGATATGGTTGATGAAAAATGGCATCCTATAGGCTCCAAGATCCATGTTTCCCTACAGTTCTTTACTGTCACCCAAGATGATAATTGGTCTCAGGTACGTTCCGTACTGCACGTACATTAGGGGTTTGTTTGGATTCCCGAAAATAATACATTGGTTTCGTATAGGGCATTAAAGTTCCGCGTTTGGACCTCGTCCCTCGCACTTTCTTCAAGCAAAGGCAAGGATGTAGGGTTACCTTATACCACGATGTTCACGTTGATGACAATTTTGGACCCGGCTTTGAGCGGTGGAGTGGCATACCCTATCAGCCCCACAGGTGTTGGATAGACATCTACGACGCCATCAACAACGCCAAGCACTTGGTCTACATAGCCGGATGGTCAGTCACCCACAACCTTCACTTGGTTAGAGACCCGGACAACCCGACTCCTACACTAGGGGAACTTCTCAGAGCCAAAGCCGAGCAGAATGTGAGGGTTTTGATCCTAGTTTGGGACGATAGAACGTCGAACGAGATGTTGAAGAAGGACGGCATAATGGCTACCCATGACGAAGAAACATTTGAGTTCTTTCGGAACTCAAAGGTGAATTGCGTCAAGTGCCCTAGAAGCTCGGAGCGTGCTCATAGCATACTTCAAAAGTACGCGATTGATGCCATGTTCACGCACCACCAGAAGACGATAGTCATGGATGTTGAAGTCCCCTCAAGTCGGAAGAGGACGATCGCTAGCTTCCTTGGAGGGATCGACCTTTGTGAAGGAAGATATGATACACAAGAGCATCCATTGTTCAGGTATCATCTTAATTGATTCATATATGGATTTAGTACATGTTTTGGTAAGTGTCAAATTAGCACGGGAATGTGGGTCACCCACATATGTGCACAAATGCGCGTAACTAATACATAATCTCAGCGGAGTTCCATCATAAAATTAATTGACAATAGAAAGACTAGATCGATCATCACACTTATATATTAGACAAGTTACGTCCCAACTTCAACTTTAGATGTATAATGAGTAGTCTAATAGTAAAACAATTAGATAATTTAAATCGTTATACTAAAGGTAATTGACATGCAAGACCTAACAAGATATTTGTTAAGGTGAAAATATGTGGATATAAGACATATATAACTTATGCTTTTAAAACCAGAACATTGGATACGACGCATAAGAAGGATTTCCATCAGCCAAACTTCCAGGGATCGTCGGTGGAGAAGGGAGGCCCAAGGGAGCCATGGCACGACATCCATTGTCGAATAGAGGGTCCAGCGGCATGGGACGTGCTGTACAACTTCGAGCAGCGGTGGGCGCAACAAGTGAAGCGTGCAGCCGGGAGTGGGGGCAAAGCCGGCATCCTGACCATGCAGGAGCTGGACGCAGTCGACCCCTCCCCCACGGATCCAGCAGCCGAACCCAATGAACCCCACTCCTGGAACGTCCAGATCTTTCGGTCCATAGACAGTGGGGCCGCCTTTGGGTACGCCAAGGTGGACCCCGATCGGGCTGCTGCGGCTGGGCTTATCAACGAGAAGGACAACCTCGTGGAACGCAGCATCCAAGATGCCTATATATGTGCTATCCGACGCGCTAAGAACTTCATCTACATTGAGAACCAGTACTTTCTTGGCAGCTCTTTTGCTTGGAATCCTAGAGGTACGTACCTATTGAAGTTGGGATATAAGCCTAATATATAAGTTTGACTAGTTATTCTTCCTATTGTAAACATGTTTTAGCCTGAAATTTTAGTTCATGCGAAAATAAACTAATATTACAATATATATAAAATATAAAATACTAAATGTCATTGTAATTTTTATTTAGTAACATTTTTAGATTTGTCATATTTTTATCTCACAATAATATCTTTAATCTCAATAGATGTCTCTATATCTTTTTGAATATACGTTTTAGTTTCTTATACCAATAACTTGATTAGAGCATTCTAATAAGCACAAAACATAGACAATTAAGATAAACATGAACTAAATTATAATGATATAAAACTTTTTAATAAATTATTAATTTCTAGTGTATTATTAAACTTTTTAGGGTTTATTTTTTATTTTTTTAATTCTTAATTTATAAGATTTTTCTTAAATTTTTATTTTTATATTTTTTAAAGTCCCGTGGGAAAACAATCCCCACTGGACCCCGTGTGTGTCTGTCCCTAGGTTTTAGGATAAAGTTTATCCTACGTACATTATATAATGTGTCTCTACATATATAATAATTTATTGGTACGTACGTATGTCCAGATGATATGAACTTAGACGACGTGGGGGCGTTGCATCTCATACCCAAGGAGTTGTCGTTGAAGATCGTAAGCAACATCAAGGCGGGGAAGAGGTTCTCAGTGTACGTGGTGGTTCCCATGTGGCCGGAGGGCCCGCCAGAAAGCGAAGCAGTGGAGGCGATCCTGGACTGGCAGCGGAGGACGATGGAGATGATGTACACCGACATCGCCAAGGCAATCCAAGAGAACAAACTCAACGCCCACCCTTCCGATTACTTGTCCTTCTTCTGCCTCGGCAACAAGGAAAGAAGGGCGGCGGAAGGAGAGCCTAATCCTCCTCAGCAGCCGCCCCAAGATTCCGACTACGCTCGAGCTCAACTCTCACGTCGTTTCATGATATACGTCCATGCAAAGACCATGATCGGTACGTACATATATATATATAGCTTGAGTCCTTAATTGTGATGAACTAATGTCAAGTTGTTTGCTTGAATGTATATATATATATATATATATATATATATATATATATATATATATATATATATATATATATATATATATATATATATATATGTTATATTAGTCGACGATGAATACATAATCGTGGGATCAGCAAACATAAACCAAAGATCAATGGATGGGGAGAGGGACACGGAGATTGCGATGGGGGCATACCAGCCGAACCAGTTGATGACATCGGAGTCGCCGAGTGGGGGAGAGGTCTACAGGTTCCGAATGTCGCTATGGTACGAGCACTTGCGGCACTTCCACCCCTTATTCAAGAGGCCCGAGACGTTGGCGTGCCTGCAAGAGGTGAACAAGCTGGCCATGGAGAACTGGAAGTTGTACCTGGATGACAACTACACCGACGACTTGCCCGGCCACCTCATGCCTTACCCAATTAAGTTTGATATGGGTGAAAACCAGGAATGGGGTGTTGTTACGGCCGTTGTTCCGTGCTTCCCTGATACCAAAGCTAGGGTTCTTGGGGAGAAAGCAAAGCTTCTTCCACCATTTCTAACTACATAACATTAACTACTTATTTGGTCAAAATTACTATCCTCATTACTTCCAAATATAAGATTTGTATATCTATGCTTAATTATGGCGATTTTTTTTTTATATAAATTGTTGGTTCTAAGTAGTTACTCGGTAAATATTTACAAAGCTAGTAGTTACTCAGAATGAAACAGAAACCTAGCAACTCAATGTATAGTGGCAATATTGATTCCCTGTTACAAGATATGCTATGGTATCTCATAATGTCAAATTAATATTAGTACTTTATGATAATTTTAGAGAAGGGAAAATAATCACATGCTTATTTCTTTCATTGAATAGGGTATTTATGGTTACAAGCATAATCTTATCTTGTGCAAAATATAGATATCAAAACAATGTATGAAAATACTAAATATCTAGAAAATATTATCTTGATACTCCCCTCAAGTTAGAGCATGAGGATCAATGATGCCCAACTTATCAAGAAAAAACTCAAACTGCACTTTTCCTAGTGCCTTAGTGAACATGTCCGCTGGTTGGTTTGTTGTACAAACATAACGAGTGACAATATTTCCGGACTGGACCTGATCTCGCACAAGATGACAGTCAATCTCAATATGCTTGGTACGCTCATTAAACACTAGATTGGCAGCAATATGTAAAGTTGCATGGCTATCGCAGAAAAGACTCATGGGAGTGATATCACTCATACTCATATCTTGATATCCATACCGATACCCGATATCTCATATCTTTGGTATCGATACCAAACGAGCCCTTAAGTTATTTTATTAGCTATGTTCTTTTTTCAAAACACTTTTTCCCATAAATTCTATATCTTCAAGCCACAACGATAATATCTAATTAATTATTTTTATGATTTTTTGTATAATAATAACTAAGTCAATTATTACTACTCTTTAACAACTTTAAAACTAAAAATATACATTTCTCAAATGTAAATTTTTGGGTGGTTTTACATTGCCCAATATCATTTCCTACCGGTATCACAAAGTTGTACATGTGATCAATTGGTAAACTTCTATTAGTAAAGAAAAGAGCAATATGTTTTTATTCTTAAATGAGAAAGTTTTAACTAATCGCTAAATTATTTACATGGCTACATGCAATAACTATGATTAATTTACTAAAGTGACAAAAGTAATTGAGATTATGAGTATATATATGATTATCATGGTCGATGGTATTGTCCACTACAAATGAAGATTTTTTTACAATATATGTACTAAGAAAAAGTTAAATTTAACTTATATTATAATATTATTTAATTATCTAAAATTTTGATGCAAATTAAGAGATTCATTGAATAATAGCTTAAGCAATAAACATTTTTGCTTGTTATATGTTTACTACATACTCCATAGGAGTACAAGTTTGTATTCATATATAGATTTGGGTTCCCGTGCGAAATGCGAAGCGATCTCGGCCGTACTTTTTCTTTTTTTTTTGGTCAACAATTTTTTTTGTTTTTGTTTTCGTCCCCTGATCATTATGGAATAACCTATATAGAAGGTTCACCAATAAGCTCTAAATGTGCAAAGACATGTGTTTAAACATGAACATGTTATATATGAACTTGACGGCATAGAATAATGAACATTTAGTACTTATATGTGAACATCAATAATTGTCTATTCCAAAACGATCAGAGACGAAAAAAAAAAAAAACTCTTAACATCCCCTGATCATTCTGGAATAACCTATATAGAAGGTTCACAAATAAACTCTTAATGTTCACTTATTTGTGCACTGAAGTTCACAAATAAGCACTAAATGTGCAAAAACATGTGTTTGAACATGAACATGTTATATGTGAACCTTACGGTATAGAAAAATGAACATGTAGTACTTATATGTGAACGTTAATAATTGTCTATTCCAAACCGATCAGAGACAAAAAATATATATATAAAAAAAAGTTGTTGGCCGAAAAAAAAAAGTTCGTTGTATTTACGATTATGCTACCGTGTCACTATTCACTCTTATTCACCCATTTTAATCTCAGCCCTCCATCTCCTTGATACAATGGCCCATAATATTTCGCATGTTATACCATAAGGACCAAATGTATGGGAAACTCACTCTTCATATATATACATAATTGATCATCAATGATTGTTATAATATCCTCTATCTTTGTGACCCCTTTGTTACTTTTGAAACATGTAACCCATTTTAATAAATAAATATAAGTAATAAAAAACTATGATCATAACTTCTTAGCAATAGTCTATATGTCAATTAATTGTCGTATAACTTAACCGTTCGATAACCCTTTAAAATACATGTTCATATCTAAAAAACTTATTTTCTAAATGGTGTGGATAATATGAATACATACAAAATCATATATAATAGATCATGACCTACTAAAGCTTGTTACTATGTACAATCAAAGTGAGACAATGCTATCATGAGTAAATAAATTTCTTAGTTTCATACGATATTTGAGATTCATCTAAGAGTTGTAGATAAGATGTTTGATCTACTTAAAACCATTTTAAACACGGTGATTGACAAAATAAGAAGGCAACATATTCTAAATTATTATTTATTCTCTACAATAGCATCTAAGTGTGTCTTTGTCCATAAAAATGACAAATTCTCCAACTTAGCTTGGTGAACAAAAGTGACTTGTTATTTGTGTACTTGTCATACTAAAATGTTCAAATTTATGTGAATGTTTGTATTGTTAATGTTAAAAATATATTTTTATTAATTTATTTTCTCATTTAAACAACCAAGCTATTTGGTTTTAATTTAACCATATGCAACTTGTTTCTATATGTAGTTTTTACACGCGTGGGGACTAGGAGAAGAGGGGTCACCGGACTCCTGTGGATCCACCTCTGCCTCTCACCAACTGGACGATAAACTTAAGATTACAAGTCGCTATTTCATATGACTATTATGAGTCTATTTAAATTACGTATTATTTGATATTATAATATTAAAAATTGGTATTATAATATCAGATATAGCGTAATTCAAACATGTCCTCTAAATTGATCTCCGAATCGGTAAATCAGTTTAGTGTGAGCCTAGACCGACAAATATGTTGATCTCCGAACCCGTTCTGGAAAAAATATATGAGGGAGGATGTTCTGATAAATAAAATAAGGCTTCAGCCCATAAAAATATAAGAACCGCTAATAAATAATAGCACATAGGAATTGACTTGATATTGGGGGTTGAATTTGGAAGAGAGGCGGCATGACAAGGAGGAAGTCCGACCCAGGCCAGCTATGCATCCAGTGGGCAGCACCCAAACCCCGTCCCACAATTTATGTATAAATACCCCCAATCTCCTTCCCAATCTCCTTCCCAATCCAAACAAACATCTTTGAGTTCAACCAAAACAAAACAGATATCTTTGAGTTGAATTGGATCGATCAGCTAAATTAAATTTAGAAATGAAGTGGACGTGGGTTGTCCTCCTCCTCACCGCCGCCCTCCCCATTATAGCCGCCTTCTCGGAGCGGTGCCACCCGCACGACAAAAGGGCGCTCCTCCGCATCAAGCAGCAGTCCTTCAACGCCTCCGTCATCTTCGGCTCCTGGGACCCCACCACCGACTGCTGCGACGGCTGGTTCTTCGTCCGCTGCGACGACTCCACCCACCGAGTGACCTCCTTCATCATGCTCGGCGCCGACACCGAGGGCACCCCCTTCCCATCCGCCCTCGGCGACCTCTCCTACCTCGAGCAGGTCATCTTCCACAACAACGCCACCGGCCCCATCCCCGCCACCCTCTCCAAGCTCCGCCGCCTCATCTACCTCGACCTCAGCTCCAACCTCCTCTCCGGCCCCATCCCCTCCTTCTTCGCCGCCTTCCCCAACCTCACAACCCTCGACCTCTCCCGCAACGCGCTCACGGGCTCCATCCCCCACGCGCTCCCTCTCGCCCCGAGCCTCACGACCCTCCACCTCAGCAGCAACCGCCTCGCGGGCCCCATCCCCGACACCTTCGGCGCTTTCAAGAACGTCCAGATCGACGTGGCACTCGCCGACAACCGCCTCTCGGGGGAGATCCCGAGGTCGCTCCGGAGGGTCAAGTTCTTCAGCCTCGACGTGTCCGGGAACCGGCTACGCGGCGACGCGTCGTTCCTCTTCGGGGAGGACAAGACGGCGTGGAACCTCGACTTGTCCGGGAACGCCTTCGCATTCGACATGAGCGCTTTGGGCTTCCCGCACTTGATGAACGTGCTCGACCTCAGCCGTAACCGCATCTACGGAACCCTGCCGGCGGCGCTCGCCACTCTCCCGCAGCTCAACCTCTTCAACGTCAGCTACAACCGCCTCTGCGGCCCGATTCCCACCGGCGGGACTCTGGGACAGTTTGATAGCACCACCTACTTCCATAACAAGTGCTTGTGCGGCACTCCCTTGCCACCTTGCCACTGATCCCGGGGCCAATATTAAATTATACCTAAATCAGTATGGCAGAAAATATCCTACGAGTATGAAATATATTCCCAAGAATTAATTACAATACGCATATGATGAGAATCACATGTCTTATGTATATGTTATTGGATATATAATATAATCTTTCCTTTGTCTCTTCTATGGCTAATATATAGCTGAAAGCTCAAACCGTAGTTACAGTTGTTTGTTTATTTAGGGGCCGTTTGTTTACCACGAATGGGGGCTGAGGAATCGAATTCTTAACCCGTTACTTGTTGTTTGATATCTAATTTTTTAGGTTTTATATCGGACCTCCAATCTAATTGAAATCGGGTTTGGAATCCTGATATTTTTGGAGGATTTGGGTTTCATACCGGCCTCCAATCCAACCCAATCCAACCCATAAATATTTATTTGTAATATATAAATGATAATTTGACAACTATTATATTATATACAATTAATTATGTAAATTAAATATTATTTTTTAATTAATTATGTAATTTAAATATTATTTGTAATATATAAAGTGATAGTTGTGTTTCATTCCAGAAAAGTAACCAAACACATTTTTTCAAGAATAGAGTTCTAACCCGATACCTACTTAACCCGATACCTGATTTATACCAAACGCCCCCTTATAGATCGATGTCTAATAATATATTTGTTGAGTTCATATTGACTGTAACTAGACCTGGCAATCGGGTCGGGTTCGGGTTTTGGTTAACCGGGTTCCGGTTAAATCGGATTATGGTCAATCGAGTCGTTAACAATTACGGGTTGATTGGGTCGGGTCCTGTCGGGTTTAGTGCCGGTTCAGGTCGACCCAACGGGTCCAAAGTGTCAGTTTTTTAATGTTTTTTACAATAAATTTTATAATAAAATCATAATTTGAATAATAAAATCATAATTTTAATAATAAATTATTGTTTTTACTAATAAAATAATATTTTTAATAATAAAACAATAATAACAGCATCAATATTATATCACTATTTGGTAAAAAGTTGTATAATATTCATTATAAATGAGGTAATACATATGATTGGGTTAGGTCGGTTAACCCAACGAGTCAGGTCATATCAAACCCATATTTATTCGGATCATCGGGTTCAGGTCTTTCTTGACCCAGTGATTTTCGGATCGGGTCTCAACCCTAAAAATATTAGACGGGTCGGGTTGTCGGGTCGGGTCATATTTTGCCAGGTCTAACTATAACATTTCCTAGTCATATTTTTTTTTTTCTAAATTAGGCAATTTTATTAACTTTACTCTTGAATTAGGCTCGGATTGTGTAATAACCCCTAAAAGTTCCGAACTGTCATTTTGTAAGAAGGACATAATGGGCAATTTCTGTAACCTCTGTGATCTCTGTAATAATCTTTTCGAACGTTATAATATACGTTTAATGCATTTTGGGTCTTAGAATATTTTTATGGGTACTAAAAATAAATTCTAGCATAAGACCGCGAGTGAATCCGCAACCAAAAGCCAAGTGGCGCGCTCGAGCCATTTCCGCGACCGCGGAAGTGTTTTCACGACCGCGGAAGTATTTTCGCGACCGCGGAAACACTGTTTATCGTCATATTCAGATCTGAAGACGTTTCGCCGGTTCGAATTTCGCCTCGTGCGTAACTTCGCCGTTGGAGGAAGGCCGATCGACTGGTCTTCTCGGCGTTGAGCTCCTCTTTTTCATATAAATAGGAGGCTCCCACCCCGGAATCATCATCCACAGCTTCAAGATCTCATCTCTTCCTCTCGTTTTCAAGTTCGCCGGAGTTTTCGAGTTCGCCGGAGGAGCCTTGGAGGTGTGTTGTGGTGGTGGTTGTAGGGAGCCCTCGTCCGAAGCAAGGAGTGGTCGTTCGCGTCGTCGGTAAGCCTCGAAGCCGTGTTGAAGCCGTCGTCAGAAGGGAGATCCGCGATCGCGGGGATGATTTCCGCGACCGCGGCTCTGCCCAGATTTCCACGACCGCGGCTTGCTCTGGCCAGCGCGATCGTGGCTTGGACAACCTCGGTCACGGCTTTGGCTTTCGTTTCCTTTTGATTCTTAACGTTCATTCGTTCGTATCAAATCTAACTTAGGGTTCGTCGTGGTTGTGACGTCGTCGTAGGGATCCGTACGCAGATTCCAGTCTCCAGATACTCGAAATCTGTCAGCTACATTCGACTAGATTAAGGCAAGTGGCGGTTTGCTCTTGCTTATCATTCCATATTTCCGTTGGTTATCAATTACTTTTGATTGTTAATTAAATTGGAATGAAGTGTTGTTTCCTTGGGAACAGATTTTTATAAAATGATGTGATTAAAATATGGTATTATAATAGTTTGTATATATTGCTAGAAACAACGCTGTTATACCTGTTATTATCGTGATGGTATTGGTGTGGATTATTGTGTGAATTTAACTGTATAGTTAGAACGAGTATTCGTAGGAACGCTATGTACCTTACGAGGTCTAGTCGTTTCTTTATAACTGGTATTAGGAGGATTTTGCCCTAGTACTATCTGGTCATGACTGTACCCTTACTCAGGATAGGTGCACACAGCTGGTGTCGACAAATCGGGATTTATTCCCCAGATATCTCTCGTGATGAGATGATATACCTTAAAAGCTTTAACGTAAATGTACGTTTTGTCATTAAATAAGATAAGTGCGGTTATGCACATAATTAATGAACCTTCGGGTGAGAAGTACAACTTGGAACCCGCTCGGACTTCGGTTAGAGTAAGTTCTCTTTCCAATCTGGATTCTCATTGCGCGGTGAGGTTGGTCGTGGACCCAAATGATCAAGTCGTTTTAAAAGCTTGTGTGAAACTATAACGTTCCCAAACACTTGTCATACTTTCCGAGAGACTCATCTTCTTTTGGAGTCTTCTCTTCATATGTTTCCCATAAGACTCAATCTTTTGGAGTCTTCCCTTGTTCATACCTCTTCTTACGTTTTTGTAGAAGTGTTGAGGTTCACCGTCGTCATCGGCTATTACTCGAGAAGCGACAGGTGTAACCTAATACGACTACTTAGAACATTTTCTATATTTCCCTTTCATAGTCTTTCATTAGACTAACCAACCGGTTATTTTCCTTTGCATGGTTGACTGGTGTCATCCGTCTCATACGGCACATCAGGTAAACGTCCCTTTCCATGAAGGCCAGAATACGACGATAAGGGCAGATGATGTTTTAAAGAGTTTTCCAAGGTTGAAGATCCTAGGCCTGAGATCGCTCAGATCAAGACCCTTCGTGGCGTTTATTTATTTCAAAGATTTTCGTTGTGTTAAATAATTTTCTGTATTTGGTTTCGAACAGTTGTAAACCATGACATTGTTTTGAATAATATTTGATAATCTTTATGATATATAATATAGTTTGTGTTATTATATGGTTGTTATAAAATGATTTAGCCTTGGATGACCCCAGACGTGTATTCTGAGGTCACTAGCGGTAATACTTTCAAGGAATTATTTACGGGTGTTACAGATTGAAACTTATTCTCGAAATAGGCTCGCTGAGGAGTTTCGGGTTGAGTCGATGTATAGGACAACGACTCTTCTCTTAAGAGTCGCCATAGAGAACAACGACTAAAGACGAAGCTGGGGTGATTTTATTTTTTTATAATTAAAAATTGCATTTTAAAATAAATAAAAAAGTATATGAGTCACTGTTTGAAACAGCGACTCATATATTTAAGTTTTTCATATTAAAAATAAGAAGTTAAAATTAAAATATTAAAAAAGTGCATGAGTCGCTGTTTGAAACAACGACCCATGCTTATTATTATTTTTTTGCTATGTTACGTAGTATAAAATTGCACTTCTAAAATATTAAAAATATTTTAGTTTATAAGTATTTTAGTTTTTAAATTCAATTTTTAATATGGAAAAAATTGTATATGTGAGTCGCTGTTTCGTTCAGCGACTCATATATATATATATATATATATATATATATATATATATATATATTTTTTTAAATGCATTTTTTAATTATAAAAAAATAAATATGAACTAGTCGTTTTTCCGTACAACGACTTCGCCCGAAGCTCCTTCAGCCAGCCTATTTTGAGAATAAGTTTTAATCCGAGCCTAATTTAAGAATAAAGTTAATAAAAGTGCCTAGTTTGGAGGAAAAAAATCACAGATTTCCGCCCAGTGGGGCACATGACTAAAATCAATTTTAATTACAATCTTATATAAAGTTTCATTTTTTTGGATCAATATGACGGGACTAGACCGATGCAATTATTATTAATAGAAAATTAAAAGAGTTTCCCATGATGGTACAAGATTACAAACACAAAGATTCATCAATGTAGGGAGAAGGTGTAAAAAATTTAACAAAGCAAGAATTAAATGAGAGTGGGTGAACATAAAATAACATAACATATGCATAATAAAAATTATATGCATATATTCATGGAGACAAGAATAATAAGCTGAGGTTAGTTGACTAATAAGTAATTTAGGCAACTAAACATTACTTAGAAGTGCTCTGTTTTATCTTGTCGAATTTTGTGACAATGTTGGATTTGGTTTATATATAGTGAACATAAACTTTATATATTATATCCCATATCAACTCAATTTACCCTATATCGAAAATAAAAATTGAAGATGATCTCATCTAGTACTCTCATTATTAAATGTTTCTCTAAACACCCAATCTAATTCATTTATTATGTAGAGAAACAAAAACGTATGGGTAAGTTGTATTATCTCAACAATCTATTCATATCACACACACTGTGCATTCAATTGAACATATCATAACATTAAACATGGAAAAAGGAGGCAATGGAGGTAGCATCAGGTAGGAGTGATAAAAAAAAGGCTTAGTTTTTAGCGTTGAAAATTGAAAGTAAAAAAAAAAAAACGGGAGCTCATGCCCCGTTGGCCCCTATGTAGGTCCACCCCTGATAATACTGTAATAATATAGGTAAGACATAGACATAGAAGTAAAGAGAGGAGAGTGACTCCAACTAGCAAAACATCAAGAATATTAAAGCAGGCTCTCTAGAGAAACAAGGCTACAAACATGCAAAGCGACCTTATGAACAAAGAAACTGATAGAATTTTTCAGTCGTGCGCGCTATCAAAGTAATCCTAATATGCAACTAGAGTATAACATGCAAGTAAGGAGTCGAACCCAAGGGAATTAACACGTCAATTTCTATGTAATTACTAATTTATCAACTTTAAAGAACAAATGGGGGGGGGGGGGGGGGGGGGTTGGTTTTTCTACTAAGACTACTCAAATAAAATAACACCAAAATCAAGTTTAAGAAAATAAGATTAAAAGAAGTTTCACCTAGCAAGTTTCCACACAACAATTAACCAAGTTGATCATCGATTCTTCTCATGTTCATATTTATCCTATGGATTGTTCCAATTCTGATCTTGTTTATATTAACAAGCCAACCGGTCTTGCTAACACTTACCAATTGATAACCTAGAAGACCTTCTAAGTTGGTTCAATCAATAGCATAAAGCGTAAGATTAACGGATTGCAAACAAAGACTTAACACCGCAAGTATGTCATGCAAATCAATTTCCTTTTCACAATTGAACTCAATTTACCAATTTCATGCAATTGTGATTGCTACCTATGATTAGGGATTCCACCGTCTATCCCAAATCTAGCAATTAGATAACTATAGAATTAAACCAGGAGATCAATCTAGTCAACAATATAGAAATCTGAAATATGCTCAAGAAAATCAATACTAAATCCAAAGGGATGAACAAGAGAAATGAACCTTACAACTGAGTTAACTTTGTGCTTCCACGCTAGGCAAAACAGGAAATTAGTTCTGGTTCATGTTCTTCACACAAATCAAATCCAAAAGAGAGATTGCAAAAACTAATTGTTCTTGAGAGAAAAGCAAGAGGAAAGATTCAGGTAAGAGGCTAGGTCTGGATGTAGTCAAAACCCTCATCCGAGCCCCTTAATTACCTATTAATTAAAACAAAATGAAACTGCCAAGCAGTTGAAGAAAACGGAGACTGTTCAGTCGCACAGAAAACCGCGGGCGGCCGCGAGCGCGGGAGGTCGCGGTTTTTGGCTCCCCAACATTCTGTTAAAATCTGATAACCGCGACCAGAAGCGATCGCGAGAGGTCGCGGTTATCGGCTCGCCAATGTTCTGCTGGAGTCTTATAACCGCGATCGCGGTAGGTCTCTTGGGCTCGCGGTTTCCACTCCAGCAACTTCTGTCTTCTGATCACCAGCTTCCTTCATGGTTCCGGACACCGTCTTCAACTCGCAAGTGCTTCCAAAAACATCCACAATGCAGCTCCGCACCTCAAACACCAACTTACCTCCAAAACTCTGTAAATCCTATGATTTAACCACTTCTCATCTTTTCTCCGGATTACAGAAATATCCCATAAATCAAATCCAAATCTCCTCAATAATATGCTAATAACTACTAGTTACGCTATGTAAATTACCGCTTATCAAATTCCCCCATACTTAAACCTTGCTCGTCCTCGAGTAAGCTAAAAGAAAACTCACTCCTCCAATCAGCACACAGGTTTCAGAAAGTATAAGAAAAAATGATACTAGCAATTACAAGACTAAACACTTCGCCTCCCAATAACCAAATATGAGTAATGCATTATAATCTAATCCTAGCTCCTATCTAGCTCCTTATCGCTCCATGAGTGATCCTACCCGATCTCCTTATAACACCACTTCTTATGACGCCAACGCCAGAATGATCCTAAAAATTCACTCTCTTTTTTTCTTTGCACTCATTCTGCCTAGGCGCCCTTTCGGGTTTTCACCTAGCCACTCATTTCATTTTGCTAGATATCTCACATATTGCTCACATAACTCAAGTCCATTTTTGCACCAACCTAGAGTCGGTCGGACTACCTGCTTTTTACCTGAACTACCCTTTCGGGTTTTCAGCTCATCCCAGGATTTTGGTTGCCTTTTTCTCATATTTTTGGCTTTTTCTATTTCAAAATTTTCAAAAATTTATACAAATGCCATACACAAATATACAACACCCTAAAACATGTGAATACATTCTCTCCCCCATACTTAAACATTGCATTGTCCTCAATGTAATGAAAGACAAAGTAGAATCACGGGGAAAGAGAAAACAGAAGACTCACATACAAGACCGGATGGCCTCTCTCCAATGAAGCACAAGGTGCGGTAGAAGTGGGATGAGCAACAATGATGATCCAATAATGCACAGCTCATCCAAGACAAGCGGTAACATAGAAGAACTCCGATATATAGATCCACAAAAGAAGAAAATGAATGACGAATACAGCAAATCGCCAACTCCCTAAAGGTTTCTGAGCACATACATGTGATCGCAGTTTGCAACCTACAATCACAGGCTCTTCTTCTAGGAACCTATCGACAGAGGGCCTCGGATTTTTTTTTTGATTTTTTTTTTGAAAAGGAAGGAACTCACAGTAGAAAAAAAACCGCGACCGGCCGCGATCGCGTGAGGTCGCGGTTTTGGCTGCAGATTGCAGCTGAACCTGCGCTTCGGGCATCCTTCCCTAACCATAAACACACTAAAATGGCAGTTAAAATGAACAAAAATATTCAAAAAGAATTAAGGCATCACAAACCTCGGGTTGCCTCCCGAGAAACGCCTTTTTTAACGTCGTGGCTCGACTCAATGGTGCTCAATTCAAACCTCGGTTTTGGGAACCTCCAAACATGCCTCCTCAAATATTCCATTGTCGAAGCCCTCATGATACAGCTTCAAACGATGTCCGTTCACCTTGAAAACCGTGTGCGTCTCCCCATCATATAAATCCACCGCTACCAACTTCTCCTCGTGTTCCTTGGAAAGACTATTCGAGATGATGACCGGCAACGATTCATCTTTCCCAAGAAACACGTACTTGAGATGCTTGGGCAGCTGCTTCAACTCAACTTCGGGTGCCTGCACAATAGAAGGTAGGAGCTTCTCGCTCGGCACTATTAGTTCCATGGGGCCACTGCCCAAATGAGTACGAGAATGCTTACCTTCAGCATTCAAATGAGCCAAGACTAGCTGCATGTTAGTGGACAACGACAATTTTGCATGTGGATCCAATACATCATTCTCTATAATAGATCGCAACTCATCACAGCAAGTAATATCAAACACATCTTGAGCTAAGGGCTCAATCACATCAATGGAACACAAGGAATGATCATCAATGGGATGTTTCATAGCATCATATATGTTGTATTGCACTTTCTCCCCCATCAAATTCCATTGTAAGTGTTCCACTATTCACATCAATTTTTGTTTGTGCTGTTTTCATGAAAGGCCTACCTAACAGTATAGGTGCCGCATGCTCGTCATGTTCCATATCCAACACAAAAAAATCAGCAGGAAATATCAAGTCACCTACCATGACAAGAACATCTTCAACTACTCCCTTTGGATACACATTGGACCTATCAGCTAGTTGAACAACAATTCCTGTCTCATGCAAGGGTCCTAGTCCTAGGGATTCATACAAGGAGAAAGGCAAAACATTGATAGATGCACCAAGATCAAGCATAGCTCTTTCAATTCTTATATCACCTATCACACATGGAATGCTAAACATGCCTGGATCACCACACTTTTTAGGCATTCGCCTTTGAAACACCGCAGACACATGCTCACTCACTTTGACCTTTTGTTTCCCTTTCAATTTTTGATTCCTTTTAATAGTGCAGATTTCTTTCAAGAACTTAGCAAACCTAGGAATACTCTTAACCAGTTTAAGCAATGGAATGTTTACCTCACACTTACTGAAGGTCTCGAATATCTCCTTGTCATTCTCCGGTCTTCTAGTCTCCTTCAACGCCTCAGGGAAAGGAGGGACCGACTTCTGAGAGAATAGGGGTGGGAAGCTCAGACGGATATAATCATCAAGAGGATCCTGGTCCAAAACACGAGTGGTCGCGGGTGGCGGCGATCGCGGTTTTTTAGTTGAATTTTCTGGAATGTCTGGAGTATAACCGTGGGTGGTCGCGGGTGACGGCGATCGTGTTTTTTCTTGCAGACTTTCGTCCAAATCTCCTGCAGAATCCAGTGGGCTTTCACAGTCAAAACCGCGATCGCGGGAGGTCGCGGTGGATCGCGGTTTCCCAATCTCACATTCCGCAGAAACGTCTTGCAATTTACCCTGTTCAGCAATAGGGCTCATATTCAGCTGCTTTCCACTCCTCAAAGTCACTGCACTCACATTCTCCCTCGGGTTGACTACCGTTTGTGATGGTAATTTTCCCGAATCTCGAGCCTCTAGATTACTCACAGCTTGAGCAATTTGTGCCACTTGTTTCTCAATATTTTGGAGGGACGACTTAGTTTTAGCGTCTTTCTGCATAACTGTCTGGGCCAAGGACTTGATCATTTCTTTAACTGACATGGATGGTGTAGGATTGTATGGTGGCCTTGGTTGTTGTTGTTGCATGAGGTGAGGATTCTGAACATTTTGCTGATTACTCCACCTGAGATTTGGATGATCTCTATATCCTGGGTTGTAGGTGTTAGAGAATGGATCATATTTTGGTCTTGGTTGCCATCCTCCTACAACTTTCACCTCAACATTTGACTCTTGAAGCGTTGGGCATAGATCATTTGGGTGTCTTACTTCAGTACAAATTCCACATGGTCTGGCTTGTGGTGGAGTGCCATTGAGCATAAAGCACTTCATCATTTCCTTCAACTCATTCACATCGGATTCAATCTTGGACGAAGAACCCACAGCCTTGAGACTCTCTCTTTTGCTAAATTGCCTTGAGCCTTCAGATAGCTCCTGAAACATCTCAAAAGCTTGGGGAAGAGTTTTGTTCAGAATGTTACCTCCACAAGCGGCATTCACCATTCTACGCTCCTCATCCGAGAGGCCATTGAACAAGTAGAGGATGAGATCTTGATCACTGTAACCATGGTATGGGCAACTTGCACATAACTGCTTGAATTTCTCGTAATACTCATACAAGCTTTCAGACGCTTGTTGTTCAATAGTAGCAATGGCTCTCTTTAGACTATTCAGCTTTGTGGCCGGGAAGTATTTTTCAAGAAAAGCTTTCTTCATTTCGGCCTATGTCGTGATGCTTCCCGGGGCGAGATAGTAGAGCCAATCATTTGCAGAATCCTTCAAAGTGAACCCAAACGCTCTCAACATGATGGTGTCAACAGTAACACCCCTTGGCTTCATGCTAGAACATACCGCATGAAATTGCGCTAAGTGCTTGTTTGGGTCTTCTCCAGCAAGTCCATGGAAATGAGGTAACTCATGGATCAATCCTGCCTTTAGCTCAAAGTTCACTCCTTCAGCTAACTCAGGAATGGTTATAGCCAAAGGCTGTTGCTCCAAGTTCGGGGCAGTTAACTGTCTCAAAGTCCTATCAGCCATCTCCGTTTGGTTCAGAAGTTCACGGGTTGCTCTTCGGTTCCTTAAAAATGTCCGCTCAATTTCTGGATCACAATCAAGAATGGGAGAATCAGTAGCACGGGTGTGAACCATACAGAAGGTTCACACCAAAAGTTGATAAACAAACAATTACAAAGAGAAAGAACAATTATTAATTCCCCGGCAACGGCGCCAAATTTGATAGAATTTTTCAGTCATGCGCGCTATCAAAGTAATCCTAATATGCAACTAGAGTATAGCATGCAAGTAAGGAGTCGAACCCAAGGGAATTAACACGTCAATTTCTATGTAATTACTAATTTATCAACTTTAAAGAACAAATGGGGGGATTGGTTTTTCTACTAAGACTACTCAAATAAAATAACACCAAAATCAAGTTTAAGAAAATAAGATTAAAAGAAGTTTCACCTAGCAAGTTTCCACACAACAATTAACCAAGTTGATCATCGATTCTTCTCATGTTCATATTTATCCTATGGATTGTTCCAATTCTGATCTTGTTTATATTAACAAGCCAACCGGTCTTGCTAACACTTACCAATTGATAACCTAGAAGACCTTCTAAGTTGGTTCAATCAATAGCATAAAGCGTAAGATTAACGGATTGCAAACAAAGACTTAACACCGCAAGTATGTCATGCAAATCAATTTCCTTTTCACAATTGAACTCAATTTACCAATTTCATGCAATTGTGATTGCTACCTATGATTAGGGATTCCACCGTCTATCCCAAATCTAGCAATTAGATAACTATAGAATTAAACCAGGAGATCAATCTAGTCAACAATATAGAAATCTGAAATATGCTCAAGGAAATCAATACTAAATCCAAAGGGATGAACAAGAGAAATGAACCTTACAACTGAGTTAACTTTGTGCTTCCACGCTAGGCAAAACAGGAAATTAGTTCTGGTTCATGTTCTTCACACAAATCAAATCCAAAAGAGAGATTGCAAAAACTAATTGTTCTTGAGAGAAAAGCAAGAGGAAAAATTCAGGTAAGAGGCTAGGTATGGATGTAGTCAAAACCCTCCTCCGAGCCCCTTAATTACCTATTAATTAAAACAAAATGAAACCGCCAAGTAGTTGAAGAAAACGGAGACTGTTCAGTCGCACAGAAAACCGCGGGCGGCCGCGAGCGCGGGAGGTCGCGGTTTTTGGCTCCCCAACATTCTGTTAAAATCTGATAACCGCGACCAGAAGCGATCGCGGTAGGTCACGGTTATCGGCTCGCCAATGTTCTGCTGGAGTCTTATAACCGCGATCGCGGTAGGTCGCTTGGGCTCGGGGTTTCCACTCCAGCAACTTCTGTCTTCTGATCACCAGCTTCCTTCATGGTTCCGGACACCGTCTTCAACTCGCAAGTGCTTCCAAAAACATCCACAATGCAGCTCCGCACCTCAAACACCAACTTACCTCCAAAACTCTGTAAATCCTATGATTTAACCACTTCTCATCTTTTCTTCGGATTACAGAAATATCCCATAAATCAAATCCAAATCTCCTCAATAATATGCTAATAACTACTAGTTGCGCTATGTAAAATACCGCTTATCAGAAACCTAGCATAGGACGTGGGCCCCTATGCTTGGCAATACATTCGTGATATTAGTAAGAAAAAGCATACCTAAAATCGCTAGTTATTATGATAGGCTTCATTAACATACTAGTAGGCTACACGTGCGCTTGCGCACGAAGCGCACGCGAGCAATGACACAACTATTTCATGAAGATGTTTAAGAGAAATGTCATTTAGGATTGTATAATTATTGTAAAGGATCGTAGCATCCATAATAATGTAAAATTATGTGCGGCTCAATTGATTTGCGATAGACTACAATGTGAGGACTATGTATTTGCTCAGAATTTGTGTCTTCAATAAATATTGCAGCAACTTCGTTACTTGTTATAGCATAATGAATGCGCTGATCTAATACCGGATTATGAGAAATGACAATTCTTGAATTTTCTGTTATTCCAACCTCTCTCAGGGAGCGAAAGAAAAATGCATAAGGTTTTTGATCTATCAATGTCATAAGAGTTGAAATAATAGCTGCACGTAAGTTCTCAAAAAGTTGAGCCATTGTTTCAATTTTAGAAGCACCATCATAGAAATACATTTGGAGATAATTGGATTGTTTTCGACAAGCAACAAATCAGAAATGGAGTGGTAAATTTTCCCTTGTACTACCAACGTATATATACCATTCTTATTTTTTTTCTTAAACTTTCCACCCATGGAACTGAAAGCAAATAAGTTTTTATACAGTCTAGCATACTTCCTAAAATATGTGTCGCGATCATCATCCTTTGTGTATAAATCACCAAGCTCTTGTGGAGTTTCATTTGCAGCAAGCCGAATCTCACCGTTACAACAACAAAATGTTGAAAATTCATATGCAAATTTGATTGCATTGCATTCCTTACATATAGTTGAACTTGGCAGCACATGCACTATCATTGGCACATGTTCCATACCAACTGCTGCAAAAACCGGTTCATCTTGTATGCGACCCCTTCGTCTTTTCTTGTTAGGTGCCCTACTGATGTAGAACTGTTGGGCATTGTTGTGTGTAGTGTAATACAATGATCTTTCTAATAGGATGTGTTCCTGCATATGAACATAGAATCTATATGAGTGGGAATTGCAAGACAGGAAAAAAATGCAATGCATACACCATCTGGATGCAAACAAAGGTATGACATAGCATGGCACAACACATTCATGAACATATAAGGTACGACACATAATAAAAAAAACACATCAAGAAACAATACAAAGAAAAATACACAAAACAACCAAGCAATAATAATTTGAGTCAAATGTAAAACATATTTCACGTGCACAGATAAAAAAAACACAATTGTACATATCCACAGATATCATCCTCAATAACGTAACAACAGATTTAACCACAAAAACAAACACTGTCAATACAAAATTTACTAAACGTCCGACTCAAATTCCTCCACTCAAGCAAAAGCTTTAGTGCTCCTGGACACGTTGTAAATAGATTGAAAGTTAAATAAAAAACGAATTATCAAAACCACACTTAATTTAAACCCGAAATAAAAGATGAAAACAAATTCTAACTGGATCTACTAATAAAGGGTGTGGAAAAGAAGTTCCTTTTTTCATGAGTAACTATAGAACTCATGAGATAACTTATTATTTTAGGTGTGTGTATTGAATCCTATGACATATTTAAGCTTTAATTGAACTTATTAGAATTATAAAGAGTTAGTGAGAGTACTGCTAATGAAAGATATTTTTGGATGGGTTGATGTAGAAGTTGAGAATCTTCAGTTTGCAATAAATCACACTTGAAAAAGGAATACAAATGGTTATTAAGATTAATTGGACATGTTCTATCTTTTACCTTAAGAACAGAAAATTTGTTCGAAAATGCATATAAGTGAAAATACAGCTGCATATAATTCAGAGAGATTTGCAGAAAATCACCCGTTAAATAGGCCACTTTGCTTACAACCACCCGTTATACAAGTAATTATTTGTGACCACCCCTTAAATTTATTCCGTTAGCAAAGAGCCACCCACCAGCCCATTCCGTCCATTTCCACCGTTAACCCTTGCGAAATTACAAATATACCCCTTATTTTAATTTTTCCCCAATTGTTTTTTATTTTGAATGGTCAGGTACGGGTTCGGGTCGGTCGAGAGTGCCATTTCAAAATTTTATAAAATAATTATTAAAATTATATTTTAATTAAAACAAAAATAATAATAACAAAATTTATATTATTTTAATAACAAAATATATTATAATATTTAATATATAAAATAAAAACACATTTGTAATTACCCAACCTAGAAATTTCCGGGTCAAACGGGTCGGGTCACTTTTGACCCAATATTTTTCGGGTCGGGTCTCGACCCAGAAAACACGGATCGGGTCGGGTTTGCAGGTCAGGTAAAAAATTGACAGCTCTAAATCGGACCAAATCGGTTTTAATATTTTGAATGATCAGATACGGGTTCGGGTCGACCCAGCGGGTCGAGAGCGCTATTTCAAAATTTTATAAAATAATTATTAAAATAATATTTTAATTAAAACAAAAAATAATAAATAACCAAATTTATTATATAATATTTAAATAACAAAATATATTATAATATATAAAATAAAAACACATTTGTAATGACCCAACGGATCAATGACCCAACCCAGAAATTTTTGGGTCGAACGTGTCGGGTCACTTTTGACCCAATATTTTTTGGGTCGGGTCTCGACCCAGAAAACGCGAGTCGGGTTAACAGCTCTAAACTGGACCAAACCGGTTTTAATATTTTGAATGGTCAGGTACGGGTTCGGGTCGACCCAGCGGGTCGAGAGCGCCATTTCAAAATTTTATAAAATAATATTTTAATTAAAACAAAAAAAATAATAAATCAAAAACAATTATTATATAATATTTTAATAACAAAAGATATTATAATATTTAATATATAAAATAAAAATACATTTGTAATGACCCAACGGGTCGACCCAACCCAGAAATTTTCGGGTCGAACAGGTTGGGTCACTTTTGATCCAATATTTTTCGGATCGGGTCTCGAACCAGAAAACGCGGGTCGGGTTAAAAATTGACAGCTCTAAACCGGACCAAACCGGTTTTAATATTTTAAAAATCAAACCAGTGGAAAATTAAAAGAACCGGGCAAACCAGAAAAAATGAAGGACATATGGATAATTTTATAGGGGTTAACGGTGGAAATGGACGAAATTGGCTGATGGGTGACTCTTTGCTAACGGAATGGATTTAAGGGATGGTCACAAATAATTACTTGTATAACGGATGATTATAGACAAAATGACTTATTTAACGGATGATTTTCTGCAAATCCCAGTATAATTCATGCATATAAAGATAAGACAACCCACCAGCTAAAGGACAACAAATCGAAATGTCATTTGCCCACCTTTAAGGTACACTGCAGCCTTTCCAAGAAAATCCATTAAAACTTCAACTTGCTCAAATAATTTGGGCTGTAAAAAACAATTACGTACTACAGTCAATTGATGTGCTCATCTCAGGTTTTTGAGCATATCATCGCAAGTAACATCAAAAAATTACTCCGTTGACACTAAAGTATCTCTCTCTGTATACAAATATGTGAAAGATTTCTCCTCAACATATAATTATTAGTTTACTTTCATTTTCTCTATTCTCCAATTTTATATCACAACTTCTCAATCTTTTCAGCCAAGTCCTTCTTCGATGCCACAAAATCCAGCCAATCATTGATTCGCTTCAGATGAGATAAGATTGAGGCGATGTGTCCACTCTCGATCGATAGCCTTCTCCTTACATCATGTTGGAGAGTCTCACATCGATAGTTTGGGGCTTCTTCTCCTAGTATATAAGCAAGTGGTCTACTCCAATTGATTTTAGAGTGGAACCCCACTTGGGCTTGTTGCTAGGCCCGCTCGTCTTGGCCCATTGTGATCTTTCACATGGTATCAGAGCCTGGTTGTTGGGCCAAGTGTGACTTGTTGCCGTGTATGACCCGTCACACTTGCGGGGGTGTGTTGGAGAGTCCCACATCGATAGTTTAGGGCTTCTTCTCCTAGTATATAAGCAAGTGGTCTACTCTCCCTATTGCCAATTAATTTTAGGGTGAAACCCCACTTGGACTTGTTGCTAGGCCCGCTCGTCTTGGCCCATTGTGATCTTTCACATTCTTGTTACACTCTTGGAAGACCCGAAAACCAGCTTCGAGTGCATCCTCAATATATCTCAGGAACCAGATTTCCATTTCAATGCAAGTTGTACTGGATCCTTCATCCCTTGGCAATTTCTTATATGCTATCGATGTGTTGACTTCAAGGACATGTTCTTCCATGAGCTGTTGCAACTGTACGTTTCAAAAACAACAAGATGAAAAGCTCTTAGTAGATGCGCCATTCTTACTTCAAATTCCTCAATAGATGATTAATGACAATTAGACTGACCTTCATTTGTCATTTTTTAGTCGGCTTCTTCCAATCAAGAGAATCGTCAACTGAACAATTCAGAAGGCAAGTCCAAGTTAGATAAATGAGGTAGAGACGGGAGCATACATGATCATCAACCATAATCATAGAACAAGAATATATCATAAGACAACAAACAAATCTAAATCAAAACTGAAGTAGACTAATCATTGCCAAAAGGGGTCTGATAAAATCATAAAAAGAAGTGACACAATAAACGAAGTGAAAAAGTGGCCGTTATTAGAGGAAAGAGAAACGATCTCATGATGGATTTTTGGCAAGTCGGTTGAGATTATTTGAAAAGATTTTATCTTTCCTATAAATACTTGCCATTTCATTCCAAGTCCTCCACCGCCATTCTCTCTTGCTCTCTACTCTTTCAAATCTCTGAATCCTGTGAAATCTCTCAAAGCTTATTGTCTTCCATGGATTCTCCAAGTAAGATGATCTCCACCGACAAGATGTCTGAGGCTGAGATGGACGCTTTTATACTCCAACTCCAACAGGCCAAGGCGCCCGCGCTACATCGACAACCACTGGCGTGCCGACGTATGTTCTGGAGATTGCACACGCCGCCGTTCAACAAGCCGTCGACCCCTCCGCCTCTACATCGATACCAACACCGACGCCATCCCCCTCTGCTCCGAGATGAATCTTATCTCGAGGAAAATGAAGTGTCTCTGGGAAGTGAATTGGATTCTGTTGCTGTGGAGAAGATGAAGTTTAAGGGTGACTCAAAGGGAACAAGCACTATGGCTGCAAAGAAATCAGTTGGCGAAGGAACGTCTAAGGGTGGCTCAATTCAGCATCAGATTCTGGCTGAGCTTAAACAGCTAAACATCACCATGAACCTGCTCTTGGATCACTTTCTGAGCAAAGATGAAGATGTTGTTGAAGACCCTGAGACTTGAGTGTTCCCTGTCACTATCCAGTCCGCCTGACCCTCTATTCTTGTCTTTTTATGTTTTTATGTCTTTTGTGTGATTGTTCCTTGTCTTTTGATGATAGTTGTCTAGGTTCCTTAGCCGTGTACTTCTTTCTACTTAATGAATGAAATATTTTGATCATGAATTGCATGCGAGTCAAGACTGTGTTATTTATGTGATCTTTTGATGATGCCAAAATGGGGAAGTATGGAAAATGTGAAACCCAATGAAGGGTCGATAACAGAAGCTAGTGCTAAGGAGAATGACGACGCTACTTGAAGGTAATCTACTATATAATTACTAAAGCAGAATACTTACTACGCCACGTGGCGCCCGTAGAATGAGCCCGGAATTTATGTTGCAACATGGCGCCTCTATATTTAATTTGTCATGTGTCGCCCTCATATTTCTTCAGGAGATATGTCAAAAAACTAATAAAATCAAACAAAATAAAATTACTACCTATAATAGCCGGATTTTCACACGCTCCCTAATTATTTTGATCTACTTTTTTCCATAAATATTTTGAAAATATAATTTTACCTTTTAAAATATGAAAATATATAACAAATATTTGATCATTTCCTAATATACTATACATATTGGTTGGTGATCTTATGAAGATCAAGATCGTGACTTCTGAAAATGGAGTGAATCAAAATCTTAATTTTTTTTCCCTTACATAGATTATGAAGGGATCAAATAAATCGCACAAATTTCTTTCATAAATACTTTGAAGATATAATTTACCTTTTTAAGCATCTAAATAATAATCCGATAAACAAATTTCATGATAAACCAATTCGTGCAGGGCACGAGAATTAAACTAGTTCTTTCTATGAACTTTCTGAGGGGGAACAATGTCAGTATCTTGATCGTGGTATATGTTTGACTACATGTGATTGACTTTTTACTTGACTGTTTTGAACGTGCACATTTTGAAGGAGTTTATCATCACCAAAAAGGGGGAAATTATTGGAACGATGATGTTCCCTCTAGTTTTGATGATGATAAACTCAATGGCATTTGATGGTGTTTAGTGTGACTATGAGTTTCAGGAAACAAGTGAATTAAAGGAACGATGAAAACCATGTGATGAATCAAAACAGATAATGAAAGGAACAGAGAAGTCAACAATGAGGAACAACACGCTGGAACAAACGAGGAATGAAGACACGCGGTTGTGACATGAAAGGAAGGGAACAACGCCAAGGAATGCAGAGACGCGCGCGCTGTCGCCCTTGCAATTGCCGAATCTCTTATTTATGGAAATAGATCTTGAAGAAACAACTTAGGCCGCAAGAAATAAAGTTGTTGAAGATCTTCTTGTTAGGAAAGATTAAAAAAGATTGGTAGGATTATTTTATCTTATTTTCCTTAAGTAAAACTAGGGTAAATTAGATAGAATTTCTAGACTATAAGAAAGGAAGTCGTCCACTTCATTTCTACAAGCATTCACGGCATTTCCACAGAACTTAGAGCATTCGGAGAAGAAGAAGAACTTACAAGCACGAGACTTTGGTGAGTTGAGTACTTGTTAGGGTTTTGATTGTCTTATGTGTTGTTAGGAACGTTACAATAAGAGGTCTAGATATCTAGGAGTAAACTAGATTGAGATACGACTTGCTTGATTGTAATTCCAGAATTAATAACACAAGTAGACTTTTGAAATCCTACTACGGAAACCTAGAGGTAGAGGTTTTTCTTAGTCAACTAGTTGGTTGATTAAGTTTCTCTCTCTAAGGAACTTTGTCTGTTACACTGTTATTCTGTTACGATATTCCGTTGCCCAAGGAACAGTTCTGCCGTTCCTTGTACTAACACACTCGATTATACAAAGAAAATCTTCAAAGCATTTAACAAAATATCAAAATTTATAATATAGAAAAATCAAAAAAATATAAAATGACACGTAAGATTTGTGGATCCAGAATTGTTCTGGTGACTCGAAAAGCAATAGCTTTAATATATATATATATATAGATTATGATAGGCTTCATTCACATATGTACGTAGTATCATTCATATTTTATAGTACAAATCAATGATGGAGAAAGATGGTATAATTTTTTACAGACCTAGGTTTTGCAACTAGCGTATGACCACATGTTAGAATTCGAACGCAGTTATGAGAGAAAACGAAAGAAATAAACACGAAAATTATTAAATCAGTTTGTCATAAAATGTGACTACCCCTAGAAGCACTGTCAAGTCAGAGTTTTTTCTACTATCATTGCCTTTGTATATTCATAGTAGAGCTACAGAAATTGAAATTGCTCAAAGTCGGGATTCTGAGGCTCCAATTCAGCGGAGGAATTCTAACTATTTGTACTTATTGTATGATTTATTCTGGGCAAATCGAATAAAAATTAACCAATTTTTGATGCTCCCAGAAGGATTCTCCTTCCCAATTAATTCCATCATAAGCCACAAATTCCCACTATCATATCTCTTATTCAAATCTGAAATCTGGAGACGTCAGTGGTGGTCATCCTAATTAAACGTGGTGCAAAGTGTGTTCATGTTCCTTGTTTTGATTTTTTCTGTTTCCCACATCGGAATAAACTCAAAGAGAGAGCGGTAGACGTGTGTATAAGAGCAAACCGAGAGGCATTAGATTACGTACTTACCTGGGCGGGGTCTATAAGCGATCATCAAGGCTCGTGGCCTGGGACGGTGACCTCCATTGCACACTGCGGAGGGGTGACGGCCCAACATCTCCCCAAGTGGGAGAGTGTATGTCATAATTTGTGGCAGCGGGGGGCCTGCGTTCGCGCGGCCCCTTCTCGATTCTAGTTTTAATTTTAATTTGGGCCGTTGTTCGGCCCATTTAGTATATAGATGGTCTGAATATTCTAGCTTTTAGAATGCTGAAAATTCATATTTGGTCGTTTTAACCGCTCATATCTCTTTTAGATGTGTTCGTCCTATTAGTGAAATCAGGCCCATTGTAAAAGCCCCCGGTGCCTCGCATGGAAACAAGGGCCTAGAAGAATCATGGCAACACTTCATAGTTTATCCAAAGACGGAAGAGACACAAAATTCCAATATATTCGAAGTTTAACCAAAGATGGAAGAGACACAAAATTTCAATATATTCAAACTATTTATCAAAGTAAGCTTTTGAACTACTATTTTGTACTCCTTCTGTCCCGAAATGTTTGTCCTAAAGTACAAAAAGCTCTTGAATTAAGAAATTTTGAAACAATACAAATTGTCATTATAGCTACTACAGTAGCATTTGTGATTTGAAATTTCAGTCAATGAAAGGAGAGGTGAAGAGAGCTCAGACGAACAACTAAGAACACAAGAGGCTAGCACACAAATCAGATCTACAAACCCAAAATAAAAACAACTAAAAAATACGAACAACTAAGAACACAAAATCAGATCTACAAAATGGGTAGCGATCTACAAAATCTGATCTACAATCTGTACATACTCAAAATCAACCAAAAGAGAAACAACTCCTCAACCTTGGATCTGAGAAGGAAGGACAAAAAAACAGATCTACAAACCCAAAACCCTAACCTCCACACCGCAAGATAAATCAACACACCAGGGAAAATCGAGTGCGAAGAGGCCACAAGGTGGACTCCCAAATCCGGTAGAAACCGGCAGAGGGAGAAGAGGAAAGCGGTGGCCGAAGAGGTGGAACCCTGGCGTCGCCTCAGTTTGGTCTTCACTTGCTGAGGATCATCCCCTGCCAACAATCAAAACAAGAATTCGATTATCAAATTTGATCTTGTACAGATTCCATTTCAGTTTGATTTGGAACAATTTCATCGATTCATGCTCAGATCTTGACAGAAATATCCAGATCTGGTGAATAAAAAATGGAGATGAAAGATAGAGAGGAGGAAGACTTCACCTGGACCGCATATCCTCCACGAAATTAATTAGCAAAGGAGGGGGCCCACCCTCTTCATCTTCCTCCAACTACAACAGCAGCACGCAGGAGAAGCAACAGCGGGTCCGACTTTGCCCCCCTCGTCGCCGGCGTGAGCAGCAGCGGCTCCGACTTTGCCCCCCTCGTCGTCGGCGTGAGCAACAGCAGCTCCGACTTTGCCCCCCTCGTTGCCGGCGTGAGCAGCAGCGGTTCGTCGGAGGTGCAGCAGCTCCACACAGCAGCGCACAACAAGGCTCGGTCTTGTTCGCCGGGGAAGAAGGAGGAGGCTCGCCGGATTGGGGAGGTCGCCGTCGGGAGAGGCGAAGCAAGGACGGGAGGGAGAGAGGTTGGGTGCCCATCGAGGTTCAGAGAGAGGAGACAAGAGAGAATGAGAGAGGCAGATTAAGGTTTAGGTTCAGAGAGAATGAGAGAGGAGAGGAGAAGAAAAGTGAACGGTGAGTGAAGATTGAGAGGCAGATTAGGGTATTTAGGGTTAGGGTGGAAATATGGGCTGGGCTGGGTAGATTAGGCCGGATTAAATGGATAGATTAGGGGTAGGTTAATATGGGTTAGGGATATTGAGTTAGATTAAAATATGGGTTTGGGTTAGTTTGGTTAAATATATGGATTTGGGTTAAGTTGATGGATTTAGGAGTAGTTTGGTTAATTTTATTAGTTTAATTAATTTTTTAATTAATTAGGTTAATGAAATATGCTTTATTAAGTTTTAGGTTATGAATAAAAATTATGGATATTAATGGAGTTTGATATGGATGAAGATGGATGAAAATGGTAGGTGAGAATGATTGGATGTGTAAAGTAAGGATAAAATGGTGTAAAAGATGGAATGAATAAGGATACTGTTGGAAATAAAATATGGATAAAAAAGGAAAATAGGACAAACAAAAGGGGACGTCCAAAACGGAAACAGGACGAACATTATGGGACGGAGGGAGTAATACGATTACAATACATCAAGTGGGTATAAATACTGGAAAAAGACCGAAATCCTAGTCCGGCCCAAAACCCGAACTTACAAAAACAGACCCAAAGAGAAGAGTTATGTTCGTCGCAGTTTGGGCTTTAGTGTACAGTCCATCAGGCTCCATAACCTAACACCACATAAATCGCACTCGAAGGAAGCATTTTTCTCTTGTTCGCACTTCTTTCCACAAAGTCTACATTCAAAGAGAAGAGTTATGTTATACGTCTACCCTCAAATCAAAGCAAAGACTTTTGACCCCAGAAAAACGCTCCATGAAAAACCCTAGCCTAGAGACCCCGCCGCCACCCTCTCCTTTCCAACCTCCCCTTACCCCACCAATACAAAGGAAAACCTCCATCAATGAGGAAACACCCTATCGACAATCAATACAAAGGGAAACCCCTATTAATGAAAAAACACCCCATCAACAACAAAGGAAACCCCATCAATGGAAAAATACCCCATCAACAACAAACACCAAGAGGAAGTCTCCTACCAACAACTAATCCTTCAAGGGAAGTGATGGACAGTGACTTGGGCCAAGACCGTGATCTAGCGCATATCTGGCTTGCGCGTCCCTGGCGTCCCCCATGGCGCCAAGTGAAGGGTGTCTTCTTCGACGCAAGGTTCCAAGTGGTTCTATTTCCGGGTCGCGCCTCTCTGGCGTGCCTGCTCTCGGTGATATCGTGTCATGAGCCGCTTCCCTTTTGCCATGCTCACTTTGGTTGTGAGCCCACTTTCTATTTATAGCTTTGATTGTTATGTTTTGCATTCCCTTTATAGAATGATGTAATGGGTTAGGCCTTGATGTTTTGGGCCCAAGCCCATTAGGGTTTCCTCTTCAACCCTAGTTTTTCCTTTGCTTTTCTATAAATAGGCTAGTACTCTCTTTGTAATCCTCAAGTTAAGTTTAAGACAATCTAGTGGAGAGTCCCTCCTAGTTGTCACTTGGCTTCACCTCTCTCTCTCTCTCTCTCTCTCTCTCTCTCTCTCTCTCTCTCTCTCTCTCTCTCTCTCTCTCTCTCTCTCTTTGAAGGCTCTTCTAGCCTTTTCTCAAAGTTCTCTAAGGAGCCATAACGTTGGCCTCCTTCCACCACATCGGGTGTTCATAACGTTGAACCCCTCCTCCCATCCGCCGCCATGGTTTGATCCGCCAAACCCAAGAAAGGGGAACATAACGTTGTTTCCCTTGAAGGAGTTCTTGAAGAAAGCCAAGAACACGAAGAACGCGAAGAACGAGTGCTTGCTTGGGAAGAAAAAATGATCTGGATCTAGATCGGTCTAGCTCCGCGGGGATCGATCGTATCAATTGGTATCAGAGCCATTCCTCAAGCTAAGTTTCTTGTTCATTTCGATCTTTAAATTTTGGCACTCAATTCCGTTTCTAAGTTTGTTCATATATTTCCATTGCTTCCGCCATAGTTCCCTTCGTAAGGTCGGTGCATGCGTGATTCTTCACTTTGTGCCCGTCCGTTACCGTTCACCTTCACTTGTGCGGTTCAAGCGTGATTCTTCATTGCTTGACCGTCCATTTCCAAGGTCAAAAAAAAAGTTCCCCGTTTCCAAGTAGCATTTAATTATCAACGCTTGTGTGAATCATTGCTTGCTACTTCATCTGCTTCTAGCCTGACGTCAAGCCTAATCCGCCTCACGCTTGCCCAAATTTCTCGGCCCTTGAGTGCCAAAGTTTGGGGTCGTTTGTGACAAGGACTTGGTTTGTCGTTAGGTTCGCGTGCCTTTGATTGCTTTGACTACCGCTTAGTCATGTTTCGTATAGGTACAATCGAGATGGAACCCCGACCCTTAAATGTGGCTGACAACTACTCTAGGCGCGCCCCATCCCACCGCACGGAGTGCGATGGTATAGATCGCAACCTTGCATGACACGTTCATGACCCGGGCCGCCACGATGACCGTAGCCAGAGAGCTCTATCCGCAAGTCCCCTCCATGTGCCCTGTTTGTACATCGAGCCCTTTGACGGTGTTAGTGACTATGCCACATGTCACCATTGGCTCCGCAACACGGCCTTTGCTCTGCGCCACTGTCCTTACACGGAGTACGAGAAGGTTCAGGTGGCAACATTCCACTTCATGCACGACGCTCGTGCATGGTGGTCTCAGCTCAAACAGAGGCGTGCAGAGCACCGTTTAATTCCCATTTCTACGTGGGAGCAGCTGGCTTATGTGATGACACGGCGTTTTGCGGGCCACCACCAACGACCTGTACCGGCTCATACCCCCTTTGAGGACACCGCATCGCTTCTTGCTTGTATCGCTGAGTTGCGCACCGAGAACGTTGCTCTCTGAGCTGCTCAAGACTCAGAGGGTACTGTAGCGCCCATTTCCACATCCGTTAGCGCCACAGATGTGCCCAAGACGGACGTTGTGCCTCAGACCGACGAGACCGACATGCTTCCAGTAGACAATGACAATGTAGCCATGGTCGGCATGCCCACCACAAATGAGCCCAAGACGGACGTTGTGCCTCAGACCGACGAGACCGACGTGCTTCCAGCTGACAACGACGATGTAGCTACACCGACCATCACCCGCTACACACCTGTCGTGCCTCCAAACCTTTTGCTTATGACGGTTGCTACGCCGAAGCCATCCGATTCCACGGACGAGTTGAAGTCCGGCCAATGCACTGAGTTTGTCACGAAGCTCCCTGAGTGCGGCCATACCGACATGGAGTGCTACATAGCCAACGCCGTTGGCCAAGCTATCCCGGGCTACCTGTGCTGCCCTTTTGATGTGACCCAGTCCCCTATGTCGGCTACAGAGGAGGAAGATGCCATGCGACTCCCACCTACAGGCCCGATCACTCGGTCCAGAGCGAAGCGTGTCCAAGCCGCGACACAATCTTTGGTGACCAGACTTATAGCCAGTCACGGCCAGATCACTACAGCGCCCGAGCTTCTGTGTCTCGTCAGTATAGCCGTGACTGACTCCTCCACAGCGACATCGAGCCAGATTGATACGTTACTTGTGTAGTACATTTTTAGACATTATTTCTATTTTCAGTAGCTGCTATTTCTGGGTGGTTTCCGTTTATGTTAAATGGGCCGCTAGAATTAGTAACTAGAGAGTCCGGCCCATTAGGTCACCTCTCTAGTATATAAATACTCTATTTTGTCTTCTAATTACGTCGAAATAGAGCTTTGTTTTCCAGTCGAGTAATCTCCTGCAAACCCGGGCCCTGACGTCACAAGAGTTAACGCGTTTCTAGTTGAATTATCTTGGCGCGTTAATTCGGTTACCAATCTATCCAGTTACGATCCGTTTTCCTACAACAAGAATTAACCCTAATTCTTGTCGCCTCCCCATAAACCCTAGCAGCCCCCTCACGTCCATCACCACCACACGCAGCTGCCTCCACCGATCACCATCTCCCATAGCCACCGATCACCACCTTCCCACCGCTCGTCCCCGTCGGTTGCTCCCCTCCACCGCCGGTCATCATCACCACCATCACCACGGCCCCATCTCCGCTGCCCTGCGTTCAGTCCACTGCAGACCCGCTGTTTCCCATCAGTCTGAACAGCCCAAGGTCCACCGAACCACATCTTCAACCCTTCCGAAGAGTTCGTTCGCCCTACTACGCATTCAATCGATCCTAGACGACGAATCGTGGTCTTTCCATCGGACAAGGTCACATCAACTGGCATCAGAGCCTTCAAATCGCGTAAGTCGTTCCAACTCTTCATTCAAATCACTCATTCGCTTCCGCAAATCCATTCCTGCATATCAAAAAAAAAAAAAAACGTCGAACTGTTCTGCCAGATTTCGTAAATTTTTTTTCTTCGTTTCTACAAATTTCTTCCATATTCCTGTAGAGCATCTCGAGACGAGTCCGGGCATATAAAATTCGCCCAAAACGGACATCGTTTGACCCCTCAAAAGGCCAAAATACGAACAAAAAAAAAAACCAAAAAAATCTGGTTCTGCACAGAACCGAACCTTGCTCATACAATTTTCTGCAATTTCTGTGTTTTTGCTGAGTTTTGGATTGTGTTTAGGGTAGTTACGCTTGCATATAGGCTTGGATAGTTAGTTTACAACATCGTTTGCCTTGTGTGCGCCACAAATCTACACATTCGCAATCCCCTTTCTACTTCACACTTGATTCACTGCCCCATATTTTATTTTCTTTTTCTTTTTGTTCGCTACACTGTGTTGGAGTTTGCTGAATTCTGTGTTGGAGTTTGCTGATTTCTGTGTTGGAATCTACTGAATTTCTGTGCACGAAATTGCTGTTTGTGCGTGTTTGTGCTGCTTCCTTGTTGCAATTTGTTGTTACACGCTACTTTGTTGAACTGTGAGCACGTTGGACTGAACTTCAGTGTTCAATTCGGCCAATTCCATCATTGTGCTGTTCGTTGTTTGTTCACGGCAGATTAGTCCAAAACCCTAGCTTTCCACACAAAAAAATTCAATAGCAAGGATTGTTTGAGTGAAAAAAAACAAAAAAAACAGAGAGCTGTTCGTTAAAAAAAAACGAGAGTGAATTTCGAGACCACACAAGCCAAAATAAGGCAAGTGCGTCTCTTCACAGTGCAGAAAGGGAGAACCCGGTTTGATCCCGGCACCTTCAACCCCAAGTTTCGCAGTGATTCATTTACCATCTTCTTAATCTCTCACTGTCTGGGTTGCATATCTTGGTTGACTGCGTTGTGCTTACTTCTGTGCTTATATACTTGCTTATCTGCTTTCGATATTTTCTTTGCTGAGCAATTGCCTTGATTTTGTTGATTGTTGTGTGAGTTGCCTTAAGCCTGCTCGTAACCGCCCACACGGCCAGCCAGATTAGACACCCGAGTGATTGTTTGTTGAGTTTGGTTCTGCTTCGCTGTTTGTTGTTTCTGTTGCTGTTGTTGTTCGCTTTGATTCTGTGGTTTGCCATTTTTTGCTGTCAGGTATCATGTCTGAAGAAGATATCACCCGCGAGCTAGGCGCAGAAACTGCTGCAGAACAAATGCTCCGCGAGGTCCTTGCTAGAGAAAAAGCACGGGATGCGCAGTTCGCTGACCTTCAACAGAAGTATGACATCATCGTTGCTCGCCAACAACCGGCCCCGGTCACTATGCTTGCTTCTGCTCCAGATCAACAACAGGCCGATGCCCTCGGAGCCCTAGCCCTGGAAAAGGCAAAGGGCAAAGCTGTGATGCTTCCCTCCACCTCGGATGCAGGCCAACTGAAAGAATTAACGTCGCAACGAGAGAGCATTGTAGATCCGATACATCGCCGACAACGAAGGTCTACGCAAGTCGTGATCCAGGAAGAGACCCCTGCAGCTACGGACCCCACTGAGGCGGGTCCCCAAGAGGAATATTAGGACGACTAGGTCCATTCCAGTGGTCGCCTTCAACAAGGCCGATCACCGACCTTACCGCCTACAACTGGTCGCCAGCAATACCAGCCGTCAGGTTCCCATCTGCAACAGCGACAACGTCAGCGTCCATGGCAAACCACTTCTGTGCCGTTTGATATTGATGCTTACCAGGACCACCAGAGTGCCCGCACTCCTCTTTATTCTGATGAAGAGGATATGTTTGATGAGTACGACCTTGAGGAGGATGAGGGCCAGTTCGGATATGCCGACGGCTTTCATCCGCCTCTCCAGGATCCACCTGAGCTTTAGCACCAGCATACCAGCTACGTGCCACCTCCCTTGCTGCCTCAGAATCAGGAGGCCTATTGGCACGCTGTCCAGCCCGGACGCCGCCAGCAGGCTCACCAGCCTCTGCGCCCACCCCCCGACCGACAGCAACCCCGACAACCACCTCGATTTCCACCACAGTATGGCGCTCGTCACTTCGAGCCCGTGGCGGACCCTGCTGCTCGGTTTCAGGACCGCCAGGCACAACCACCTATCCAACGCCGAGATGTGAAGGTAAAAATCAAAAACTTTTATGGCTTATATGATCCTTCGGTCTTTCTTGAGTGGTTGCAGAACACCGAGCACGTCCTGCGTCATTTGACTGTCCCTGAGTACGAGAAGGTGGATCTCGTGACTCTACATTTTGAGGGAGCTGCACAGACATGGTGGCAACGAGTTACGCAGCAGCATTACCGGATGGGTTGGGCACCCATTACTGAGTGGCATCAGCTCGTGTACATCATGACTCGGAAGTATGTGCCTTCCACGTACAAGGAGCAGATGCGGACCGAGATCGCTCGTGCGTGACAGGGTACGGATTCCCCTCAGGAGTTTTTCGCCCGCTTGGAGGACATGTACTTCAAGGCTGGCGCTAGTGTTGCTCCAGGCACTTTGAAGACAAGATTTATCACTGGGTTGAACCAGCCTATCCAGGATCAGGTTGACGTCCTGCCCATTCGGGACCTCAATAATGTTGTACATACTGCGCAAAAGCTCTACCTTCAGCACCAGCGCCAGAGGCAGAAACCTTGGCAGGCCGCGCCATCTTCCAGGTATGGTTCTAGACCCTTTCCTTCGGTTTCCGGCACTAACCCTTCTGCTATTTCTAGTGTGCTTAGACAGGATCGTCGGAACACAGGTACTGCATCTGTTGCCGCACCGTCGAGAGCAACTCAGACTGTTCCTTTTCGGCGCCCGCAACCGCCATCCACAGAGCCCGCTCGCACTGACCGAGCCCGCGATGTGGAATGTTACCGGTGTGGAGGACGAGGACATTTCCAGACGAATTGTCCCAATGCGAAGAAGGTCCTCTTCTCCACCCAATCTGCAGGCTATGAGAGTTACGAGGAGGAGGAGGAAGACATCGTCGAAACGGAACCTGCAGCTGTGTATACAACCGATGCTGAGGGCTGTGTGGTCAACACTTCTGACCACCATGACGACCACACTTACCACTTCGCCTTGGTCACCAGACGCGTTCTGAGCGTCAAGGAGGGTGACCTGGCAATGCAGAGGGAGAATTTGTTTCATGCTCGCGCCAAACTTCAGAATGCTTCGCTGAGCGTGATCATTGATGGGGGCTCTTGCTGCAACTTAATCAATGAGAAGGTTGTCCGCCACTTCAACCTTCCGACGACTCCTCACCCCACTCCCTATGGTCTGCAGTGGATTTCAGACGGTTCAGGTAACACAGTATCACAGCAGTGTCTTATTTCATTTTCCATTGGTCTTTATAGCGATATTGTGCTTTGTGATGTTACCGCCATGGACGCTACCCACCTGCTTTTGGGTCGTCCATGGTTATATGATCGTCGTGTGCTTCACGATGGGTACTTGAACACTTACATGTTCAATTACCACGGGAGGCGAGTGACTCTCTTACCAATGAGTCCACAGGAAATTTTACAGGACCAGGCAGAGCGACAGCGCCAGAAGGCGATTGAGGCAGCCAAACAGTCAACTGCCACGGAACCAAAGTATGCCGCGTTAGCTCACGCGCCTCCACCGTCTCCGCCTGCCTCTTCTGGGCAATCTTCTGCATCTTCGAGTAAGCGTTCGACACTTGGCATTACTTTGCGTTTACCCTCTACAGGTTCAGATGGCTTACCTTCTTCATCACCGGCTCGTGCATCTACCTTGCGGGGCACCTGTGAACCCAGGGTTAATCTGGCGAAAACCAGGGACCTCGCACATGCACTTCAAGGCAAGTCTGCTTGTTTCCTTCTTATTCCTCGCCTTTGTGCCATTACTACGACTGAGCCCGCACTCTCGCCTGCAATTTTGTCTGTGTTGCAGGAATTTGAGGATATCATGCTTGACGAGCTTCCACCAGGTCTTCCCCTTGTGCGTGGTATTGAGCACCAAATAGATTTCATTCCAGGCGCTTCTCTGCCGAACCGCACAGCCTACAGAGCATCTCCTGAGGAAACAAAGGAGTTGCAGCGACAGGTCCACGATCTATTGGCCAAGGGTGTGGTGCGAGAAAGCTTGAGTCCCTGCGCCGTTCCTGTGATTCTGGTGCCAAAGAAGGATGGGACTTGGAGGATGTGTGTGGACTGCCGTCCCATCAACCAGATCACCATCAAGTACCGCCATCCCATTCTGCGCCTCGATGATATGCTGGACGAGCTGCATGGTGCCACCTTGTTCTCCAAGATTGATCTTCGGAGTGGCTACCATCAGATTCGTATAAAGGAGGGCGATGAATGGAAGACGGCATTTAAGACCAAGTACGGTCTCTACGAGTGGTTAGTTATGCCCTTTGGATTGACTAATGCGCCATCGACATTCATGCGCCTCATGAACCATGTGCTTCGGTCTTTCCTAGGGAAGTTTGTAGTCGTTTACTTTGATGATATACTTGTCTATTCTAGTAGTTTGTCTCCGCATATTGACCATCTTAGACAGGTGCTAGACTGCTTGAGGACGGAGAGCTTGTATCTCAACAAAGGTAAGTGCGTTTTTTGCTCTGAATCCACAAACTTTCTTGGTTTCATTGTTTCCAGGGATGGCTTACGTGTGGATGAAGAGAAGATATGCGCCATCAAGGAGTGGCCTACTCCGACTACCCCCACTCAGGTTCGCTCGTTCTTAGGGCTGGTCGGCTTCTACATGAGGTTCATTCGCGACTTCAGTACCATAGCCGCCCCTCTGCACGAGTTGACCAAGAAAGCGGCTTCCATCACCTGGCTTCCGCGACATGATGATGCTTTTGTCGCCCTGAAGGAATCACTGTGTCGGGCACCCTTACTGCAGTTGCCTGACTTCACTCGTCGGTTCGAGGTGGAGTGTGACGCTTCTGACTACGGCATTGGCGGTGTTCTGCTGCAGGAAAGGCGTCCTATCGCCTATTTTTCGGAGAAGCTATCGGGGGCTCAGCTAAACTACCCGACGTATGACAAGGAGTTGTACGCGCTGATCCGGGTGCTCAAGACTTGGCAGCACTACCTCTGGCCGAGTGAGTTTGTGATTCATTCGGATCATGCTGCACTGGCCTATCTGAAGAGCCAGACGACCCTCAACCGCAGACATGCTAGGTGGGTCGAGTTCATGGAGACATTTCCGTACCTGATCATGCACAAGAAAGGTAAGGAGAATGTGGTTGCCGATGTCCTTTCTCGCAGGTACGTGCTTATCACTCATCTCCAGTCTCGTTTATTGGGTTTTGCATTGCTCAAGGATTTGTATGCTGATGATGTTTTCTTTAAAAACATCTTTGAGCAATGTAAACTCAGCAGAAAGCATGACACGTATTTCCTGGATGACGGGTATCTATACAAGGCTGGGAAACTTTGTATTCCCATGTCTTCTGTTAGGCACTTGTTACTGCAGGAAGCACATGACAGCCGTGGGCATTTTGGGGTGTCTAAGACACTGGCAGCACTTCGGGAACACTTTTTCTGGCCAAAGATGGCCAAAGTGTTACCAAGTATTGCCAGAGTTGTGTGACATGCCAAAAGGCTAAGGCACGCTCTAGTCGACATGGTCTCTACACGCCTCTACCCATCCCTGCAGCCCCTTGGGAAGATCTTTCCATGGATTTTATCACTGGGTTGCCTATGTCTCGGCGTGGTAGAGATTGTATCTTTGTTGTTGTCGACCGGTTCTCCAAGATGGCACACTTCATTGCGTGCAAGAACACCAACAATGCTACGGACATCGCTGGATTGTTTTTTGAGCATGTGGTGCGCTTGTACGGTATCCCTAAAACTATTGTTAGTGATCGGGATATCAAATTTGTGGGCCATTTCTGGAGAACCTTGTGGGGTAAGCTAGGCACAAAACTCCTATTTTCTACTAGCTATCACCCACAGACGGATGGTCAAACGGAGGTGACCAACCGTACCTTGGGAGCCCTCCTTCGGACGGTTCTCAAGGCCAACCCACAGAGGTGGGAGGACTTACTTGCTACAGTTGAGTTTTCCTATAACAGGTCCAGGCACTCGGCGACGAAGCTGACTCCTTTCGAGGTCGTTTATGGAAGGAACCCGCTGACACCGCTGGACATGACGCCATACCCGCTGCAGGCCCAGGAGAACATTGCTGCTGGCAAATTGGCTGAGCACATTCAGGAGTTGCACAAGAGGACACGCGCACAGCTGGAGCGACGTGCACTACAGTACTCAGCCCAGAAGAACAAGGGCAGGCGACCAGTGATCTTCGCCCCAGGCGACTTGGTTTGGCTTCACTTGCGGAAGAAGCGATTCCTGTCCGTCCGCAAGTCTAAGCTCGACCAACGGGGTGATGGTCCATTCAGATTCGTCAAGGCCATTGGCGACAACGCCTACCAGCTCGCGCTCCCGGAGAAGTATGGGGTGCATCCGACGTTCAACGTCGCTGACTTAACACCGTATGTTGAGCCCGAGTTCGATGAGGGTGAAGCGGGGACGCTTCACACTCAAGTGGGGGAGGGTGATGTGACCCAGTCCCCTATGTCGGCTACAGAGGAGGAAAACGCCATGCGACTCCCACCTACAGGACCGATCACCCGGTCCAGAGCGAAGCGTGTCCAAGCCGCGACACAATCTTTGGTGACCAGACTTGTAGCCAGTCACGGCCAGATCACTACAGCGCCCGAGCTTCTGTGTCTCATCAGTATAGCCGTGACTGACTCCTCCACAACGACATCGAGCCAGATTGATACGTTACTTGTGTAGTACATTTTCAGACATTATTTCTATTTTCAGTAGCTGCTATTTCTGGGTGGTTTCCGTTTATATTAAATGGGCCGCTAGAATTAGTAACTAGAGAGTCCGGCCCATTAGGTCACCTCTCTAGTATAAATACTCTCTTTTGTCTTATTTTCTAATTACGTCGAAATAGAGCTTTGTTTTCCAGTCGAGTAATCTCCTGCAAACCCGGGCCCTGACGTCACAAGAGTTAACGCGTTTCTAGTTGAATTATCTTGGCGCGTTAATTCGGTTACCAATCTATCCAGTTACGATCCGTTTTCCTGCAACAAGAATTAACCCTAATTCTTGTCGCCTCCCCACAAACCCTAGCAGCCCCCTCACGTCCATCACCACCACACGCAGCTGCCTCCACCGATCACCATCTCCCATAGCCACCGATCACCACCTTCCCACCGCTCGTCCCCGCCGGTTGCTCCCCTCCACCGCCGGTCATCATCACCACCATCACCATGGCCCCATCTCCGCTGCCCTGCGTTCAGTCCACTGCAGACCCGCTGTTCCCCATCAGTCCGAACAGCCCAAGGTCCACCGAACCACATCTTCAACCCTTCCGAAGAGTTCGTTCGTCCTACTACGCATTCAATCGATCCTAGACGACGAATCGTGGTCTTTCCATCGGACAATGTCACATCACCTTTCGACCCTGGAGAGATATGCTCGTTCAAAGAAGGGGAGCAAGACTCCTACATCTTGTTCGTCCAACAACACCAGCAGCTCACTCGCATGATTGGCACCCTCCCACACTCTAACTTTGTCTTTAAGAAGGGGAGAATCGCCAATGTATTTTCTGTGTTCTCCCTCAGCCCGACGCGCACGAATCGAGGACGATTCGTATTTAAGAATGGGAGAATGATGGACAATGACCTGGGCCAAGACCTTGATCTAGCGCATATCTGGCTTGTGCGTCCCTGGCGTCCCCCATGGCGCCAAGTGAAGGGTGTCTTCTTCGACGCAAGGTTCCAAGTGGTTCTATTTCCGGGCCGCGCCTCTCTGGTGTGCGTGCTCTCGGTGATATCGTGTCATGAGCCGCTTCCCGTTGCCATGCTCACTTTGGTTGTGGGCCCACTTTCTATTTATAGCTTTGATTGTTATGTTTTGCATTTCCTTTATAGAATGATGTAATGGGTTGGGCCTTGATGTTTTCGGCCCAAGCCCATTAGGGTTTCCTCTTCAACCCTAGTTTTCCCTTTGCTTTTCTATAAATAGGCTAGTACTCTCTTTGTAATCCTCAAGTTAAGTTTAAGACAATCTAGTGGAGAGTCTCTCATAGTTGTCACTTGGCTTCACCTCTCTCTATCTCTTTAAAGGCTCTTCTAGCCTTTTCTCAAAGTTCTCTAAGGAGCCATAACGTTGGCCTCCTTCCACCACCTCGGGTGTTCATAACGTTGAATCCCTCCCCCCATCCGCCGCCAGTGTTTGATCCGCCAAACCCAAGAAAGGGGAACATAACGTTGTTTCCCTTGAAGGAGTTCTTGAAGAAAGCCAAGAACATGAAGAACGCGAAGAACGAGTGCTTGCTTGGGAAGAACAAACGATCCGGATCTAGATCAGTCTGGCTCCGCGGGGATCGATCGTATCAGGAAGCCCCACCACAAAAGAGATTAATGATTAAAAAGTGTATCTATGTTGTTGTATTTCCGGTTTGTTCTTCCATATGGAGAGAATTCCTAACAACATGATGCACATGGATAACAACGCACCCAACACCACCACTGTAAACCCAAAAATCATGCCATGAATCTAAGATCTTCATCGAACCTCATGGTTTAACACATGGCCTGGTTGTGTTGCTCTTCCTCTCCACCATTGCTAGATCCGACCCCATCGAAAGTACCTTCTCCACCCCAAACAGGATCTAAGCGTTTTTTGTGTCAACATGGCCTTTCTTAGATCCAAAACGTATCTAACCTTACTCAATCACTGGATTTCTCAACCCCAACCATCTAAAGCCCAAATCCAAGTGGCCCGGATGAACCCCTACCGGTTCCAAACTGAAGTGTCGATCAAATTTTCTCGGATCTACATCTCTAGATGTTGGATCTGGGATCAACTTTTCTCCCCGATTGACTGCCTCCTCAACAGTCTGCCACCAAGCCGGCCACACTTCTGTTACACCTCCGGTGGTGCCTTTACTCATGCATGATGAGCCATCAAATATCAGACTAAAAAGATGAAATGTTCTTTTTTTCTTGCCCAACAAGCTTCGGTGGTGTTTGCATGAAAAAATAGTCAACAATAGAAACATAAAAATATCAATCACATCAAGTCTTCCCAGCTTAGCTAGTAAGCAACGTCATGGTGGTCGAGAATCCTGAATATATCTGATTTAGGTGGGTGCAACACCATGGTGGTCCATTCAACACTTCCACAAGATTGATCATGTCTAACCCGTTTTCCGATGACGCTTTCCTTCGGTAATGCTTTACTCACCACTCTCTCCATACGTCGTTTAAGCTCTTTAGTTACTTTGTTGTAATTTTCTTGTTTGATTTGTTGTTTTATTCTATATAGTTTTATCTAGTGTCGATTTATCGACTTCTCGATTTACCCAATATTATTATGTCATATTTTTACTTATCAAAAAGAAAAAGAAAAAAAGAAGGGAAATTCTTGTTGGTGCCCCTTGTTGGGCCCATATTCATCCCATGAAAACAGATCAAATGAATTGGGCCAAGATCCAAGCGGAATCGGAAGCTAAGAGAAACCAGGAAGAAGTGTCGGACTCCATGCAGTCGAGTGCCTCCCGACCAGCTGCGAAGATCACGCTGGAGCATTGAATGCTTGATTGGGACAACGGCCACAACATTTACACAACACCATAATAGCAGCAATTAGTGACAGAATCTCCGTAATTAAATCCCGGCGTTGAAGATAAGGATGGGATCGAAATATAACGGTCAGAGACACGAAGAACTTATCATATATGGATGAAGAGGAAGATAAGAGGGGGACGGATACAAGCACGTTACACACTCAAGCATTCTCGTTCAGAAAAAAAAAACAGAACAACACTTTCACTGCCCGTCTAGCTCTCCAGCAATCACCCCCGCTTATTCGCCACCGGTCGCAACCTAAGAATTACCGGTCGAATCCAATAAGATCACTCTGCCTTATTACGATAAGTTGTATCTCGATTCAATCCGATCAATATATTATCTAATAAAATCATTTCGCTATTCTGCATTTGCTCTTTGCTTGTCTATTATCTATTTGGTTTGGATTGTTTTCTATCACCCGATCGACTAGTTACCCCGTCTAAGGCGATTTAGGTCGTCCGATCTTTTCGCCCCAAAACACCCCTGAGTTTAAGGTTATTCCTATTGATGTCATACGATTAAGTTTTTTCCGGTTGGTACCCCTAAGGTTTTGGTTTGTTTGCTTCGTAACCAAACTTTTTCATATTTCCATCATTCTGGTTCAAATTGATTAAATCCAAGTACACCATTGTGTTCCCCGCTCTCAAATTAGTAAGATTTGACTTCTAAAATATCTGAATTCATGTCTGAACCATGTCGATTTGAATTCTGAAACAATAATCCGTTTTCGACCTAAGAATTCAAATCAGAATGGTTCGAGTATGAATTTGCTTGTTTTAGGAGTCGAATCCTATTAAGTTAAGAAAAATAAACATAAATGATGATCTTGGATTTAATCAATTCGAATCAAAATGATAAAGATATAAAAAATTGCGACTATAAAACAAATAAACCAAAACCTTAAAATTATCAACCATAAAAACTTAATAGTAAGACACCCATGTGAATAATACACGATAGGAATTTCCCAAAAAGAATCGGAATTTCCCAAAAAAAAGAAAGATGATCGGGGAAGATTAGTCCATCTTTCAAACCCGCCTACCTCCTATCTGTCTCTCCCACTCCCCAACAAGATTTCGCAATTTTCGTGCATTCTACTTTCTCTACACAGTATAATATATATATACCCCTGGAGCTCTCACTCTCCAGATTTTGCTTCCTTCGACATCTACTGAGCCTTTCTTCTCCAATTTCCTTTATTTCATCTCCAATTCGGTCTCTCCAGCTCCGCTTCAGTGTGTAATCTTAGCCGTTTTGGTTGTTATCAGAATAACTGGCTGCTTGTGGCATACCTAGGGTTTTGCGCTTTTGCCCTTTTCAAGAGGATTGTCTTCTAACAGGTCTGTTCAAATAAGTCTTTCAGACTATTAGAGTTGGTGATGAGTGCTTCTTGTGTGTATTTGTGTTTCCCTCCTTGTTATCGTTACTAATGTGGTCCTTTGTTTAAACTGATCTTGAAGTCTGAACTCCGATTAATGATTGGAAAAGGAAATGAAAACCCTACATGCTCATTAGGTCAACTGCTTTCCTTCGTTTGTCTACTTGGAACGAAGTATCAGTGTATGACCATAGCAATCCAAAATTGGTTTTAGGGTTTGAAAATTGAAATAGGGAATTTAATTTCCATGGAATGAATCTGAGCTAGTTTATTTAGACCGAATTCCTTTCCTCTACAACAGGTTTAATCGTGGCCGTGTTGTTTCTGCTATCTGAAGTTGTATGCATAATATTATAGAGCTCTTTGATAGCAAGTTTCTGCTTCCAATGAGTGTAATTGAGAACTAAAGAAGTAGCTGCTCAGCTGGTCTCTCTTGGTGTGGCCTTGGGGAAACTTACCTGTCAGTATTTTGTTGCAATTGTGGTTTCCAAATATTGATTTTCCATTTAAGTTATCAGTAAACTTGTGATATGCCATGTAAGATAATATGTGCAGTTTCCCCACTGGCATGGCAGCTGGTTGAAACTGCAATGTGCTTCTGATTATTGTACCTCTCCTGCATTAGTTGTAAGGGATCTGGTAGGAGGGGAAGACACAAAACTTGAGGGGTTTAAAGTGGGACAAAATTGTTAGATTTGAATTACTGGATGAGTTAAGATGATACGGGTTGTTATAATATGTTTCACACTTTCACCTAAGGTTTATTTGGAAAGTATTGACATGTGTCTTTTATGAGGCAGATACGTCCTGTGAGCTTCCCCTTCGTCAGTTCATTGTAGTAGAGTTTAAAGACGATCAATAATTGTTTAGGAATGCAATTTTAGATTTTGGCCACACTAGCAAGAACAGAGGCATGGATAACCAGATTCATCACCTTGAAAAGGAAGCGTACTTCTCAGTCCTTCGTGCTTTTAAAGCCCAATCAGATGCCATAACATGGGTAATATTTATATGGCATAGCATTGAGTATCAAGATTTCAACCAATATTTTGTATTTACATCGTTGGATCAATATTTTTCAGGATAAGGAGGGTCTCATAACTGAACTTAGAAAGGAGTTGAGAGTTTCAGATGATGAGCACAGAGAAGTTCTCGGCAGGGTCAACAATGATGAAGCAATTCTCAGAATAAGGTATGTTTATGACTTCTTTCTTTTATTAAATTATCATGTTTTTGAACGAAAAAATATTAATCTTTTGAGGGACAGTATCCAATGGACTGTCATATAATCTCCCCCTTCTAATTGGTAAGTAATGCTAATAGGGAATGGAGGCAGACAGGTAGACAGCAGCCTTCTGCATTGCTCCCGAATCATGGAATCCTGAGTCCAACTATTTCCGTATCTCGAAAGAAACAAAGGACTTCGCAGCCCTTGCCTGATCTTTTTGTGCCTTCAACAGTCATACACCCCCATTCAGTTGCAACACATGTGCAGCCATCTCCTTCAACAGGTTCATTAGGGAGAAAGTCTAAACTGGTAATTATTGAAGCGAGCTGCTAGCTTATGTTCACAACATAGGATGGTTTTTTCCTGCCATACATGTTCCATTTTGAATCCTTATGTATTATTCCTTTGATTGCTTTATTGGTGCCACTGCAGAATTCTGTTGCAAATGGGAAGAATCCATATAGTAGGAACAATGGTTCTTCTGGAGTTGTTACACCTCATGAAACAGTTTCACTAGGAAAGGAATTGATAGGACAGAAAGTTTATACCAAATGGCCTGACGACAACAAATTTTATGAGGCTGTCATCACCCAGTTTAATCCGCTGGAGGTATGTTCATTGGCTGATTATTGTTCCTGATATATATTGTTGGTCAAATATCAAAATTCTTATGTATGCTTTATCACTTTTCAGGGTCGACATGCTTTAGTGTATGACGTGAATACAGAAAAGGAAACATGGGAATGGGTTGATTTGGCACAGGTGAGACTTTATACATACTGGCTTTGTCTATATTAACTTTTACTATATTTGGTTGATTAATCTTAAACCATGGTTGATATTTGAATACAAGATATTTTATATAAACTGTTTAAATTTAAATGTAATTATAATACTCTTTATTACCTGGGTGCAATTTTGGGGTATGTTACTGAAAGCTGTAGATGCCATGTGATGTTATTGTATAGATGCCCAGAAACCTGTTTTCATGTGTAATTCGTTATTCTATTAGGAAGCTTTGGCATCGTACAAATAGATAGTTTTGTTTATTTATTGACAATTAGTTAGGGCTTAGGTAGGAATTGCAGTTCCAGCTGTATATTATTCTCATCCAATTTCTGTACAATTCTTCCCTTCTTTATTGATGGAATTCTGTATGGCAGATTCCCCCTACTGACATCAGGTGGGCAAGTGATGATCCAGGCATTTCTCATCGAGGAGTAGTTGGAGTTAAGAGATCCACCAGCCCTACTCTGCTTGCAAGAAGAAATCATCAAAAGAAAGAGCTTCGCTATGGCAACAGAAAGATGGATCCTGATGATATTGAAATACTCCATACAGAGACCTTGATTAAAGTGGTATTGAGTTGAGCTGGTTGATATCTGATAATGTGTAGCAAAATATTTTAGATGCCATCTGCCATAATTCATATATATAGGGAGATGTAGAATTGTAGGTTACATATCCTTGACCAACCAGTATTGCTTTCATTTAAAGTGTATTCTTATTTGTTTCTTTGATTTAATTTCTCTTAAATAGGTGGAAAAGCTAATATCTGCAAGTAATCCCAATCTGTCTGAGATTGATAAGGCAAAGAAAATGCTCAAGGTTCATGCAACTCATCTCTCATTCCTGTACCATTTAATTATATCTTTTCTTGGAGACTGAAAACTAATTGAAGGTTTACATTGTACAGGAGCATGAGGAAGCATTGGAATATGCAATCTCCAAGCTCACATATACTTCCGATGGTGAAAGTGGTAACGAATGCATATGTATTTTATGACAGCCCTCTCCATTTTGAATTAAAAAATCATCTTGTTGATTCCCAGTTAATGTTTCTTCGAGAACTTGGTCATAGAAATAGAAATTGGAAATTCATAAGCTGCTTATGCCTAATTCAAGTATCATGATCTCATTCCTGCACCATAGCCACCTTTTCCCATATACAAATAGAAATATATTAAAAGAATAAGAAATTGTGGAACTGATCTTCATCTAACTACTGATTGTTTGCATTGGTAGTGTTGACATAACATAGCCCAAAACAAGACCTCTCAAGTTCAGTAGAAACATTACATAAAAAAGTGGTCTTCTGTCCTAAATATCCATAACAAGTGTCCCAACTTAATAATTCTGTAAGAGTGAAACTTCTTTTCTTTCTTTTTTCGGTTTTGAAGAGCATTTTATTTTTTTTTCGGTTTGAAAGAGTATGCATCGGTTTGTCCCTGCTTGCATGCACTTGAGTTACTACTTAGCTGAGTGCTATGTTCCTTCTTTTCCGGTTGCAATCAGACGAATGTCAATAGTTGTATCAAATCCAGATCTCTTAGAAGGCAGCAGTGTTTGTTACCAGCACAAGCCCTCCAATGGTGGATGGCAGCCCAAGAAAAAGCTGTGACAATGCTTGGTAGTAAAAATCTCACATGAAGGCGCTAAGTCATGATCTTGGCTCATCAATACTCCATCATCCCATGTTCCTGTCCCTTATTGCACACTTCCTTATGTGGGCAAGAACATTGTGTTGTATGAATCATGTCACAGCTTTTGCAGTACAGCCCAGATTTCCTTTTTTTGTAGAATAGTTTCTGGTGAAAGTGAGTATATTACCCTAGTCAGATGGGATACCTGTGTATCTCTTCCTCAACGTCTTCCTTCTCTCCTTTTCATTTGAATATTTTTGTGTTCCGAAATAGACAAGTGGTGTTAATCTACTCTTGTATGTTAGGGTCTGCTTGGTTGAACATGGGATTATACTTCCAAGGATTTGGGTACACATGTTTGGTCAAAATGAATTTTGTAGTTCGTCACCTTTTTGGCATATGCAACAATCTCCTGTTATGCATGATATGTTTTGTATCAATCGATGTAGCTCAAGAAGTTCTACGGACAACCACTCAATATTATTGTACAGAGCCAGACATTGTTTGGTAGCATCACTGCATGACTACTGATCTCTCTGTAGTAAGAGTTTTGCTCCGACTGAAGTTTCAAATCTATCTGGAAAACTGAGGATGACTATGCTTACTAGTCACTGACCACCATTGCTCAGCCATACACAGTATCATTATTATACTCCATTGTGTTATTTCTTCTCAACTTTCTGAACTATGACATTAGTACTCTGGATCTCTGTGGTATTTCCGTCCATTTGACACAACTATGTACAGAGCTCAAACGACAGCAATAGGAAACTGGAGTTCAATAGAGATAGCTGGGGATGGCTGCATTTTTATCTTCCAAGAAATATCCTAAGCAAAAAGAAGATTATTTCTAGAAAGCTACAAAGGGAAAGAATGATTTCACAGCAGGAAAACAACTTCTCGAAATCAGGAGCAGCTTGCTGTGTTACCCTGGAAAAAGAAAGATTCAGAATTTTTAAGCTGAATCTATTGTAGAATAAGCCTAACAGATTGCTTGTATACCCAGAGGCTAAGCTTAAACTGACAGATGACTAATTGTTGGAGAGCCTGGGAAGCGAGTGTGAGTTGAGCGGAAGGACTTCTCAAGCGCGTCCCCATCAGAAATACCAGTGCCAGATTTTAGTAGTTGTTGCGCTATATCTTCCACAACTTGTGATATTGTCGGTCGAAATTCTTTCTCTGGCTGTTCACGTTTCATGTGATGAGTTATAGCAGTTTGTAGCATGAAAGAGAGATAATTTATCATGTGATGAACCTCATTTATAAGTTGTTACCTGTATGCACTTTGATACAACGTCTGCAAAATGTGAGAGAGCTCTCAGGTTGATTTTAATGCGGCTATCAACCATGTCTTCCAGAGCATCAGCGTTATGAAGCTGGGTTGAAGCCCATGTTGCTAAGCAATGCTCTCCCTCCGGTCTTGAACTGAATAAAGATTAGAGATAAAGAAATGCAAGTTTAGCCATTTTGATGGAGTGACCAAATGCAGAGGAAAGTAAAAATAAATAAATAATAATGCATCTCTCACCTATCAATGGGTCTTCTTCCTGTAAAGAGCTCAAGAAGCAGAACACCAAATGCATATACATCAGTCTTCGTGTTTTCTGTTCCTGCTTGCCCTTGCTCCGGTGCGATGTAGCCAGAATTGCTTATTGCTATCTCGGAGGCCTGTTCATGGCAGTAAAAGGTTAAATACATGGAACTTGAGTGACACTTGCAAGTTAAATCAATGGTGACAGTCTCTAAGAGGTTCATACCTTGAGTTTGACACTGTTGCTTGTGAGAGGCCTTAATCCAGTAAGCCCACAGTCGCATAATCGGGGTGTAAGATCGTCATCGAGTAGAACATTCGTGGCCTTCAGATTGCAGTGTGCAATAGGAGGGGACATGGAATGCATATAACTGTATTCATGATGTAATTAGATAATTATCCATTTCTCTGTGTAATGCAGTGCAGGAATTTCAACTGAATAAATACTTACTCCAAAGCCTGTGCAATGCCAAATGCTATCTGCAGCCGGAGTCCCCAAGTGAGTGGCATAAAATACTCACAGTGTAGAGCATCATCTAGAGTCAGATTCCTCACGTACTCGTATAGAAGAAAGTGCCGACCACGCTCTATGCAATATCCAGTGAGTCGAACTATGTTGGCATGCCTTAAACGTGATGTAGCACGAATAACGTCCAGGAATTGTTCTTCCTCGTGGAGAGAGAGCGATACGGTGTTTACGTTCTTTACGGCAAATACCTGGAAGGACAAGCGTGTAAGTCTGATTATGTCACTTTCATTCAAGCAAATATATAATTTCACTTGTCAGAACTGTATTCATACTTGGCCTTCAGGGAACTCTCCTCTGTATACTGGACCAAGCGATCCTTCTCCAAGAAAGTTCTCCTCATTGAAGTTTTTAGTAGCTAACTGAAGATCTGAAATGGAATAAAGTGTTGCACTTGGTGGCATTTTGCATTTTCTGGAGAAACTTCTTCGAGAAGCTCTTCCCATTATGTGGCTAACCGGAGGTAAGCGTTTTGGCAGGGTTATTGGTGGAGGTGGAAGATCAACAGTCAAAATATGAGGGCTTCCAGCAGGTGGAGCAGTAGGATAATCTGTAAGTAACAAGAGATCAGAACACATGAGTTACCAGCATGGTAGACAGATTGAATGCATATTTATATTCGTGGCAGAGAAATAACAAAAGAAAAACAAGGACTTGTATGGAAAGCATGCGAATTATTTTGAGGTTTGATTCGTCTGTATCAGTAGCTTAGTTTTGACATGTTTTAACATTGGACCTCGTAGTGAGCACCAAAGTTCATAAATTCAAACAATTTGGACAGTAGAAACAGTACTCCCAAACTCCATCCATTATTGCCTTCTTCAGCATTGTTAGCAATGTGGCATGATCATCAATTTCGATGTGGATCCATTTAGTTAGACAAATTCTGAAGAGAGAGATTGTTTACCCCTGTAGAAGATTTAAACACTTTTTCCTAGTTTCTTGGAGAATAATGAAAGATAAAAGAATTCGAATTTGATTGTCACATTTGCCCTGGAATGAAAAAATCATGGGGAAAAAAAGGATAAAAGTTTGACCTCTGTTTGAACTGATTTGAGGAGAAACCAGTGAGCTGTCAGTGCTTGCATTGTCTCCATGACGTCTCATTCGAGCTCGGTTTATGTGGACACTGAAGATAAATGCTGTGCAAGTTGTCAGAAGTGCGATGGCACCAACCAATATAGCTATTCCTCCGGGACCTAGCACCTTCTTTTTGTGCTTGTGCATCTCGAGAGGAGGGTAGTTTTCAATGGCATTCGACTCCGCTGTTGGGTAGCTTGAAATGCTCTGCCCTGTTGCAACATTATCTAGAGGAAATTTCCAAGGTGGGTAGTTGGCTTCTGTGTGAAAATTGTTTCCTCCGATCCTGCAAAGGAAAAGTGCATCAAGTCAGTAGGTAGGATAGAGTTCATATAGTGTATAATCAATTTCTTCTATATACCATAAGTTTGGAATGATTTGAAAGTGCTCAGGGATGATGCCACTGAAATGATTATCTTGTACATTCCTGAAACAAATACCAGAAAGCAGGTCATTAGTTGCATCTGAACAAAAGTCTTGACTAGTGAATTACTCTAAGAATGAACATACAGATCGGTTAGTTGGAGATCTGCCAGCAAAATGACTGAACCAGTGAAATTGTTATTCTGCAAGTACCTGCAAAAGAATTCAGATAAGTTCAAAGCTTTGTTATTCTAATTTAACAGATGACATGGATTACTCTTACAAAGAATGCAACTGTAACTGAAAGAACTTTAACTAACAATTTGGTCAGATTCTTCAGAGATGAAACAGAATCAGGTAGATCCCCTGTGAAACTGTTGTATGACAGATCCCTACAGAAAAGAAATACAATATCATACAGAGTTGAGTAAACCTTACAGACACAAAAGAGAAACGATTAGAAGTAGCTTGAATCATCCATATATATATATCTTAACAAACTTGTAGAAGGGAATGAGTCATTAAACATATGAATTATCCAGACTCAGAATGATAAATTTGATCTCTGTAGCTCGCAAATAAGTTAAAAGTGTCTGTCCTACCACAGAAGAGTTGGAGTACTACAACATACATTTCTCTGAGACTTAGGAGGCCAGTGAAGACATTGCCAACTGGTCCAGATAACATATTGTGGCTTAGATTCCTGCAACAGGGATAGTCCTAATAACTATCATTGAATGAAGTCAGCAAAATGTAAAGTAGGAAAATGATACTTACAAATGCCTTAGGCTCCTCAAGGAAGTCAGGGAGTGCGGAATACTCAGTACAAATTTGTTAGATGACAAATTTCTGCACACATAACAGCCAAAAAGAATATCATACTAAGAAAACCTATATATGTGTCGAGAGAGCTTCGGGAAAAAATAATCATGAATTTTATGCTCTTACATATGGGAGGCGTTAGGTGGTAAGCTAACGGGGATTTCGCCTGAAATGCTGTTGCCACTGACATCTCTAATTAAAAGATGGTAAAAAAACAAATTAATGATGACAAAGATGATAACTGGTACATACTATCATATTTCCTTATGGAAGATTCTTCACATAAAAAACAACGTGGCATGAACAGTAGCAACTGCTTACAGAAGCTTCAAATGATGGAGATTTGATAGCTGGCCACCAAGATAACCACCAAGAGCTAGCCCATGAAGGTCACTGCATCAGTTGGGGGAAATTTAAGACTAGTTAAACCAGCATTTTGCTTTCTAAAACAATGAGACAAATTAGGATGATGATAAAGAAGAATGCAGATACATGTTTAGAACAGATGAGCCGGAACAAGAAATGCCTGTCCATGTCTCCCCACATGGATCCCCATTTTCCGCTTTCCATCCCACCAGGTGTGATGAAAAGTTCAGGGCCCTGTACATATCTTGTAGTGCCATGACTGCATTAAAATCCATATAGCAACTCAGCTTGTTACAGTCAATTGAGATCATTAATTGTTGGTTTGCTGCACTAAAAGCAAACACAGTTAACAAAGGATATTAATCCCAAATCAATATGAAACTCTTCTTAACGCGTGAATTCTCCAAGTCAAATTTCCTCGTTCCTTCCGAACCAACCCCCAAGAAAAACAAGTTCTCTGCTGTATCTCGAGAAAACTGTCATCTGTGAAATTAATTCGAATTAAAGATTGGAAAATAGTACTATTAATGAAAACATAAAATTACTGCCTGATATGCTTTTTAATCAAGAACGCGAACGAGAATCGTGGAAGCTCCAGATGATGATGTAGAAAGAAACGAAAAGCAAGAAAGCGATCGAAGCAGGACAAGCACGAGTAGATCGAACTTTGCAGTAAGAATTCGAAGCAGGACAAGCACGAGTAGATCGAACTTTGCAGTAAGAATTCGAAGCAGCACGCACATCGAGGGAGAGGGACAAGAAAGGGGAGAAAGAGATGACGGACCTTCCTGTGGCTCAGTTGCAGCATCACAACGAAAGCAAACAAGCATGAAGAAGACGATCACCATTGGAATAACTTCCATTGCTTCGAGGACGAGTTTATTCTTCACACACTTTCCGATTATCTAGAAACGGATGCAGGCTTTGTCTCTTCTGGAGCTCTGATGAGAAAATCGATTTTGATTTCGAGTTCAGAACTTTGTCTCTTCTGGAGCTTTGATCAGAAAATCGGATGGCATTAATCGAGAAAATTCTCATTCAAGCTCTGACGAACAGGTATTGGAGACCGAATTTGGAATTTCACAGAATTCACCGTCGAAGATTACAATTCGTTTGAGAGAGAGAGAGAGAAGTGGTGTGCTGGTAGAAGGAGTGGAGCGGAAAATATCGGCAGTTGAAGGGCGCTATGTGAAATTGAATGGATGTGCAACACGTGTCCGAATATTTTCCTTCTCTTTTCAGTTCTGTTAGAAGACTATACGTTTTAGTTTGTGCATATGTTTCGTTTAGATGATAATGGCCCCAGAATACGATCCCTGCTCAACCGCCGCGTTTGGTTTACACCTAATATGCTGATACACTTGCGTAAGATTTGTGGGTATCTTCTGCTTTATTTATCTACAATTTTTGCTTTATTTGTGTTTAGATTTGGACACAACTACACAAGACGTTCAAATTGTATCGATTTTTATTAGGATGAAACCACCCGTTGAATATGTTATATTGTTTAAAACTACCCATTTAATTTGATATTATCGGAAATCACCTGTGTATTACACACCGTTGAACGATTGTTATCCGATGCCGCCTTCCGTTTAAAAATTGTTAAGCTCAGGCACACTCCTTTTTTGATACTTTTAAGTAAAACAAAAAGAGAATTTAAGCAAGGATGCTATAGAGTGAGAAATCGAATCTTATGTGTTTCCGGTCTAATTCTTAACTTATAAAAAAAGAAAAGAAATTTAAGCTACAAAAAAAAAATAAAAAAAAATAATGCAATAGTTCCTCTTTCCTCTTGCTCTTCTTCTTTCTGGCAATTTCGCTCCTGTCGACAATGTAAATCTTCAATGGGGATCAATGCTTGCATTTTTCCGACAAAATAAGTTGTGAAGGGGGGAATTTGTGGCTGGTGTGAGGGAGCTTTAGTTTTGTGGAAAGGTTTTGTATTTGAGCTGGACTGCTAGTGAAGTTTCGATTTCGATCCGAGGCATTGCGCCGTTGGTGATGCTCCCTCATCCTCTCCAATTCTAGCCCCTTGTCCACTCCCATCGCCGTCAGTTCCTCGGTAAAACGGGACTCCACTAGAGAAGCCTCCATTTTGGGGCTCAGATGGTTTGCATTTTATGGGTAAATATCAGTGAATGCATAATGAAGGTTTGAAGTAAGTACAAATCGTTTTGAACTTTCCAAAAAATCAATGAGCAACAATAAGCAAATCGAGAAGACCGGAAAGGAATCCATGGAGCTATGGCAATGTCACAGTGAAACGAATATCCAATTTGAGCACCAATTTGACCAAATTCATCAAAGGTCGAGTTGATTTGAGCGAACCCAAAATTTAGGCATTAATTCACAAATTCAATTGGGGCTTTTGACAGATGTCGAAGACGATCTTCAGAGAAGTGCTCGATTGCGGCTAGGAGAGAAGAAGACGCCCCACAAAATCCGAGAAGAAGACCCCAATTGGTGAGAATTTCCATTGAATACATATTAAAGATCTGAGGAAGAAGAAGACCCACAAAAGAAATTATGGATCATCATCTTAAGGTTTTGGAGTAATGTGGATGATTTGGGGAAGAAGACGACATACGCAACTCAGGTAATTTGGGGAATTAAGAAGACGCCCTAAAGAAATGAAAGAAAATAGCACGTCCATACACGCATTTAACGCCAATTCAGACGATTCAAGGGTAGGGTCGGAATCGTTTAATGGCGTGTGATACACGGGTGATTTTCAGTAATATTAAATTAAAGGGGTGGTTTTAAACAATATAACCCATTAAATGAGTAATTTTCGATAATTGACCATTTTTATTATAACACATGTAAAATTGTTGCTCAACATAAAAAGTGTGAGATATAAATAAAGTATCATCAGTGCTGAGAGAAACGAAAATAAATAAAGTGAAATATTTATGGTCGGTCAATGATTATCTAACACAGTTGACCAATAATTGACTAGTTATAAATAAGAAATTTATCTCTTTAACTAATTAAAAAAAAAAAACTGTGTTAAAAATAATAAATTTTAAGTTAGACTAGATAGTCTGTAAACTTTTCAAAAGGGGTGTGGAACGTAATTTTCCCGATAATCATAAGTGGCCTTACTCATAATATATATGGATGTGAAACATTGACTTCAACTTTTGTTATTAAATTACTTGAACACCATTTTAATCCCTTGATACCCTTATGCCTTGTACAAATTTTCCAATCAAGAATGTGGTCCTTACCAAAAAAATCCAATCAAGAATTCCGCGACACAATAAATAAATTATCATATGTATATTGAACTATTTGTTAAGTTTTATGAGAAGAAGATAAAATGAAAGTTTACAAGCTGAGTACTATAAATGAGCAAATAAATTAAGTGTTATATACCCATTTTAGACATATATCAGTAAAAAAATGAGCACAAAGTATATATTTGACTATTACATCAAGTTAGGATACTTTAAGTAAATAAGTTAATAAAGATGTTTCTTAGTTATGATACATGACGGATTCCTTCGGTCTTATTGTTGTTCATGTTGGCCCTATCTCTTGATAAGAACTTGACCTATAATGTATTTACGTAACTTGAATGTTGCCACACATTTTTTTATCCTCTCAACCTCTCTTTTTTTTTTTTTTTTGAATCTCTCGAACACAAATATGAGCTTATGTTTAAGAACACTCGACTCTCTTGTATATATATATGAACTAACAAAATTGCACTTTGGGGGTTAAGTGCCTAGAATTGAGTTAGCCAACTTGATTCTAAGCCTAAAACTAATTTTATAGAATCTGAAATCCTAACTATATATATATCTTTACAATGAAAAAAGTGGGAGATGCACTTCCCGTATATATGCATGAATTTTCAACCGTGGAGTGGTATCAACATGACACATGTGCTGTTTTGTTGAGTAGTTGCACTTTCATTGGCTGATCTAATTTACTGGTAGATTGTGATTTTCCTTTTTTGAAGCTTTCCTACATACGTGTGCTTGTTTGGGGCTTCTATGCCTGCATGTGAGCCGCGTGTGTTGTTTGTTCCCCTATATAGGTGGTGATTGGCAGTATGTTTCTCCACCACAACTCCTCTCTGCCTATTGATTTCGTTGCTCGGTAAGATTTTTAGCTGGGCTTTCTTTGCACTCTGAAATTGCAGGAATTGCACATCTGTATCTGCGTACTGTTTGACAGGGAAGACGAGCAACATCATCAATTTTTTTTCTTGAATTATGCGTTCCTGAGCGTCTGTGGTGGGGATTTCTTCTCCGGTGTTGCAGCTGTTTGTGCGTTGATTTTGTTGCTCTTACATTTTTGTGAACCTAACATATATAAATGTGAAGGAGCTGGGTAGGAAGCGTATGGTTGTGATTGGAGTGATTCTGATAGAAACCAGCCTGTTCCTCTGGTGAATGCCATTTATAAGATCTTGTTGCAATGAGAAATAGACCTCATCTTGAATTAAAGATCAATGAGAGAAATGATTTGATTTGGATGCAGTAGAAAGTACTGCTAGGTAATTGGGGAAAGAGGAGACGGATTACCAATTCCTTACCCAGTTGAATTGGGGCTTTTGGGTAGCTTGATTTATTGCCAGAGCTGCTTCCCCAGAAATCACACCCTTGTGAATTTGTATTTGGTTCCCATAGCAAACACACAGATCTGTCTTCAAACCGGCGGCCCAAAAAAGAAAAAAAGAGGAATAGCTTTTGTGGGGAACAGAGCAAGAAACTGAACGGGGGTTCTTACCATTTTTTACTGTCAAACATATGTATTAAAGAACCACAGGAGGAGTAAGGGTGTAATTGTGGTGTTTCCAATAGCAAACACAGATGTGGAAGATGCTTGGGAATCGCCTCTCCGATTCGATCCCCTACGAATTAGGCCTGTTGGACAGACTTAAGCATCTCTCCCTTGAGGATAATGATCTCTCCGGCTCGATTCCGGCGGATTTATCGAGGTTCGATGCCGGAGGTTTTAGCGGTAACGATCGCCTATGCAGTGCTCCCTTGGGATCCAAGTGCGGGGGGCTATTTGGGAGGAACTTGACAGTTGTGATTGTTGCTGGTGTGGTTGGGGCCGCGGCTTCGATCTTTCTTGGTCTCACGATCTGGTGGTGGTTCTTTGCTGGTGGTGATAGCCATGAAGGGAAGAACAAGGAGGATGCTGGCGAGGAGAAGGGTGCGAATCGTGTTGGTTGGGTGGGGAAATTGCTACTAAGAAGTTAAGTGTTGGTTTGGATGCAAGATTAAGGTTTGGTTGGATTGATGTTATCTCTATTCGTCTCTCGTTGTCTCTCAAAATAGGGATATTCAATTTCCAGGATTTATAAAATGAAAACGCTCTCTACAGAGAAAACCAAAACCCTAAATCTAACCCCTCACCAACACCTCGGCGCCGCCACCCCCTAAACCTAAAACCTGAAAACACTAAGCAAGCCACCACTAATCCCCTCTCCGTGAAGTGGGGCCTCCGCCTCCCCCAAACCTCTTGCGTTAAATCTTCGCTTCCCTTGATCTTTGATAAGCAACGAAGATCTCAACTTGAAAAAGCTCAACAGAAACCCAAATGGCAAATCTCTCGGGTCACCGCCCTGTCGCATCCCGTGAGATCTGGAAGGAGAAGATCCAAATCGAAAACAAGAATCCGTGGGAGTGTCGATGGAGTGGGTGGAGGACCCTTCCTCGTGGTAGACTTAGCAAGCGCCTGAAGCCACTATCGCCGAATCCTCTGCAGTATGGCCGAGCGAGAAATCCGGTGGGGCGATGCACTGTTCTCTGCTGGTACCTTTGGTACTTTTTGGACTCCGGAATGGAGCTGAAGATACCTGTGACCTTCCCCAAGAAGCACTGTAGACTGATATGCGACCCTCTTAAAATCAGGTGCAACCCTTCCTTTCTCTAGATCTTGGAAGATTTACTTATGATTATTGACATCCTGAAATTGTATAAATACTTGATCTATGACTCTGAATTTCTTACTTCTTCCGAAATCTCTAAACCCTCTACTTCCATTCCCCTCAACTGGTTGTGTTTGAACTTTTCTCTCTCTGATAATCCTGTCTGTGATTGGCAACACCCTATTCCCATATCCCAGTTCATGGATAGTGGGAATAAGACCATGAAGGATGCCCTATGCTCAGATCCAGTTTTCAATACTGGAACTGAGAATGGGAAATCTAATAAAGCTCCCCTGAAAACCTCGAATATGAAAAAATCTAAAGGGATTAAGATCTCTGAACCTTCCTCTGAACCCAAGATCCTGAAACCTGCTACCCTCCCTGCCTCCTTCAAGGGTAAAGGGAAGCTGAACATAGACATGGCTGAGTATTTTTCCAGACTCTCTGGAGTTAGGGAAAATATTCAGAAGTTAAAAACTTCCTCCCTTATGGGTGTTATGATTGGAGATCCTATTGACCTTTCTCGAATCAAAGCTAAGATTAAAAATGACTGGAAAATGATCAAGGGGTCTGTTGAGACCCTGGAAAGAGCCAATCTCTGGTTTGAGCTTACATTCACCAACCCTGTTGACCAAAAAACTGTGTGGGATAATAGACCTTATCATATCTTTGGCCAGTTATTGCTTTTGAAACCCTGGAAATCCACCTTTGACACCTCTACTGAATCCATTTCCACTGTTGATATATGGATTAGAATCCCCCTTCTACCTGTTGAGTACATTAGCTTTGATGCTCTCAAAACTATCCTTGATGCAAACAACATGGGAAAACTCTTAAAACTTGACCCCTACACTGAGAAAAAACAAAGAGTGAGATATGCTCGAATGTGTGTTAATATTGACATTCAGGCTCTCCACACCCAATCTGTCATTGTGCTTGATGAAGTGGGAGACCCCTATGAGTACAAGGTTTGGTTTGAGGAAATGCCTAAAGGGTGTGGTAACTGTGTAGATTTGGATCATGTTTTAGATTTCTGTCCCCTTAGAAATGTGAAATATCAAAATATCCAATTAAAAATCCAAAAGTTGGTTGTCTCTTCCACCTCTGAAACCATTGCCAAACCTAACCCTAATCCCTTTGAAAACTGGCAAACCATCCTCTCCAAAAAAACTGCCAAAAGAAACCTCAAAATTAACCCCAACTCCACTGATGCTATCCAGAGGAAGAATGGTTTCTCCTCTACTTATCTCTCTGATAAAGATTCCTCTAATATTGTTCCTAAGCATTCTAATTCTGAAAGCATGCCTAACCCCTTTATCTCTAGCTCAAATCCCACTCCCAAATCTACTCTTGCTGGTGTTGATTCTAAACCTTGCCCTGCTGACCCTATACCACCCATTATCCCCCCTGGTATGCCCTCAAGCCTGACCCACCCCCCTCCTTTCACCCTCCCCCACCCTAATGATGAAATCATGGAGGGAAGCCAGGGGGCACCTCACCTCCTCCCTGCTCAGCTGGATGATGAGGATGCCAAGGCTATGATTGGGGAAGACCCTGATCTTGATCTTGAGAATGATGATTTGCTGGATGAAGAGGAAGATAAGTTCCTTGAAAATGAAGGAAGTGAAGACTTAGAAGAGGCTGAAGAGGACCATTTTGAAAAGGGTGACTAGAACCTGGAAACTGAGGCCTCACTCAATCTCCAGGATCTGGAGGACCCCCCCTCTGAGGCTCTTGATCATGATAAATGTGAGAAACAAGGTGACCAGCCTTCGGCCACTGAATCCAGCAAGAGGAAAGGAGAGGAGGGGATGGAAGATACCGCTTCCTCCATTCTGAAGGGACACAAAAAGATTAAAGTTGTGATTGATGAATAACAAGAATAAATGTGACTCTAGGAATCCTTGGCACTGTATGTGCAGAAACCGGAACAACCTGAACAACTGCAGCCCCCCTCTATCTACTGAAATTGCCCTTTGCATGAACACCCTTTCTTTCTTGTCTCCTTTTTTATGTTTTCTATTTTGCTCAAGTCTCTCCCTGTGCTCTCTTTGTTTCCTACTGATTGTATGGATCAGTTTATGAATGGGGATTCTTGTTTGACTTATGTTCTAACTCTTGACATGCATTGTTTAAACATTTATCTCATTAACATGAAAATTGAATATCCGAACCCCAAGCTCTTAAATTATGCAACTCACCTAAATGCTCTGATTTATTTGACTGTCACCCTTCACTCCTCCCTGTTTCTTGACTGCGGGAATTTTTTTCCTCTTATCTGTCTGCGACTCTGGAGAAAGATTACCCACCTCAACTACTCATACATTGAAGAGGACAACTTCAAGCTAAGGATTAATCCTAGCTGGCCAGGTATATGGCTTAAGCTATTGACTTGTTGGATCCTTTGCTTCCTTTGTTCCCCCTTGTCTTGTCATTTGATTCATTGGGTGAACTGCTTACTCTCTTACTCCAATGTTATCTACCCTTTGAATTTGATCCTTGTTTTTCTCTCTTTGTTTGCTAAGGGATGTTCCTGGGCTTCTGTTGGTGTTCCCCTTTCTCTTTATTTCTATGTTTGCTCTTTGCTACTATTTTTTTCTGTTCTCTCTCTCTCTCTGCCTTGTGCTCTCCCTTTGCAGCAGCTTACCCTGTCAACCTCAAGCTCCATCTGTGAAAATTGGTGCTTCCAAGCTACTTGAAGCACACTATGCCAACTGGACCCAGAATGCACATAACAACCACGCAAAGGACCCCAAAAGATGCAGATGCTGTCTAAGCCCCACTGTTGAGAATGAAATGAGCCACCAAGCTATTGGCCTAGATATTTCTCCTAATATTGAGTCTTGTCCTAACTGGAAAGCGTCTTTGGAAACTGGACTTTTTGAAACCATGTACAAACTTTTATTTTATTTGGTCTTGCTGAACAGAAACCATCATACGAACCAGCTAAGTGGGTATCGAGTTAATCTTGATCCACTTATGCCAAAATCGAAATCCGAAAAGCTGTGACCACATGAACAAAAAACTCTCGAACCAATACTACTCTAATAGGGATTACCGAGACTACTTCTATAAGACTAAAACCAACACCCTACACACTGACAAGACCGAAAAGAAAGCTTATAGTAATTCTGGAAATACAAGGCGTGGGGAAATCATTTCAACAATCGAGTATCTACCATCCTTTGTTACAAACCTGAACCTACAAAAAATAAGAAATATGACAAACTTTATCCTCTTTGATTATTTTCCATGAAGATATCGGTCTGGAACTGTAGAGGGCTAGGAAGAAAAAATCTCTGGCCAGATATTGAATCTTTCTGCAAAATCGAAAAAATCCAACTCTGTGCAATTCTCGAAACAAGGACAGAAAAACAACCGAACGAACGAATCTGGAGAAAAGTTGGATTTGATGTTTTTCATTTCACACCAGCTACCGGATTTTCCGGAGCCCTGTGCATCATGTGGAAAACATATCAATTGCCTAACGAACTACTCGAAATAGAACACAGCACTACAAGATTCTCTTGCATTAAATACACAAATACAATAACAAAACATAAGCTCATGCTGATTATAGCTTATGCACCACCGAATGAAATCAATAAAAACTCCTTCTGGAGTGAAATTTCCTCTATCACCAATTGCTCTATCCCCTTCATACTTTTGGGGGATCTGAATGAGATCCAAGACCACACTGAAAAAAGTGGATGGGCGCCTACGCAAGCCAACAGATTCAATAGACTACTGAATATAAAAAATGATTGCGAACTCATAGATATTCCGACACAAGGTAACACTTTCACGTGGCGGAAAAACAAAACGAAAATAAATAATACATATGAAAAGTTAGACAGAACCTTAGTACAGCACAAAATACTGCAATGGTATCCTGAACTTTACACTAAAAACCATGCTTTTTCTTCCTCGGATCACTGCCCGATCTCGATTGAACTAGCTACACCTACCCACTTTAAAAATCAACCCTTCAAGTTTGAAAAGGTCTGGTTGACTAGACAAGATTTCAGAAATGTGGTTAAACAGGCTTGGAGATCAAGCTTTCATGGGTCCAGAATGTATGACCTGACCAGGAAAACGATGATACTGAAGAAACTAGCCAAACAATGGAATAGAAAAACCTTTGGAAACCTCTTCACACAACTAAACCAAATTGAAGAAGAACTCACTAGAATACAAAAAATCATTGCTTTGAATGCTGACAGAACCCTGGCCACTAAGCAAACTAGACTCATCACAAAAAAAGAAAACCTATTGACTTTTCAAAAGATCTTTTGGAATCAAAGAGCGAAAACTAAACACATTAAGTTTAATGACACAAATGCCAGTTATTTTCATAAAATTGCCACTGGCAAGAGAAATAGGAAAATCATTAAACAAATTCGAACAAATGAAGGCACCATGATTATTGGGGAGGAAAATATTAGAAATGAAATTCGCAACGATTTTATTAAGCGTTTCAAGAGTACTCCGATCGATCACAACATTCTACATGAACACTTACAACTCATCCATACTGAAATTACTCAGGAGGACAACCAAGAACTCACCCAACCAGTGACAAATGAAGAGATGAAGAAAGCTACTTTTGCCATCGGCCAAGATAAATCTCTTGGACGGGATGGTATGACCGCTGAGTTTTACCAAAAATACTGGGACATTGTTGGACCCTCCGTTATTCAAGAAGTAAAAAGCTTTTTCCTATCCGGAAAGATATTAAAACAAATCAATCATACATTTATTACGCTTATTACCAAATATGACACCCCAAACTCGACCAATCACTACAGACCTATTAGCCTTTGCTCTACCATATATAAAATCATCTCGAAAATCCTAACAGAACGACTCAAAAATAAAATGGAAAAAATTACTCACCCCCTCCAAGGAGCTTTTGTCTCCAATATATCTATCCAAAATGTAATATCCCACATTTTATACGGGTAAATTTTGAACTTTCTTAAGCCCATGTTGCGAGTCAGATTAAATTCAGAGATGTATGAACATTCTGTGTAATGTTTGATCTCTGTAATATTTTCTGAGCAATATAAAATACAATTAAGGTATTTTTGGGTTAAAAGATCGTTCGTGTGCAAATATATTTAAATCGGGGTTAAGAATATTTTATCACTTAAGGTAAAAACGGCAAAGGAGTCGGAGGGGGCAATTCTGGCCTTGACCGCACCCCGCGGTGAGAGCATGCCGCACCCCGCGGCAAAGGCCAGAAGCGAGGCAGCTCAGTGTCGTCACCACACCCCTGCCGCACCCCCACCGCACCCCGCGGTGGGCTATTGTCACTCGACAGTTGCAGTGCAACTTGGCAAGGCTATTGCATAGCCTCGGTGAGTCGACTTGGCTACGCCTATAGGCTAGACCACCTCCTCCTTGCTTCCTCCAGCTCATGAGCATCTTGCTTGGGCTATTTATAGAGGAGAAGCGGATGGGAATGGGGCTCAAAAGCAGCTGCAAGTCCATCTCCTTCCTCAGAAAAGCCATTGTTGTTCAAGCTTGGGAGCTTGTTTTGTGAAGGATTCGAACCCCTTTTCGAGCTTTAGAAAGGTGATCCTTAGAGGTGTTTTAAAGCTTAAGAAGGTGGGGGACTAAACCAAGAACAAATAGAAGCCGAATGGATCGATTTGGGTAAGTTTCTTCCCGATCTTCTTTCATCCATCTCGCCCCTGTTCGTCGCCGCACCCGCGACCAAGTTCCATCGCACCCAGCGGCCAGGCACCGCACCCCGCGGTGAGGGCCTACCGCACCCTGCGGCAAGCATGGGTCCGTGGTGTGTGTGTGTGTCTTAGGTGTTGGTTCTTGGGCGAAGCTTGGACCCTTCGATTCTTATTCTTTTAGATTCATATATGTAGATATTGAATCTAATTTAGGGTTTTATTATGGGTCGTTTCAGAAGGATTTGAGATCCGAAAGCTGTCCCTGATCAGACCCGGGAATCGTCGTCTTTAGAGCTCGTTAAGCTTTCTTCAAAGCTAAGGCAAGTGGCGGTTCGCTCTTGCTTATCATTCCATAATTTTATTGATTATCAATTGCTTAATTGTTAATTAATTTGGAATGATTTATTGAATTGTTGGGAACAATTTTACTAAATGATATAAAAGGAATATGATATTATAATAGGTTGTATATCTGTTAGAACAACGCTATTATAGATATATATTTTGGCCTGAGGTCTTTGATATGATTATTGCTGTGATTTGACTGTTTAGTTAGCACGAGTATTCATAGGAGCGATGGACTAATTGAGGTCTAGTCGTTTCTTGATAATGAAAATGGTGCTAAGGGTTCTAAACTTAAAGACCATTTGGTGGGTCATGACCTTTCTCTGTACTTGGTATGGAGATGGTGGCACGAAGCTGGTGCTACAAACTTGGGATTCGTCCCTATCAGAAGTATGTCCCGCTGTCGGCAAGCATATAATTAAAAGCCTATAACGTGATGTGCATTTTGTAATTAAAAAAGATAAGTGCCCGAGCGCACATGATTATTAAACCTCAGACGAGTAGTGCAGCTAAGGAATAGTACAGCTAGGAAAGCTCGTCTTGACTTTGATCAGAGTACCGTTCTCTTTCCAATCTGGATTCGCGTTAAGCAGTGAGGTTGGTTGTGAACCGAAATATCAAGTCGTTTTTGAACGCTTGTATGAGATTATTAATGTTCCCCAACATTGTCATGTTTCCTATAAGACTCAATCTTTTGGAGTCTTCCTTTTGGTTGATTGCTATGAGACCTGGTCTCCAGAATCTTCCTTTGATCATACCTTTTGATATATCCCAATAGGAGTATGAGGGTTGACTATCGTCATCGGTTATTATTCGAAGAGCAATGAGTCTAACCTAATACGACTACTCGAACCATCTGCTTTGTACCCTTGCATAGTCTTTCATTAGACTAACCAACCGAAATTGTTCTCTGCATGGTTGGCTGGTGTCATCCGTTCGATTCGGCACATCAGATAAGCATTCGAGGAATGAGGCTAGAACGACTATAAAAGTAAACGGTGTTTTAATGGTTTATCAGGCTACGATCCTTGGCGGGTGATCTTTATGATCAAGACCCATGTATTTATATTTATAAAGACTTCCGCTAAATACTCTGTTTTGTCCTATGGGGATTGGGATGTAATCCCCAGACATATGTTTTAATTAAAGGTTTTGATGTTTATATCTTAACCATTGTTTATGAATTGTGTTTAAACCGGTAAAGCCTAGGGTGGCTTCGGTGTGGAAACCGAGGTCACTGGCGGTAATACCTTTCCAAACGGATTGAAATTTGGGGGTGTTACACAAGACAACATCCTCATTGCACATGAAATTTTCCACTCCTTCAAATCTAAGAAGGGGATGGAAGGTTACATTGCAATTATACTTGACATGGAAAAAGCGTATGACCGAATCGAATGGAACTTCATTATTGAGGTGATGCAGAAATTTGGCTTCTGCTCAACCTTCACCAACTGGATAAAAGAATGTATATCTGTGACACCCCCAAATCTTAACCCATTTGGAAAGGTATTACCGCCAGTGACCTCGGTTTTCCTCACCGAAGCCACCCCAGGCTTTACCGTTTAAATACAATTCAAAATACATCAAAATACATAATCAGAATCATTACAGCGAAAGTCTTTGAAATAACAACAAAAGGGGTCTTGATCGCTATGATCACCCACCAATGATCTCAACCTGAATAAACTTGTCAAAACACCGTTTGCCTCTATAGTCGTTCTAGCCTTCACGGGATGGCAACTTATCTGATGTGCCGAATCGAACGGATGACACCAACCAACCATGCAGAGAACAATTATGGTTGGTTAGTCTAATGAAAGACTAAGCAAGGGTACAAAGCAGAGTGGTTCAAAGTAGTCGTATTAGGTTAGACTCATCGCTTCTCGAATCAAAACCGATGACGATAGTCAACCACCATACTCTACTGAAACACATGAAAAGACATGATCAAGAGAAGATTCTGGAGACCGAGTCTCACAACAATCAATCCCAAAAGAAGACTCCAACGAGTTGAGTCTTATCGGAAGCATGACAAATGTTGGGGAACATAAATAATCACACACAAGCGTTCAAAACAACTCGGTTCACGACCAACCTCACCGCCCAAGGCGAATCCAGATTAGAAAGAGAACTTTACTCTGATCAAAGTCAAGACAAGATTTCCTAGCTGCACTATTGCCTAGCTGCACTATTGCCTAGCTGCACTACTCGCCAAAGGGTATATTAATCATGTGCGACAACGGCACTTATCTTATTTAATTCCAAAACACACATCACGTTATAAGCTTTTAGATATATGTTTCGTCATGAGGGACATATATCGAAGGGAATCCTTCCCAAGGTTTGTGACACTAGCTAAGTGCACCACCTCTATACTCGGATAGAGGACGATCACGATCCTCCAGTTGTGTCAGGGTCTCCGATGCCCTCTCAACCAATAATTATCAAGAAACGACTGGACCTCAACGAGTCCAACGTTCCTAACTACTAGTGCTAACTAAACAGTTCAACACAGTAATAATCCACATCACAGCCATCATGGCCAACATCAAAAACATATATCTATACTAGTGTTGTTCTAGCAGATATACAACCTAGTATAATATCATGTTTTAATCATTTATATCTATAATAGCGTTGTTCTAGAAGATATACAACCTAGTATAATATCTTTTAAAATCACAAACAGTTATCAAAACTGTTCCCAACGAAAACAGTAAATCATCCCAAATTAATTAACAACTAAACAATTGATAATTAATTGAAATATGGAATGATGAGCAAGAGCGAACCGCCACTTGCCTTAGATTCGTCGAAAGCTTTAGCAAAGCTTAGAGACGACGAGTTCCTGGGTCCAAAACAGGGACAGATCTCGGATAATAAATCCCTAAGAAACGACCCATAACGAGACCCTAAGTTAGATTCAATATCTACATATATGAATCTAAAAGAATACGGAAAGAATCGAAGGAACCGAGCCTCGCTCAAGACCACAACTCCCAAGAACACACACACACGGACAGCTCGCCGCGGGTGCGGTGGAGCTCTTACCGCGGGGTGCGGTGGGGTCACAGAGGCAGGGGAGTTCGACAGCGAAGTGGAGAAAACTCACCCCAAATCGATTCGTTTGCCTTCGATTCGACTATGGTTCAAACTCCAAACACTTTGGACCTTCTAAGACCACTTGAGAGTACATTCTCAGCTCAAAGAAAACTCCGGCGATGCTCCGGCGAGATCTTGGAATTCCAGCGTTAATGGAGAAAAACAGAGGAGGAAGATGAAGCTTTGAATGGCTTCTTCTCAGTCCATCTCCCCTCCTTCTATAGGCCAACAATGAGCTCCCCCCGAAGGGACAAGTAGGAGACCAGAAGGGAAAGGCTAGGCGGCTAGGCGGCTTGACAACCGACGCCACTTGCAGGGGAAGAGGATAACGCTGTCGAAGAAAAAATATCCCACCGCGGGGTGTGGCAGGGTGCGGTGACGCCCAGTGACCGCCTCACCTGTTTGCTTCAGAACTGGTCCTTGCCGCGGGTGCGGCCACTTGACCGCGGGGTGCGGTCAAGGCCATTTTTCACCCTTTTGTCCGTTTTAAACTTGGGTTAATTATATTTAACCCCGGGTTAAATATATTCGTACACGAACGACTGTTTAACCTTGAACACAAGTCAACTGTATTTTATATTACTCGGAAAAATATTACAGAGATCAAACATGATACAGAATGTCCGAACTTCTCTGAATTTAATCCGACTTGTAATACGAGAGTTGGAAAAATTCAAAAATATCCTTATAAAATGAGGGATATTACATTATCCTCCGTATCTTTCTCGATACTGGTGAATAACGGACCTATTGAAATTTTCGTACCTGAAAGGGGACTGAGACAAGGTGACCCACTTTCACCTTTCCTTTTCATCCTAGGGGCAGAAATACTTGCTAGGAAATTACAAAAAGCTACAGAGAGACCAATGAAACCCCTGGGTTTTCAACTGACCAAATATGGAACAAGAATCCCTTTTCTGGCTTTTGCGGATGATATCATGATATTCGCAAAAGCAAAACCGGAAAATTGTAAGGAAATCAAGAAAATATTTGATGACTACTGCCTAACCTCAGGACAATGTGTTAACTTCCATAAATCGGCTTTTCAAGTCACAAAGAAAGTACCGACCACAGGCAAACAACAAATACAAGAGATCCTTACAATCACAAATATGATATCATTAGACAAATACCTCGGATGCCCTATTATTAATGGAAAGGTAAATTCTACTACCTTTGCAGAAATGGTAGCAAATTCTAGAACACAACTAACTAAATGGAAAGCAAATTCTCTATCCCAAGAAGGAAGAACAACCTTGATAAGATCAAACCTAGCTACTAAACCAAATTTCATTATACAAAGCTTCATGCTCCCAACCTCTATAACACCCCCAAATTTATAACCCATTTGAAAATGTATTACCGCCAGTGACCTCGGTTTCCACACCGAAGCCACCCCAGGCTTTACCGGTTTAAACACAAATCATAAAGAACAATTATGGTGCAAAATTACCATAACTTTCATTTAAAACATAGTCGCGGAATTTCAACATAATTTCAAAGACGACAAAATACAGAGTCATTACAATACAGCGGAAGACTTAAAATAATTTACAAGAGTATTGACCTCAGTAGTCAATGCCCAAAGATCGTAGCCTGATTAAAACATTTTCAAACACCGTTCATGTTCATAGTCGATCTAGCCTTTTTGGACCTGTATGTGCCGAAACGGACGGACGACACCACCATGACGTTGCAGATAAATAAACTACAAGGGGTTAGTCTAATGAATAGACTAAGCAAGGGTGGAAAACATTAACAATTAATTCACACAAATGCTGACACAAGCAGCTCCACATATCAACAAATCACATCAAAGCCCTCAAGTGTTAACTAAACAGTTTAAACACATCAACAAATCACATCAAGCCCTCGAGTGTTAACTAAACAGTTAAATTCATCAACAGATCACATCAAATCCTCAAGTGTTAACTAAACAGTTAAACACATCAACAAATCAGATCAAAGCCTCAAGTATTAACTAAACAGTTAAACACATCAACAAATCGCATCAAAGCCTCAAGTGTTAACTAAACAGTTAAACACATCAACAAATCACATCAAGCCCTCGAGTGTTAACTAAACAGTTACACACATCAACAGATCACATCAAGGTCTGAATCTTACAGAACCACATAACGATGATTTAAGAACTGACTAAGATGTTTCGGTTCACGACCAACCTCATCGCTTACAGCGAATCCAGATTGGAAAGAGAACGTACTCTGATCAAAAGTCAATACGAGCTTTCCTAGCTGCACTATTTACTTAGTTGCACTACTCGCCAAGGGTATATTAATCATGTGCTACGACGGCACTTATCTTATTTAATTCCAAAACGCGCATCACGTTATAGGCTTTTAAATATATGTATCGCCATGAGGGACATATAGGACATATGTTTCGCCATGAGGGACATACTCCTGAATGGGACGAATCCCAAGATTTGTAGCACCAGCTTTGTGCCACCATCTCTATACCCGAGTATAGAGATCGGTCATGACCCACCAAATGGTTTTTTTGAGTTTAGAACCCTTAGCACCATTTTCATTATCAAGAAACGACTAGACCTCAATTAGTCCATCGCTCCTACGAATACTCGTGCTAACTAAACAGTCCAAGCACAACAATAATCATATCAAAGCCCTCAGGCCAAAAAATATATATCTATAATAGCGTTGTTCTAACAGATATACAACCTATTATAATATCATATTCTTTTTATATCATTTAGTAAAACTGTTCCCAACAATTCAATAAATCTTTCCAAATTAATTAACAATTAAGCAATTGATAATCAATGGAAATATGGAATGATGAGCAAGAGCGAATCGCCACTTGCCTGGAGTAGATTCGGCGATGAATCTAGACGAGACGACTACTGATTATATCCTTTCCGAGGATATGGCTTAAGCTTCAGAATATTCCTAGCAGAGTACGAGTCCACACGCGATCCAGCGAATCACGTTCTAACTAACAAATTAATTAATTATCAATTAATTTGCCTGGACGAACTTAAGGAATTAAATTCAATAAATTTTTATGATTATAAATCATAAAAATATTTATTAAATTTTCCTAAAGAAAAATATGGATGAAAGGGAATCGAAATTATACCGCTCGTATAATTTCGGGTTAAATCTGGACCGGAAGCGAATTGGGATTCACGGCCCAACAACAACTAAACAAAGGAGGGGGTCCCACTTACTATTCCTCCATCTTCAACCTCTTCGAACAACAACCCTGTAACAACAACAACAACAGGGGGAGCTCGCCGGGGAAAAAAAACTCGCCGGGCTTCTTGGTGCCGGAGGTGGAGCGGCGCTGGCGGGGAGGAGGAGGACCACGACACCAGCAGCAACACGCACAGGAGACGAAGGCGAAACAGGGGTCGGAGAGCTCTTCGTCGCCGGCAGCAATACGCACAGGCTAGCGGCTCGCTGGGAGAAGGAGAGGGCGACGCCGGGAAGCAACAGCTCGGCGGAGCTCGGCGAAGCACAGCAGGGCGGGGAGACGACGGCGAAGCAGGGGAACTCGCGATCGGAGCAGGGGGAGACGATCGGAAGAGGTGGGGAGCTGCGTGTCTCTCGATCCCCTCCAGTTCTGGCTCCCTTTTGTAGCCCAAGGAGAGGCAGCGCTGGACCCATCGACAGGTGCCCCGACCGGGACTGCCCACGGGGAGTATTCGTGGCAGGCTTTGCACGCGGGAGGGAGTATTCGTGGCAGGCTTGCAGTTGCCACGTAGAAATGGTTTTGGTATGGATTTTTTAAACCCCGGAAATTATATGTTTTCATCCAAACAAATATTCTAAGTCCCGAAAATACATCGAATGTATTTTATACCACTCAAAGAATTATTTCGGACATCATGGATGTTACGGAAAATCCGAATTCCACTGAAAACGAAATAATTAATTGAACGAAAGTTGAGAAAATTACCCAAATGCCCTTACTAAAATTGAGGGGTATTACAACCTCAACACAAACTGAGCTTGACAGAATCAATAGATTATTCTTCTGGAACAAAGACTCCTCCCACAAACCCCTTATTGGATGGGATAAAGTTTGCCAACCACTCGCAATGGGGGTCCTTGGTATCCGAAAAACTAAAGACATGAACCATACCCTCCAATACAAACTACTGTGGAAAATCTTAGCAGAACCCGACAATTGGTGGGTAAGAATAATCACTGAAAAGTACCTTAAAGAAACACACCTTTTATCTTATGAATACAATAAAAACGGATCGTGGCAGTGGTCAAATATGATGAGAATTAAAAAAGATTTCCAAAAAGGGCTCATCTGGAAAATTGGAGATGGAAAAACGATCAATTTCTGGACAGACAGATGGGCACTAAATGAACATCTTTATAAGATTTTCAACCCTGTACTAGGCTCAAACCTAGACTGCAAGGTTCATGAGTTCCTGGACCAAGACAAGAAATGGAATAAGACAAAACTCCAACAAATGATACCAAACGAAATGGTGACACAGATAATGGGAATTCTCATTCCTGTTAACCACATTATTGACCGGGTGTATTAGAAACCAAGCAAAAATGGGTAGTTCTCAACAAAATCAGCAATGGAACTAATCAACAAAAATAAACACATCACAACATACGACTCCTCTTGGATCTGGAAAATGAACACTTACCCGAAAGTCAAAAATTTTCTCTGGAAAATTTTAAAAAAACGGATTACCAACAAAAACACGACTATAAGAAAAAAGGGTTTCAGTCCCCCCGGGTTGCATATCCTGCTCCCACCCAGTGAAGGATACGATCCATTTCCTCCTTAACTGCAAACACACCCTAGAAACAATTGCCAAAATGAATAAGACGACTAGCCTATACCTACGAACAATTAATACTACGAACAAACGCATTGAAGAAATTTTTGAAGAAATAAAACTCAAACTTTCCCCGATTGAAATCATAGAGCTATCTGTAACTTGGTGGGGGTATCTGGTTCTCCAGAAACCAAAAAACTTTCTCAAATGACAACCCTGATAGGGATATCATTAAAGACTTGCCCATCTATATTCAAAACCTTATATGTGCATGGCACAAAACACAGAAATGAAACCCTGATTGCACGTATGAACAAATCCCCACATCACGAAAAAAGACAAATACGAGGAAACACCGGAAACTAAAGTGGAAAAAAACCCCAGACAAAATAACCAAAATTAATGTTGATGGTTCTACCAAAGCGAATGGCGAATCCACTATTGGCATTATCTGCAGAAATAACCAAGGACATCCCACTTTTATCCATGTAGAGAAGTGTGGAATTTCGACTCCCCTCAGAACTGAAGCTCTAGCCCTCTGGAATGCCCTCCTTAAGGCCAAAGAAATGAAATATGACCAGCTTCTAATAGAAACTGACAACCTCACCATTGTGAACGTTATCAACAAAATCTGGCACTGCCCATGGGAAATCGATATTCTTATCTCTAATATCCTATGTTTATTACATTGGTTTTAGGCAGTGCAGATTTCTCATATTTTTCGTGAAATGAATGCGGTGGCTGACCTTATCGCCAAACTTGGCCACAATTTATCTCCGAACGATATCTTGAACAACTCCGAGCTTAAGGCTCTCATCCGCAATGATGCTATAGGCTAAGTATCAAGTTGTCTTGATAACTAGTCTAATTCTTACCTAATCAAAAAAAAAAAAATCCAGGATTTATCAAGAGGAGGTAGCTTACTGGTAGATTTGGTACTTTTTCTATTTGCTAATTAAGCTTTATTGCTAAATAAATTCCATTATTAGTTCCTAATTTTTTTGTGCACGCACCTTTTGTTGTAGTCTCTAACTTTAAGTTGTTTAAAATTTTTGATTATATATATGTTGGTTTGCAAAAATAACATCTTCAAACATGAATATGCAATCTTCATCCTCAAAGTTCCAGATGACCTAACTTCAATTTTCATGTGATAGTTTGCCTCTCAAATATGCTAATAACTTGATTAATTAAATTAAAGTGACGGGATAAATTCTTCCAAGAGGTAAATTATTTAACACATTAAATAATTTCAAGCTTTATTAACAGATAATGATGAGGTCCATTAAGGATAATGGGTCAATTAATGCCTTTTTATAATTAAAAGGTATTTATTATTTTTCAAAACCCTACCTTTCTTTTCTAACTCGTATTGAATCTACGCTTATGGTTGTCTCATAAAAAAACCTAAGAGTTCTTGAACGGACTTGGGCGTACGAGGGGCTTTAGGGGAGATCCAGTCCTCCCGTGACGTGTTCTTTGATTACTAAAATCAAAATGAAGGAAGATCGTCAGATTGACGTTATAATCAGGTTCTTTCCGTGGAGATCGATCGTTTCTTTCTCAAATCTTCAAGTGGTACAAATTCTTGCTACCACATAAAGTATATAAAAAATAAAAGGGAAAATGTATAGAATGTGGAAATAGAAAGAATAGGATATATGACATACGGGTGAGCAAATTGGCCTCTTTATATAACTAGGGAAATTGAAGCTCATTAGTCCTTGTTTTTCTTAATGTGGAGCATTGGAAAATTGGTACGCAACATAACTGGAGCATGTTACTGACTCTTGACACCGAAATGAAGTTGATAAAGTTTTTAATGTGTAACTTATCCAATCAATTTGGAAAGAATGACTAAAGTCAAATTTAATTTTATTAAGAACTCTGGAACTAAATGAAACTACATATCATTATTAGGTAGTTGCAAGTGTATCCACTTAAGAATTTGTATTAGTTTGTACATGTGTATTCGTTTAAGAACTTAACTTTCAGGGACGAAGAAAGTATTACATGATCTCAACATTGAAGTGTAGAGTTCAAATAAGGTAGAAGAGGTAGAGCAAGAGCTAGAAGTACAGCCTTCGGTATCCGATTCCAAGAAGTTTGAGAAGGTTTATAAACAACGTGCTTCACATGTTGATTTCTCAATTTCTATATCACAACACTACAAGTGAAATTGTAAATCATATTATCCAATCAGAAGAAGCTTCCAGGTATAACTAAAACAGTTTAGATTCTCAACACTAAAGTTGAGAGCTCAATAAAGATGAAATAGCTAGACCAAGAGAAAGATTTACAATTTATGATACTTATATGATGCCAAGAAGTTTGTGGGGCTTCATATATGAAGTGCTTCACAAGTATATTAAGAACAAAGATAAACACAACTACAACGTCAGGAGAGACTCAATTTGCATATCAAAACACTTTAGGAGGAATTTGAAGTCATATTATCCAAGCACAAGGGGCTTCCAGGCTGAAAAAATGTATTTCTGAATCTCAACATTGAAGTTAAGAGTTATAAAGGAGATGGAAGAGTTAGAGAAAGAGCAAAGTGTACAATCTTCGGTATCTAGTGTTAAGAAGTTTGAGAAGCTTTTTATATAAAGTGCTAGATGTGTTGAGTTAAAACAAAGAGATTTCATGTCACAAGGTGATGAAAAGCTCAATTTACATATCGAAACATTGTAAAAAGAATTGAATGTCATAGAATCCAAGCACATGGAGCTTAACTTCAGGCACTAAAAATTCATTTCAGAATCTCAATACTAAATTTGTGAACTTAAATTGTCTAAGAGAAATTATAGCTTCTGTTAAAGATGTTTTATCTATTATTTAAGAGGCAAAACAATTACATATGATATTTTACGAGCCTAAATTAACTTGTGAACAAAATGAAATTAAACTACGTGTTCTCGTATTACTTAATGTGTTCTCACTACATTTAAGATGTCAATTACAAGAAATACAACAATTTTAGAATTACATTTTCCCCGTGTGAAGCACGGGACCGACATCCTAGTACTAAAAAAAGTGGGAGATAGAATAGAGATAGAAATGCATGTAGTACTACCCTTTCTTATTGAGATAGAAATGCATGTAGTACTACCTTTCTTATTGTTATAGTTGTTTGCTTATGAGTGGCCAATTGAGTTTGAAGTATTTTATGAAATTTCTTTTTTCTTGTTTTTCGGTGCTCCAAGCCTTGTATATTGGCACGTAGCTCTGATGTGGCTGCGTTTTGGGGCTCCTCACTTGCATGGATGCAACGTGTAACATCGACTACTTTGATCTGTGCGAGTATAAAAATCATGTTCTGTTGTCCGTTCACCATGCTTCGGGTCCTTTTGCCACCATTGTTCTGAAATCCGGAGAAATTAGTTGCCCTTGGCAATCTGTAAAATGAACAGAGAAAGTAATAATTAAATTACATTTGACATTTTATGTTCATTATTCTGATTCCTCTTATCTTTTTTGAAGGAGAGAAAAAAAATTGAAGGAGAAGCTTTTGTGGTTGGGATTCTTCTTGTTGGCAATCATCTTACATGTGATTTTGTGAGGGCTGGAAAGGTCATTTGCATGCGATTATGAACTGTTTGGCAAATGACTTTGGTCAAACAAAAATTAAGCCCAGTTATTGGGACTTGGACACCTAGTCCGAGGATGTGAAGAGTTACCTTTAGATCTCTAAATTGTGGTTTTGGTGTCTTCTCTTCTCCTTCTCGCTTGACTTCGATGTCTCGATCGATCTCTTTCTGCTCCATGAACCACTGTTCACAAAAGCAGGAACCTCACCGGAAGCCTCTCGCTCCGTCATCGTTGCTCTTGTATCTCGACCGAAACCTCTCGCTCGATTTGCATCTCCTCTCTTCTCTCTGTGATTCTTCTCCGAGCTCACTCCAATGGAGTTCTTCTCTCTTCTCTTTTCTGTTAAGTGGCAACAACTCTCCCCAAGTTTCTCTTTTCTCTGTTGTGTTGTGTTGTTCGTTGTTTGCAGCTAGGTCACCTTGCTAATACCAACGAGGAATGGTGGACTATCCATTCCTTAGTGGTCCTTGTTGATGAAACCCTCGAAAAACCGTCCGACGACTCACCTCAATTGGAGGAATGGTGGACTATCCATTCCTTAGTGGTCTCATGGATCCTCAACACGATTGAAGCGAGCCTTCAATCTACCATATCTTACAAATAAAATGCAAAGGAACTGTGGGATGATCGCTTCTCCGTCGTTAACGGGCCACGAATTCATCAACTAAAGAGTGAACTCGCCGAAACCAAGCAGCGAGGTATGTCGATAGTAAACTACTATGGCAAATTGAAGTGTTTATGGGATGCTTTGGGCCACTACGATCCAATCCCGATGTGCACATGTACGAAGTGTGAGTGCAAGATCAATACAAGGCTTGACAAGCAGAAGACAGCGGCTCAAGTTCATCGGTTTTTGATGGGTTTAGATGACGATGTCTACGGGACGGTACGATCCACTCTCTTGGCTACCGACCCTCTCTCTTGGCTACCGACCCTCTACCGCCTCTCAACAAAGTCTACTCTACTCTGGTTCAAGAAGAACCCGGTTGTTTCAAACTTTGTGGATTATTGATACGAGAGCTACTAATCATATGACAGGTAATCGAGCGCGCTTTAGCACTCTTCGACAAATCTCGGACGTCACAATTGGCCTTCCGGATGGTGATCATGTGTCGGCTACTATGGAGGGAGTCGTCAAACTCGACTCTAACCTTGTTCTAAATCATGTTCTATTTGTTCCTAAATTACAATGCAAACTACTGTCTCTTACTCAATTGATGGATGATACAAGCTGTCATGTTCAATTTACACCTAACTTGTGTATTATACAGGACCGCATCTCGATGACGCTGATTGGTGCGGGTAAGCGACGGGGTCGTCTCTACTACTTCCAACCGATGTCTCACGCTGTTGCTCTACAAGCAAACGTCTAGTCGACGTCCGCATTGTGGCACAACAGATTTGGGCATCCGTCTTGGGAGGTTCACAAACTATTTTCTAAGATTTCTGGTAATCCGAGTATTGAAAAACTCAATAAAGCTTGTGATGTTTGTCAACGTGCAAAACACTCTCGTAGTTCTTTTTCTAAGTCATAATATTGCAAACAATAGTTTCGATTTGATTCATTGTGATCTTTGGGGGCCGTATAGGACGGCTTCATCTTGTGGTGCACATTATTTTCTTACTATTGTTGATGATTTTACTCGAACTGTTTGGATTTACCTACTTATCGATAAGAAATCTGTGATGCGCACTCTCCTCCAATTTGTTGCCTATGTTCAGCGCCAATTTGGCAAGCAGATCCGAAATTTCCGAAGCGACAACGGGACGGAGTTTACGTGTATGCAATCTTATTTCCTTGAACAAGAAATTGTCTTTCAAACATCTTGTGCAGGTACACCACAACAAAACGGGCGTGTCGAGCGAAAACATCGACACATCCCCAATATGGCTCAAGCTCTTCGATTTCAAGGTAACTTACCCATTAAATTTTAGGGCGAATGTGTACTCACTGCTGGGTATTTGATTAACCGAACGCCAACACGCATCCTTCATGGTAAAACTCCTTACGAATTACTTCATAATATCCCACCTTCGTTTGATCACTTGTGGACTTTTGGTTCATTGTGCTATGCCCATAATCGACAACTTGATGGAGATAAATTTGCTCAACAAGGCCGCCGATGCGTTTTTGTCGGATATCCCGCAAGTAAGAAAGCTTGGCGTATTTATGATATGGATACTAACGAGTTCTTCATTTCTAGGGACGTCGTCTTCTTTGAAACCGAGTTTCCGTACACTGCCACTTCTTCAATGCTAACCTTCGGATATCAATTTCCTGATGTTGGTGATGACGAGGTCCAGGAAGATGAGCCAGCCGACGCTACACCGATGCCCGAGCCAAGGACATCTTCTCGTGCTGCTGCACCAGTCCCTGCTGCCCCAGCCGACACTACACCCATGCTCGACATCAGCCCATCTCCTTAACCCCAGCATGCTGCTGCAGGAGACACCAACGAACCAACCGAAAATAGTAGCCTCGACATTGCGACTGCTTCTCTCGATCCTCCTACAGGGCGTGGCCACCGGGTCCGCCGACCACCATCCAAACTTCATGACTATGTCACCAACACGGCTACTGTCTCTCTTGTTGCTGCATCTTCTTCAAAATCAGGTAATCCCTACCCCTTACATGATTATGTTTTGACTAACCGTTTTTCTTATAGTCATTGTGGTTTTCTTGCATCCATCACCGAGGCGGTTGAGCCCTCATCGTTTTCTCAGGCCATGAAGGATTCTCGTTGGCGAGACGCCATGAAACTTGAAACTCAAGCCCTTGAAGACAACCAAACATGGACGTTGACGACATTGCCACCGGGAAAACGAGCATTAGGATGCAAGTGGATCTACAAAATTAAACACAACTCCGACGGCTCGGTTGAACGCTTTAAGGCTCAGTTGGTCATTCTCGGCAATCGACAAATTGAAGGCATTGACTACTCCGAGACATTTTCTCCCGTTGCCAAAATGGTCACGGTCCAAACCTTCCTTGTCGTAGCTTCCATTCGCAAATGGGAATTACACCAAATGGATGTTCATAATGTGTTCCTCCACGGTGACTTGAATGATGATCTCTACATGAAATCACCTCCCGGCTTTCATACTTGCACTCCGGGACTCGTGTGTAAACTACAAAAGTCGATGTACGGACTCAAGCAAGCTCCAAGATGTTGGTTTGCAAAGCTGTCCAATGCTTTGAAAAGGTATGGTTTTCAACAATCTCATTGTGACTACTCTTTATTTACCTATAATCATAATTCCATACAACTTCATGTTTTTGTTTATGTTGACGATCTAATCATCTCTGGCAATGATGGCACCGTGGTGACCAAATTTAAGTCTTATCTTAGTACTTGTTTCAAGATGAAGGATCTAGGACCTTTGAAGTTTTTCCTTGGCATCGAGGTTGCTCGGGCTCCGGAGGGCATCTATTTGTGTCAACGAAAATACGCCCTTGACATCATCAAAGGAACCGGACTCCTTGGAGATAAGCCCGCTGATTTTCCCATGGACTCGCATCATCAATTGGCCAAATCAACCTCTCCGCCATTCAGCAAACCCGAGTCTTATCGACGTCTCGTCGGTCGCCTCATCTATCTCTGCTTTACTCGACCCGATTTGGCATACTCGGTGCACATCCTATCTCAATTCATGCAAGCACCAAAGATAGACCATTGGCATGCTGCGCTTCGAGTAATTCGATACCTCAAAGCACACACAGGCCAAGGCATTCTGCTCAAAACCGAGGCCAAACTTCAGCTCACTGGTTGGTGCGACTCCGACTGGGCCACCTGCCCGCGCTCACGCCGCTCTTTATCCGGATGGATCGTCTTTCTCGGCTCCTCACCTATCTCTTGGAAAACCAAGAAATAACACACCGTGTCCCGCTCTTCCGCTGAAGCCGAGTATAGAGCTATGACGTCCATAACTTGTGAGCTCAAGTGGCTGAAAGCCATACTCCAAGATCTGCGTGTTCCTCATTTGTAGCTCATCCATCTATTTTGTGATAGCCAATCCGCACTTCACATTGCTCACAACCCGGTGTTTCACGAGAGGACCAAACATATCGAGGTCGACTGCATTTTATTCGTGACGAAATCATGAACGACACCCTTCTCCCTCCCTATGTTCATACCAGCACACAATTGGCGGACATTTTCACTAAAGCCTTGGGTAAGGCGCCATTCCATCATCTTCTTAGCAATTTGGGCATCAAAGACTTGCATGCTCCAACTTGAGGGGATCATGGGAATGTACATTTGATATATATTATTTGTCATCTATTTATCTTATTTTAGGTAGCAACATTATCCTTTGAGGGTTTGGCAAGATTAGGTCCTTGTATAGCTTGATCTCCTCCTTATTCTTAGGCCTAGAATATTTACTTCTCTTTGTATATATGGCACTGCTTCTCAGTAATCAAATCAACAATTTCGTTTCTTCCACTGTTCTTGCTTTGTTACATTTTCGTCTTTTCTTATTCACACCAGTACTTCTACAAGCCCAACACATACTCCTCTCGTCCGCCGGAGACTGCCCTGGCGAAGAGAAGATATACCCAAAGACCCAAATCAAACCAATTCCGAACATAATTCCAAGTTAAATTCCTTATTCAACTACAAGTCCAATTATAATTTGGAATTCAAATGTGAAGTAACTTAACGCCTAAACTAATTCAACAATTCCATTGAAATTAATCTTCAATTTTCACCTAATCCAATCCAATTAATTCACTTACCCATGCCTGAGATATACTCAAGGGAGTTATTGTTGCGTGACGGACAAGAGCCTTCCTATGTCACCTCCAAACAACTCGAACCCTATCAGTCTCAAACTGCCTCGCACACGCACTGCTCGCAGCCAACATTGGCTCACACACCGACCCTTGGAAGCCTCCAAGTGGGTCGCACCCGCACCTCTTGCAACCTCCAATCGACTCGCACCCGCACCCTCGCCGCCTCCAAGCCTTTGGTCCCCGCCTGCACGAAACCTGGATCTGGATATAGAAAAAGTTACTAATGTTACACTTACATAGGCGGGTGGGAGTAAAATTACTCTACACACTTTTTAAAGTAAAAATACTTATTTTATTAAAATATTTTTTAATCACCAAACATCTTTTTTTACAAAACCATTTTTATAAATAAAAAACACTTTATAGTTACACCCACCAAACAATTCCTCACACAAATAGTCCTAGATATAATAAACTATAAAAGATACCCTAAAAGTGGAATAAATCTCAATAAAACTGATGTACTAAACCAATGGAGCAATCTAGAGAGACCCCTGCAAATGGGTATCCTTGTTGCGATAGTTGGTTGAAGAAGTGGTTATATAGGCCATATGCACTCCTACAGAGCCTTATATGTTTTTTTTTTTTTTTTTTATAAAGTAAGAATTTTTAGTAAAACTTCGAGAGGTCAGAAATTAGCAATCGGACTAGCCAGCAATACAACAATAAACAAGAAAAACAAAGACAAACAACAAACGAAACAAACTAAAGCATGATAAAACAAAATAACCTAGAAATGAGGTGAGTAAAGCACAAACAACCGTTGCGCCGCCGGAAGGATGGTCATCCTCTACCATGCCGGAACTACAATTCGATTCATCATCAAGGTAAGCTTCATCATCCAAAGAGTGCCTCACAACAGAACCAGAAAAGAAACGGGACAAAAAACAAAAAAAAAGGAAAGGAGGTTGAGGGCAAAAACGAAACCGAACCAAAGCCACTAGTTTTACCCTTCTCCTTCTCACCCCCAAACCCACCCACCACTGTAAACAGGATTACAGATCCAATCTGAGGAAACGCAACCCCCAACAAGAGGAGGGAGGGGGGTCGCCGGCACAAACAAATGCAGGCAGGGGAAGGAGGCGGGAGGGGGTCGACGGCGTCTTCCCGACGAAGGCGAGGAGAGGCGACGTCTTCCCAGTGAGGCATCTTCTCGGCGAAGGCCCAGATCTTCTTCGACGGGTGCCGGTGAAGCGCTGGTGTCGGTGAGGCGGCGCGGATGCCGGTGGGCGCAGATGTCGGTGGTTCTGAAATGCCTAGAAGTGGGCGGCGTCGGCGGGGGTGGTGCGGATCGGGGGCTCGGTCGGAGCAACGTGGGTTGGGACTTCCACATGGTTGCAGCCAAGGCTCGGTCGGAGCGGAGGAGGAGGGGGTCTTCAGCCCAGCCAAAGCTAGGGCCGGTTCCCCGGCTCCCTTGCGAGCGTTTCTGTTTTTCTTTGTTTTCACCTCTTTTTTGGGTTCCGCCTTTTATGCTCTTTATTTTTTCATGCCTAGACATATAGTACTATTACTATTTGTTTGTTTGTTAAAACCATAAAATTTAATTACGTTATATATCTACAAACATATTTCATGACTTTGCTTGTTAATTAACATAGGCTTTGTTTGACCAAATTTGTTTATTATTTATAAACACCTTATTTTAAATATATATTTTTATACATTTCGGTGAACGTATAATAAAATTATTTTATTTTTTTTCCAATACTCACACTTTTATACTAAACTACACATATACCCATAAAAACCATTTTTTTACCAAACATATTTTTTTATACAACCCTATTTATCAACTACTTATAAATAAAAAACTCTTTATAAACTCCGTCACCTAACAAACTCATATTTATTTTCAATAATTATTTATACGTTCCAATTAAACTAGGAAAAATCAACTACGCAAACCTACACATTCACACGAGGGCAAGGTGTACAACTTTCGATATCTGATGCAAAAAACTTAGAGGAGATTCATGTACAAATTATTTGATATGTTGAGTCAGATACAAAGAGATATGATTTAATTTCCATATCAAAACACTACAATAGGTATTGGAAGTTATAATGTTAAAGAACAAGGAGCTTTCAAGCACGAAAGGATCATTTTAGAATATCAAAATTTAAGTAGATCGATGAATAAAAAAAGTGAAAGATCTAGAGCGAGCATGAAGTAAAATCTTCGATATCTAATACCAAGAAGATAAATTCCTATACAAAGTGCTTTGAGGGTTGAGCAATAAATAAAAAGAGACAATATCACAAAGTGAAGAGAGGCTCAAATGATAGAACTATATATAAATTGAGAAATTTAAAAAGTATTTATACTTTTCTTCCAACAATATATGTTTTTACCTAATTTCAAGCGGGAGAAGTAGAATTTATCTCCTTGAGTATCGGTGTCCACTATATAAGAGTTCAACTAATTGGAAAAAAATTAGCTTCGGTGACTTTAAGGTATAAGATCACTTACATAAAATATCCTATTTTTTGGTAATTGCATTGTTTATCCTAAAATATTTTAATCACACCAAATATTACCAAGTTTTACATAAGTTGCACATATTATCTTAGATCTCTCATTTACGAATAAACTCAACCATTTAAAAAGGTGTATGAACTTATAAAATGTTTATTTATTTAGAATAATTTAAAAATTAAAATTAGACAAAATTAAACTCATAAAACCTAAGTTTATGGTACTATCTAGGGAAAATTAATTAAAGTAATTAACCCAATCTTTAGATGGGTGGTAAAAATATAACCTAACCTTTTAAAGGGTAAAATAATAACCCAAACTTTGGGAAAGGTGTTAAAATGTTAACCTACAATTATTTATTCATAATTTCTTTAAATAAAAATGATGATGTGTCAATAGCCCTCAAATATGGCATCACAATTCACAAAATAGAGATTTGGGCACACCACTGAGCACGATCTCACCTTCAACACTTCTCATCCTTCCTTCCATCTCCACACATTTCCTTCTATCCCAATCTCCCACTATTCTTCTGTTTTCTTTTATATATATTCATTGCATGACAGAGCATTATTTTTGCTGCAATTTTTTTAACAAGTTTCCATCTTTTTCAGTTTTGTTAATACCCATTAAAATCCAGTCAATCCCACTACTAGAAACGCTCCAACACAATAAGAAAAGAAATTTTCAACTGGTTTTCAAAGTAGGAGATGCCGTCCTTGGAGGAGATGTCGTCGCCGACATAGCCTCGTTTAGCTCCAAGTCCAACCACCTCGTTTCGATCTCTCAAACCATAATATTTGATCCGACGATCTCACGGAGGCATTCGACATCCAACCCATCAACAATTTTAACTCCAGCCAACTCCATAACCTCGTTTTCGTCCCCATATTGCCTCGTTCAAGAAAGCATCTGATGTACACTAGGATCAAGGATGACTCGGTGCAAGGCGTTGCTCTTAGTCGTCTCCAAATGCAAGGGCTCAGGACAGCCAGAATCCAGAATTCCGGCCGGACTTCCACGGGGTAGATCTCTCGGCTCCGACCTCCAAATTGGGTGATTCCAAATCAAGGAGTTAGATCTTGAAGTCTACTTTAAGCCCTCCAAAATTGAGAATTAACGGATCTGAGAATCAATAATTATGGCTATTTTACTGAGACGTTGCACAGAGTTCCGTGAAAAAATCCAGCGAGATGAGTTGTTTGGATAAGATTCGTGAAGTGGAGATGGATGGTGATGGATTTAGTGAAGGATATGCCCCTTCCTAGGTTGGATATAACTCACCAACTTAGAGAGTGGCTGAATTGCTTTCCTTTAAAATATGACTCACTTTAAGGCCAACAATGGTAATTTTCTTGATGCAACTCACAAGGATGGAGGTTGAAGATGAAGATGTTGGAGAGAGGGAGAAAGAGAGTGTTTTGGCTACACCAAAATGTAACTATATTTTCTGAATTCAAGTGTCCTTACATTCTTGGTCAATCCTTGCCTTAATAGACAGCCAAAGGTATTGAAAGCGATGACATCTAATGCCAAGGAATTAAGAGCAAATGGCATCTAATGCCAAGGAAATTAAAAGCAATGACATTTAATGCCAAGGGAATTAAAAGCAATTGGCATCTAATGTCCTAATGGCCCCCACACGGCTAAATAAGGCAAACACTTGCCAAATGCTAAATTATAGTCTTAAAAATGTCATAAAACCCAACAAAAGCAATTAAATCATGTTAGCCAATCAATGGCTCGGTTGTGCCTCAAGAATGGTGATGTCCGGCGGTGTGGCCGGCAAGAAAGTGGCGTGGCCGAGGCCTCCAATGTGATGGCCTATTACTCCAAAGTGTGATATGGCCTCCAAGCAAGTAAGGCCCTTCTTGAGCTCCTCTTGAAGGTGCTTGGCTCGAGCCCTAGTGATGGCCCCGGGAGGTGGCTCGTCCTGACGCACTTGACCTTCACTGGGCTTCCCTTGATGGGACCCAAGGTCACATCATCCTCCCCCCCTTTGAAGGGATTCGTCCTCGAATCCGAATGCGCTTCTAGAAAGAGTCTTAGCTCACATGAATCTGCACAAACGCAAACTATAGAAGTGAGGCACCAAGAAATACATAAGAAAGAAGGAAATGAGATAGCCAACCTACTTAGATCTATAGAATGTCCATGAATGAACCTCCATGTACAAGTATTGCCCAGTCTCTTTCTAAATATCTACTTAATGATGGAACATAATATACACATGACATATTTATCTACAAAAGTAATGCATTGAACATGATATCTCGTATGCAACAAGAATTGAGAATGAGAGCAATGATGCACACATGCGTATCTAGTTCTACATGCAAAAACAGAATTTAGCACATGAGATTCTCTACCCCTAGAAAAATATTCATATTCAAGCAAAGGGAAAAGAATAAGAATAGTAGAGACAAGTGATACTTCCTTTAGATGAGTCTTATCCTTTTCATGGCCAAAATCTATTTCCTCGGAAGGCTTAACATCCATTGCATCGACCTCTTCTTGGAGTGAGAATGGTAAGTACGAGGGAACCATAGGTGTTGCATCCATCCATGGAGTAGCCAAAGAATTTAGTGAGCTTCGCGCAATGGTGGGTCGATGCTTGCTCCTTGTAGGCAAAGGAGATGTTTCTACAACGTCCTCTTCTTTTTCCTTTAGTTCAAGCTCCTCTCCGTTGGCCATTGACAAAGGTGGTTCAGTAGCAAGAACATCCTCGTCTTTAGACTCTTCTTCAACCAAGTCATTGGCCAAAACATCCCCGTCTTGAACCGCCAAATTTTGCTTCATGGAATCAAGAACCTTAGGCAGATCCTCTTTGATGTCTTTCACTTGAGAAGTGTAGCTAGCACAAGGGCTCATCCAGACGTCCTCATCCTTACAAGTATCAACCAAGGATTCACTCTCAAAGGACCCTTTGTCTTTGTAAGTGTAGTATTAGTTAGGACAAATATCCGCTAAGTGGCCTCTCCCTTCACACATGACACACACGATGTCACGTGCTCTAACCCGGGGCAGTTGAGGCACTCTCTCTCTCTTCTTTGGGATGTGCTCAGGTATGGATTAGCTTCTTGTTGAGCAAGATAGCGAGCCTCCCTATATGATGCTTCATGTTCCCGAAAGTAGAAGAAGTCCTTTCGGGGAGTGTGGATCATGCTAGACATCTCCTTTAATTCTTGTCTTGACTTGTCCTTGACATGAAATAGACAACAAAAGGCAGCCAAGCAAGAAGTCCTCAAAGACACCAAACTACTCAATGGACCCTAAGCTAGAAATGAACTCTAAACTTGATTTAAAGGCAAGACTTTTCATCCAAGCAAGCACTCCTAATTTGGCTAGGCTTAAGGTTCCTAGACTCAACAAAATGAACAAAAGAAGTAGCAACAAACGACACAAAGAACTTGAGACACTTGAACAACAATCAAAGCAAGCAACGCCAAGGAAGCTACTAAGCTCAATTTCCTTACAAATGGAGAACTTTGTGTACAAAACTGAATTGAATCACACATCTAAATGCAGCAAATTTTCTTTTTGAACTTTGTCAAACGTTGATCCACTTTTTCTATGGCTTTTACTCTTTAGCTAGCCGAGTTTTTCTGGATACAACCACTTTTTCTTGACTCAAATGCAATGCTTTCTCTTTTTTTTTTTTTTTGAATGGGGGCGTCTACAACAGCAATGTGACGTTTACAACTTGAACAACACAACCCAAATAAGAGCAATTGAGCCTTTCCCGTATCCTAGACGTTGAGGCCTAATTCAAGCGCAAGTGTCATGCAAATTCAAGGATCGTTTGCAGCCAAGGAAGACGACCAAGGACTCAAACAATTTTGAATAACTCGACCACAAATTAAGCAACAAAAAAAAGAGAAAAAATAGGTGATGTAACAACCAGATATGTGTAACACCCCCAAATCGTAACCCATTTGGAAAGGTATTACCGCTAGTGACCTCGGTTTCCACACCGAAGCCACCCCGGGCTTTATCATTGAAACACAATTTATAAAGAACAATTATGATACAAAATTACCATAACTCTCATTTAAAACATAGTCGCGGAATTTCAACACAATTCCAAATACGACAAAATACAGAGTTATTACAATACAACGGAAGACTTAAAATAATTTACAAGAGTATTGACTTCAGTAGTCAACGCCCAAAGATCGTAGCCTGATTAAAACATTGTCAAAACACCGTTCATCTTCATAGTCGTTCTAGCCTTCATGGATCCTGCAACCTATCTGATGTGTCGAAACGGACGGACGACACCAACCAAGACGATGCAGATAACAAATACAATTAGTTAGTCTAAATGAATAGACTAGCAAGGGCACAAAGCAGAAGGTTCGAAGTAGTCGTATTAGGTTAGACTCATCGCTTCTCGAATAATAACCGATGACGATAGTCAACCATCATACTCTTACTGGAATAACAAGAGGTATGCACAAGAGAAGATTCTGGAGACCGAGTCTCACAGCAATCAATCCCAAAAGAAGACTCTAAATGAAATGAGCCTTATAGAAAACATGACAAATGTTGGAGAACATTAATTAATTACACACAATCACAGAATTACAGTATCGCATTCGAGCGACTAAAAGTTAAGACGAGCTTTCCTAGATGCACTAGCGCCTAGCTGCACTACTCGCCCAAGGTATATTAATTGTGTGCGACAACGGCACTTATCTCATTTAATTCCAAACGATCATCACGTTATAAGCTTTTAAATCTCCTCACGAGAGATATCGGATCTCCTCACAAGAGATATCAGATCTTCTCACAAGAGATATCAGAGGGAATAAATCCCAAAAGATTTGGCACTAGCTAAGTGCACCAACCCTGAGTAAGGGCATGGTCATGACCTTAGAGAGTACTGGGGAAAAATCCACCAAGTACTAGTTATAAAGAAACAGCTAAACCCCCATAAGGTACATAGCGTTTCTATAAATACTCGTGCTAACTAAACAGTTTAATACAGTAATAATCCACATCACAACCATCAAGGCCAACATCAAAAACATATATCTATACTAGCGTTGTTCTAACAGAATACAACCCAATATAATATCATGTTTTATTCACATATATAATAGCGTTGTTCTAACAGATATACAACCTATTATAATATCATCTTTTTAATCATATCATTTAACAAAACTGTTCCCAACGCAAACAGTAAATCATCCCAAATTAATTAACAACTAAACAATTGATAATTAATTGAAATATGGAATGATGAGCAAGAGCGAACCGCCACTTGCCTGGAATAGATTCGGCGATGAATCTAGACGAGACGACTACTGATTATATCCTTTCCGAGGATATGGCCTAAGCTTCAGATAGCTCCAACAGATTACGAGTCCACACGCGATCCAGCACGTGACAAATTAATTAATATCAATTAATTTGTCTGGACGAACTCAAGGAATTATATTTAATAAATTTTATGATTTTAAATCATAAAAATATTTATTAAATTTTCCTAAAGAAAATACGGATTAAAGGGAATCGAAATTATACCGCTCGAATAATTTCGGGTTAAATCTGGACAGGAATTGAATTGGGCTAGTCGGCCCAACACAGATATAACAAGGAGGGGGCCCACTCCAATTCTTTCCTTCGTCTTCCTCCCAGAACAACAACAACGAACAGGGACAACAACGGCAATAACCACGCGGGGGCTTCGATGGGGCTTCTCGACGCCGGAGATCTGACGCCATGGATGGAGTCGTGCCGGGGAGGAGGAGCAGCACCACAGTGGTGGCTCGGACAACAGTGGTGGCGGAGCATAGCAGCTCAGCGCGAGCAGCGGCTCGGCTCCGTCTTCGCCGGGAAGGAGGTTGGGACGGGCGTCGACAACAGGGAGGAGACACAGCTGGCCGGGAGAAGGCCAGGAGACGACTTTGTCGCCGACGGGAACAAGGCCGAACTAGAGGAAGCTCGGGGAGACAACGATGGCGGGAGGAAGCTCAGAAGGAGCTTCACCAACGATGATGGCGAGAGACGAGAAAGAGATCGGAGGGAGAGAGAGACGAGTGATGGTGTTCGGGAGAGAGAGAGAGAGATTGGCTTTTATAGCCTAGATATTTTGGAGATATTTTGTATAAATATCTCGTACAAATATCTTATATAAATATCTTGTACAAATATCTTGCACAAATATCTTATATAAATATCTTGTACAAATATCTTGTGTAAATATCTCACACAAATATCTTGCGTAAATATCTTACACAAATATCTTAGCCCCGAAATTACATTGAATGTAATTTATTCTACTCAGAGAATTATTACGGAGAGCAAGGATTTTACCAAAAATCCAACTCCACTGAAAGCGAAAAAATTAATTATCGAACGAAGGATGGGAAAATTATCCAAATATCCTTACTAAAATTAAGGGGTATTACAATATGCGGCCCACAACAACCTAGAAGATCACCCTAAATTGTAAGATCTAGGCAACAACTTGAAGATTCTCACAATCTCGGTCTCTCCCTTGGTTTTTCCGCTCAGAATTACAGCCAATGGACTCAAGAAATTCAACACACACGACTCAAAGAAAACAAAGCAAAGCAAGGACACAAAACAAGCAAAGCAAAGACTCAACACAAGACACTAAGACGCAAGACCTAGGGCTGGACGTCTAGGCTTGCAAGACTGATTTTTCTTAAACTTTAAAGCCAAATTTCGAGCAATACCTTGCTAGCTCTGATACCACGTGATGTAGGCTAGGATCAAGGATGACTCGGTGCAAGGCGTTGCTCTTAGTTGTCTCCAAACATAATGGCTCAGGACAGCCAGAATCCAGAATTCCGGCCGGACTTCCACGGGGTAGATCTCTCGGCTCCGACCTCCAAATGGGGTGATTCCAAATCGATGAGTTAGATCTGAAAGTCTACTTTAAGCCCTCCAAAATTGAGAATTGACGGATCTGGGAATCAATAGTTATGACTATTTTACTGAGATGTCGCACAGAGTTCCGTGAAGAAATTCAGCGAGATGAGTTGTTTGGATAGGATTCGTGAAGTGGAGATGGATGGTGATGGATTTAGTGAAGGATATGTCCCTTCCTAGGTTGGATATAACTCACCAACTTAGAGAGTGGATGAATTGCTTTCCTTCAAGATATGACTCACTTGAAGGCCAACAATGGTGAATTTCCTTGATGCAACTCACAAGGATGGAGGTTGAAGATGAAGATGTTGGAGAGAGGGAGAAAGAGAGCGTTTTGGCTGCACCAAAATGTAACTATATTTTCTGAATTCAAGTGTCCTTACATTCTTGGTCAATCCTTGCCTTAATAGGCAGCCAAAGGTATTGAAAGCGATGACATCTAATGCTAATGAATTAAGAGCAAATGGCATCTAATGCCAAGGGAATTAAAAGCAATTGGCATCTAATGTCCTAATGACCCCCACTAGGGCTGTTCAAAAATATCCGATCCGCATGATCCGATCCGTTGATCCACCGATCTGATCCGAAAAAATCCGTATCCGATGAATAATTATCCGAATTCGATCCGATCCGGGAAATTTTTCCGGATCAACGGATCGGATACGGATCGGGGTTTGGTATCCGCCGGATATCCGGGGGTAGCTTGCTATTATTAATATTTTAAATTAAAAATTAAAATATGTATTTTGCTAATAGACATTTGTGTTAAAATATGTATTTTGCCATAATATATGATGTATTTATATATTATTTTAAATTAAAAATTAAAATATGAAGTATTTATATATTATTTTATCATGTTAAAATATGTATTTTTCCTTAATATATGATGTTTATGTACTAATCGGATATTTAGGATATCCGTTTCGGATATCCGGTCTGATCCGGGACTTTCGGATCGGATATCCGAAACGTTTCGGATCGGATACGGATCACAGTTTTGAAAAAGCGTGTCTGCGGATATCCGATCCGATAAGCCGGATCGGATCGGATATCCGGTTATGAACAACCCTAACCCCCACACGGCTAAATAAGGCAAACACTTGCCAAATGCTAAATTATAGTCTTAAAAATGTCACAAAACCCAACAAAAGCAATTAAAGCATGTTAGACAATCAATGGCTCGGTTGCGCCTCAAGAATGGTGATGTCCGGCGGTGTGGCCGGCAAGAAAGTGGCGTGGCCGAGGCCTCCAATGTGATGGCCTATTCCTCCAAAGTGTGATATGGCCTCCAAGCAAGTAAGGCCCTTCTTGAGCTCCTCTTGAAGGTGCTTGGCTCGAGCCCTAGTGATGGCCCCGGGAGGTGGCTCGTCTTGACACATTTGACCTTCACTGGGCTTCCCTTGATGGGACCCAGGGTCACATCAACATCCATAACCTCGTTCAAATTGGTGTAATCAGCACTGATTCTCTCTTCGAACAATCTTCACAAACCTAAACTCCAATTTCTCTCTCAATTTCGTCCTCAATTTCAGTCTCAATTTTGTTCCCAGATTCTCCCCTTCCAAACCCTAATTCCAAAATTTGTGTACTTCTCATGAATTGATAACAACATGACTTTTTTGTTTGGGTATTGCCGAATCACAATTTTATGTTGCCAAATCACCATATATTTAGACACATTATCATTTTTCTAAAAAATATCAAAAATTTATTATGAGTTATTATTTTAACACTCATTCTAAAGTTTGGATTATTCTTTTACCTTTTAAAAAATTAGTTTTTTTTTACCACCTAACCAAAAGTTGGGTTATTTTAATTAAAGGTGAGAGTTGAAATAAGATGAAATAGTGAGAGCAAAAGTACATCTTTAGTATTTGATGTCAAGAAGATTGGGGAGCTTCATATGCAAAGTGTTCACTCATTGCGTAGAGAGTCCATATCAAAATATAAAACGATAGATGTTGATTTGCATATCATAACATTCTAAGAGGAGTTGAAAAAGTCATATTATCAAATCATATGGAGCGTTTAAGCATAAAGGAAGCATGTGAGAATCCTAACATTCAAGTGCAAAGCTCATAGAAGATGGAAGAGAAAGAGCAATAACATGATGTAAAGTCTTCGGTATCTTATGTCAAAAAAAATCTAGCTAGGAGCTTCATATAGAAAGTGCTTCACTTGTTTAGTCAGAAAACAAAGTAAGTCAATGTCGTAAGATGAGGAAAGACTTTATTAGCATATCAAGACATTACAAGAGGAATTTAAAGGCATATTATCCAAGCACAAAGAGCTTTCACATAAAAAAGAAGTAATTTAGAATCTCAAAATTGAAGTAGAGAGTTCAAAGAAAATAGAAGAGTTAGGGCAAGAGCAAAAAGTATAGTCTTTATAATTTGATGAAAATAATAAGGAAATTTGTTTATAAAGTGTTTCAAATGTTGATACATAAATAAAGAGAGTTGTTGTCATAAGATGTGAAGAAACTTAATTTCCATATAAAAACATTACAAGAGTAATTACTCGATAATTTACAACTATAATTTTACAACTAACAAACAATACATCTGCTTAGAAAAAATCATTTTCCATGTGCGAAGTACGGGGCATGCAACCTAGTGTAGTAAAAATAGGGAAACATTTTCCAAAAGATTATTTTGAATGGGGCTTTATATGGTTAAGGTAAAATATTATTTGGAAAACTTTCTAATAGTTAAGTTAACATTTTTAAAGATGTAAAACATATTAGTAGAAAGAGACTATACAGACGTAGGTTGAGAAATGGGAGGAGAAGCACTCTTAACAGAATCAAAACAAAAGGAAAGCCTAAAAAATCACAAAAATAATATGCCTCATATGCCAATAAGTGATTGAGAGTGAAAAGAGCTCCCCCCTTGGCTTTGGCGTCCCCTCTGATCCCTTCTAGGGTTTTCCATGTTTGGCCAAAAGTCAAAGAAGAAGTCGTCGGTGTTCCCTACCGAAAATTTGGGTTGCCCTGACATGGTCTTTAGGAGTTCCGCTCGTGATCCTTCCTTGGAAAATTGTGCTTCGTTTGACTGCCCCTTGAGTCTTCGCCAACCCCTTTTGTGGACTCCCTGATAGGGTTAGATGGAACACGTACCCGTGCCCAAATCTCTATTAAGCTTGGGAAGTGAGTTGAACTAGATCCGATTCAAGTTGCAAAGTCCACCGATGTGGCTCAAGCTAGTGCTCATTTTGTATCTCAATCCCCTGATAGTCAAGCTAGCCCTAAACTTACTACATCCTTGTCGAATCTACTAGATGTTGGGCTCTACTAGGCTCCCAATTTTGTTCCCCTTTTATTTCTTCTATAAAAAGATGTTGTTGTTGGTAACAGATTACTGAAACATGGTATTAAGCTCTACTTTGTCAAGGGAATAATTGAAGACTTGGTCGATTTAAAGAAGATGATGTTATCGAGCCTTGCAAAACTGGTCATCCTCTCTTGTTGGGTTTTGTTACACGCTGGAATTAGATTGCTTTATAAAAAAGATTATAGTACAACCCAGCTCTTCTTTGGTTAAGCGTGCGAGGTGAGAATAGTACTACGATGAGTGACATCCTAAGAAGTCCTCATATTGGCATGTGCTGACGCTTATAAGGACTCGAGCCTTACAAATGGTATCAAATCCAACTCTAAGTTAAAAGTTTGCTTGGCCCAAAGGGTAGTCATTTGACCTAAAGGGCGGTCTTTGTTGACGAGGACGTCATGAGTTTAAGTAGGGGAGATTATAACACCTCATGTTTTGGTTTGTAGATTTGATATTGGTTTATAAAGAACTCAGAGCTACCCATGTCAACAAGAGCTCTTCCTTTTCAGGGATCAGGTGAGGACAAAGAACTTTAAGGTTAAACATGTTAGGACGAGAGTAGTATATTAGGATGGGTGACCTCATGAAAAGTCCTCGTGTTGGCATGAGTTGACACTTCTACGGCTCGGGCCTACATGTTCATCCATGAGAACAAGGTGCCCTTCTTTTCCATGAAGATGTATATTCCATTATGATGGACTTATCATAACAATGAGGGGTTATTCTTTTTCTTGTTCAAAATTGAGGAAGAAGTTAACATCGTTATTCAAGGTGACCCGTGGATACTGGGAGGGGTGGGTTTGACCAATTATGCTTTGGAAATGGATACGTGGACATGTGTTTTATTTTTGCAAGCTTCAAGAATCTCCCTCTTTGGGTCTTTCTACCAAATTTGGACATCACATTTTGGTCACACAAGGCTTTGAGTAAGATTGGTACTAACCTTGGGAAGCCTAATATGTGAGGATCCTTGATGTTTCTTCACTAGAGTTTTGGTCCCATCTTGAAGAACAATATCGACTTTTCCCTTTCTGACTCTTAATACTAATTCTAAAAATTCATATTTCACTCGAATAACACAATAATACACATGCACTTTGATTGAAGCGAACAAATACATACGAACAATTGAGAGTATTGGGAATAAGACAGACTAGACCGAGTATGCCAACTTGGTTCTTATCTTCAAATTTGATTCTACTGAACAAAAACTAGGGTTTTATAATCCTAAATTCTGTACCTAATGCATAAATTATGCCAGACAACACATGTTATGCAAATTTTTATCTTTAAGCATAAAATTCTATCTTGAACCCATGCTAGTAATTAATTAATGAACTGATACATAATCAATATAACAAAAACTATAGGATAAGATATCAATGGACCTAGATCTGAATTAAGTGAAGAGATATCTTAAAGCTATAATAGAAAATTTTAAAACAAACTAAGATAACTATAGTAAGATTCTCGTTGGAATTTATACAACTTTATGTAAAACGCATTTTTTTACCTTCGTCATGTTGGATTTTTATTCAACATAAACTATGTACTTGTATATCTTTAAACCAACTTTCCAACGCATCTTGAATTAGCATAGATCTATTTTCTAGCTAGAGTTATTACCATTTTACTGAAGACTGGCTAGATTTTGACGGTACCTTAAAGCTCCGAGAATTCCTTCAGACCATCTTTTTGCTTAAGGCTCTTCCTTGGAGGCCTTTGAGTAATATTCCTTTGATTTACATCATTCTCCCCTACTTGGCTTCAAAATTTCCTGGATTCGCAAGTGGAAAGTGTTGGGGTACAACGTGGGGCGAGAAATTGGACTTTGCAGCATTAAACCGCTTGTAACACATTGTGTATGTTCCAGAGATTTGCTTGTGGTGATGGCTTGAAGTTGTGGCTATGGAACAACGTTGGGGGATGTTGGATGGTGTCGTGCTTGAGGTGCAAGGGTGCACCAAAGGGAAGCAAGCGGCTGCATTAGCTTAATGGTGGACGTAGTGAGAGATCAACGTTGGACTCGGTGTCTCGTGGATGATGATCTCCATTTAGAAGGTATTGTCTTCCTTGTTCTCGTGCGTGCTGATCTTTACTGAGATGGTGTCGTCTTTCTCATCCTTGTGGGTGATAATCTCCGCTGATGTTTTGTCATCTCTCGCGGTGTGTTCAACCACTATGTTAACAAGCAGCAGTAGCCCAAACATGGACATTAATGAAGCTTCATCCCTTTTCGTCGTTTACACCTCTATATCATCAAACATATTGATAAGGATCTGACGTGGCCGAAATATGCAATGCAAATATCGTTGAATGGCCTAGTCAAAGTAAATGTCCTAACAGACCTACTAAATGGATGTATAGTAAGCAAGTAAGGGTCGAACCCACAGGGAAGATCTGATGAAGTATGCAATTATGATTGACAAGTAACAAGGAAGGGGGGTTTTAGTTATCAAGGAGAATAAAGCAAACAAGTTTGATTGAGTTGAGAATATGATTGGGGAAAAGAGTTCCACTAGAATGAGATCCATAATACAGAGATATAATTTGATCACTGAAATCTATTCAATCCAAGTTATTTCACTATTCTTATGGTTGTTCCCACCCTGATCTTAAGTACTACCAATTCTCACAGTTGTTGATAGACTTATCACAATATCAATGGAAGAAAACCTTACCACCAATAAAGCAATAGCAATGCACACAAGGATATAGGATACATTCAAATAGAAGAAAACCTTACTACTTAACATGCAAATGATTCTCACTCACGATTGCGCACTCGTATTCCACTATATGCAACAATCGTGTATGCTACTAGATATGCACTCGTATTCCACTATATGCAAATCCTAGCAATTGATAAATAGTATTCAACCTAGTTGATCAGGCTATGAGGAATAACAATAAATCAATATTCAATATAACCAAGAGAATCAAACCAACACTTATAAGAATAGGAACAAGGAATAGAAATCTCACAAACACATCAATTGTATTGCTTCAAACGTCTAGTAGAACAAAGAGAAATTAGTTTTTCATTCAGAGGTGAATGAAACCCTAAAAAGAAAAACAACGATAATAGAATTCTGATGTCTGGCTGCCCACTCAAGACCTAGAAAAAGGTCTTAAATAGGTTTAGGAAAAATAAGTTAACCTAATGCAAATAACAAAGGAAATAAAATAAAAGAAATAAGAAAATCCGAAATGCATAAAAGGAAATAAATCTGTGCTGGCCGCGAGGCGTTACGTGCCTCACCGCGGGGCGGTGAGATCCACCGCGGGGCGGTGGCTTCTTCTGGCGCGACCAGCTCTTCTCTGAGACCCACCGCCGGGTCGCGGTGGCATCTGGCGCGGGGCGGTGAAATCGCCCACTCCTTCTACAGCTCCTCTTCTGCTCTTCATTACTACCAAGTGTTGGTAGCCTTCTCCAATAAACTCTAACAGAACCTCATCCATCTTCATCATCTCCATCTTCGTCTAAGCTGTAAATCCCTGGATATCTTCACTTTTCTCCACAACTTCTGGATCACAGACTTAGCCACAAATCTTATCTTAAACTCCTCCAAATGATGCTAATAATTGCTAGTAAAGGTGCATGAAATGACACCTATCAGGATCACGCCTCCAATGCCTAGTTCAAGGTAAGAACATGCTCGTACTTGCGCCTTCTTGGTAGGGTTGAAATCAGGTCTCTTTTCGGTGTTGATTTCCTTAGCGATGGATGTTTCTTTTGAATGGATCAAGGATCCGTGTGGTGGGGTGATTTCTGGAGTGTGGATAAAGGGGATAAGTGTTCAAAATCTAGTGGATATGACTCACCACTCAAGGAAGAACAAGATCAAACAAACCCGAGATATAACACACTCAAGGATGGATGATCGGTGCTCGATTTGACTAACGGGCAAGGACGAAATCTGGGAATTTTTTGGAAGGAAACCAACTTGTTTTTCTCTGCTTGAAATGAGTAACAAAGTCCAACAAGGCCAACTCAAATAGGAACAAAATTACAAGTGTTACAAGCCTATTCAAGACAAGGAAAGATCCTTCACTTAGCCAACTAATTACATCATTTGAATGACTTCAAATCTGAATAAACCCTTCATTGATCTTGTAGAGGAGGAGGTACCACGTGTCCCCTTGGATTTGAAGCAAAATAACCGAGTAGATTTGAATTGGGCCTCCTTTTACGCCAACATGTCAAATATGCGGTGGAGGTGCTGACTTTACTTGGAGAAGAACCACCGAGTCAAGTACAAATTGGCTCGGCGATCCTAAGCTTAAAAGACCCTCCATAAGCTTAGTCTTGAGTCTAAAAGCTTGATCTCTTGTGATCATGCAAGGAGGTGGCTCATCGATGAGGCTAGGAGAAGGAACCCTAGTGGTGGCACGCATGGAGAGGGTACACGGCGTTGGTAAGGCGCATGAGCATTTTCCTCGGCGTTCAAGGGTTGGATGGGAGGAAAATGACCATGGATAACTATGGGAGCCGGCATGTGTGGGGGAAGTGGCTCTGAGGCCGGTGGCGCCGTGGAGGTGGTTGGTGTGCGTGCCCCCAACGAAGAAGAAGGTGCAAGAGAAGGCAAAGCTTGATCTTCCTCTTGGCCATCTTCATGGGTTTCTTGGTCTTCTTGATGGACCATAGTCACATCACTTATGGAGCAACTTATCATAGTCTTGGATAAGGAGCTTGATCATCTCATCGATTCTGGCCTTGAAATCATTATTAGATTATGAACTTTGAATTTCAAATTTGAAGAGTTTCGTTTTTATGGATCCGCTAAGAGGATATATTGAGTCAGCTGGTAGCGAAACATCTTACAAACTATGAACTTTGGATGAATGGTAGAGAGTGTATAAACATCTATATTTAATTGTTTTCTCAACCCTTCTTTTTTCTTTGGCATGTGTGGTGGGGTAGGGTTTATTATTTTTCATAAGATGAGCAATGTTGAATAGAAAGTGTTTAATGACCCATATTGACACGTAATTTCAACCTACCTACTATTTGAATAAAGTCTTGGTAACTAGAGAGTTGTAGAACTCCGAGTCTAGTTTCCAGTGCATCTTGAATCATCAAAAAGTAAGCTTTGTGGAGAAAGTTATGTTCGTTCTACGGAGCTGTATGGAAAACCAAAATTTCTCCAAAAATTCCGGTTAAAATTCTAAACTTAAATCTTATTGGTTCATCATTAATCAAACATAGTTTTGATCCAAAACTCGTCACTTTGATTTCTTTCCTCCATAGCCTAACTAGGAGTTGTTTGGTTAAGGCTTGAATATGTTCACAAGTGTTCTTAGGTTGTCAACTTCACACACCAAGAGTCTAAGTTATCATATCATACATACGGGCTCCAAATGATCTCACCCGACTAAAGATCGACTTTCTTTTCTAGAAACATACTAGAGTTAAAGTTACTATTTTTTATAAGTCTTCCATCATTGACCTTACGACTTATAGTAACTTTTCATTTTGTACTCCAAAATTCAAAATTCTCGAGTATTTACGCTTTGTTCCCGAGATTTTCATTTTTAGTGTAAATGTCCTTTATAGAAGTTGAAATTTTTATGGTCATCACAATTGTTTTCATTTACTAAGTTGATTCATTGAGTTTTTGAATCCTATTTCTTAAAATATTTTTTACTGTTTTTTCTTTGCTAAGTAGTACTTCATTCCTTTCACTGTAAGGCTCGAGGCCTTAGAAGCAACATCTTATACCAACCCGGGGATTTTCCAAGAGGTCACTCATCCTGGTACTACTCTCTCCTTAACTTCAGAGTTCTTTGTCATCACTTGAACCATTAGAAGGAAGATTTCTTATTAACGTGGCATCACTACAATCCTTATACAACAATCTTAATTCAAGTCGTCCATGGTGTTACAAGGGAAAGGGAATGAGAATTGTGTTTTTCTTGTAAGGCATCTGGTGGTGTATTGTTAGCGTTTTCATTTTGTCAAAAAAAACCCTGTTATTTTCTTAAACAATTGAGATGTAACAAAATCCATTCATCAAGCTAACCCACTCCTCTCCCTTAGCCTTGTAGACCTTCATCTTTCTCCCACATTCCAACCCGCCTCATTGTCTCCGACTCTCTTGCCTCCCAATACCCACCGCCATGGAAGGAGCTCAACTAGTTGCAAAAGAAGAACACCTTGTCATATTTGGCTCTTTGGCCTCTCATTACAGACCGCCGTGGAAGGAGATCTACACACAGTAAAAGAGAACTGCCATGGATGGAGCTCCATCTCTACCTCTCTCTCGAACGACTCATACTAGCTAGAATGGAAGGAGCTCCTACGACGTCAAAAGATGTGGAGGATGGAAATGGAGGAGGAGGTGTGACGGCGGAGGAGCGCGACTCGGAATTTCAAAATCCTAGATCTAAAATTTGGGGGAAATTAATATATGATAATAAAAGTGGAGTGAACTTCAATCCAGGCTCTATGATCTTGATCTCCATCCTCTCTATGCTCTTCATCCGATCTCTTCTCAATCTACTGATTGTAGAAGATGGTTTTATTCTCATAATGAAGAGTTTACTGTCAAGTTTGCCTACAGAGTTATTTTGAAATTTTGGGACCAAGCTGAATCATCTAATTTTGATTTTAGGCTGCATTCTGGGACAATTTGGAAGAAGGTTTGGAATTTGAATGTGATTCCTAAGGTGAATTTTTTTACTTGGAGAGCTCTAAAGGATTTATTCCTTGCTTGCAGACACTCAAATTTAGGAAACTTGTTTGCTCAGATATTTGCTCTCTTTGCTGTAGAAAATTTGAATCTGTTATTCATGTTTTACTAGGTTGCTCCTTTGCCAAAGATTTTTGGTGCTTCTTCTCTCAATTTCTTGATCTGTCTGCAGCTTCACCTTCTTCATTCTAGGACTGGCGGTCCACTGTTGTCAACACTCTTAATTTTGTTGATCTTGCTCTCTGGACCACCTGCATATGGTTTCTCTGAAAGAACATAAATTAGATAATTTTTGAAAATTGTAATGCAAGTCCTTTGTTGTTGTCCCAACAAGTCTTCTCTCTGCTTTAGTCCTCTCAATCTTTTGTTTCTTCTAATCCAGCTATGCCTCAAACCAAGTCCACTGTCTTGAATGCTGCTTGGCCTTCTGGTTATGATGGTAGTCGGTCCTCTGATGGTAAGACATCGTTGGGTTTTGCTTTGAGTCGTTCTAATGGTTCAGTTTTATTGTTTGGGAGTAAATCTTCAAAATCATGTAATACAATTGAATCATTAGAAGCACAAGATGTCATCCGAGGTCTAAAGAATGCTTCTAGTTTTGGGATCTCTTATGTTTTGTTCAGACTGATTGCAAGTTGTTTGAGGATAACTTTCACTCTACTATTGTCCATAGTACTAATTTTAGCCTTCTTGTCTTGTATATTAAACAGCTTGTTGCTTCTTTTAATTTTGGTTCTTTTGTTTTTGTTCCTAGGTCTAGTAATAGTGTTGTTTATGCTTTAGTTCAGCATGGTTTATCCTTGTCTTATAGAGCAATAGTATTCTATTCCCATGTATCTCAAATGCCTGACTCTTTGGCATGTAAACTGCTTTTTAGTAATATACTCTTGAATTTCCATAAAAAAAACCGTGATTTCTCAGAAATAGAAAATTTGTTGTAGAAAGGGGGAAATTAAAACCCCTAATTTTAGAAACTGGAAGGCCTGGTAGTTCTGATAGATATTGATCGATATGAAGGAATGGGAAACATAGATACCAGATTCAATTTGACCAACAAATACAAAGGTGGGGAAATTGCACAATTGAAAACATTGTTTTGTTTTTCAATTCGTTTCATTAAATAGCATCAAACAAAATTGGGCGATAATGGTTTTCCCCAGACAATGACATCCTATTCTTGTACCTACGCACTACTCCACTTACGTTTACATATAGGCCAGGTTGACCAACAAATTACATGAATGCTTTATTATTTCCCCTGGCAGTGGAATAATGGGCATGATAACGCATTAAACCAACCTAATTACGGAATTGTCTTTTTATAGAAAAACCGAGATTAGCTAAAGCCTAAAGAAAAAGGCAGTATCTTACGGAGTAGTAATTAAGAAGCGGAAGACAAGGAGGTTTAATTTGAATAATAACGCACAAAAGCATCTGCTATTATATTCTTCTGCACCAACCAGGCCTGCGAAAGGTGCAGCTACCAGCTCATTCATATTAATGCGCTTAATAATTTAATTAGTTGGGGTTGTACGTACTTTGTAGCTACGTAGCTGCTGCAAATTAAATGAAATATAAGTGTTACTTGGATCAGCACGAGCGAGACCAATCCTCCTGGAGAGCCTTTTGCATTTCCTGCTGCTGCTCAAGCATTATCTTCAGCTGTCTTCCCTGTTCTTCGATCCTCAACTGCATATTTCGCTGAATCTACGTACGTACAGTAAACCATCGTTAATTAATTTGCTGTTCAATTATGGACGGATTCATCCACGTACGTACATATAGTCTCTTTCTTGATCATGTGTACAAAAATCGTCATTAGCAAAATATATATTGGAGATTACGGTCGTATACCTAGGCACGTGTTCATTACACGCCCGATTTCAGGTGAGAATACCCTCAGGCGAGAATAACGTTAATTTAAAAATACTTTTATGTACACCTTTTTGGTCAAAACTTTTATGTACACTTGAATATACATTAGTTAGGTTTTTGGTCAACCGCGGCCTTTTATGATGGAATATGGCACAATGGCATATGGCACATGGCACAATGGCATATTCCATCATTTTGGCATTTTTTATCAGTAAGGTTATCTTTTGCTCACCTTACAAACTCAATATGTACATACAGTATAATTCAAATGCAAATGCAAATGCACATATATGAAGTACAATTTGTTTAAAGTCATCTTTTAGTTGTCTTAAAACTCAATATATATATATATATATATTACAATCCAAATACATATATAGATAAAAACTAGCATATGTTCATGTGCCCTGTACGAGCTTAGTTAATCAAACTTGAAATTGAAATTTTAATTACATACTTACGAAAACTAATATGATAAATTATAAGCTTAATTTTTGTACACATATGGTGATAAGGTTTTTGTATGATTAGAATTGAAAGTACATACACGGATTTGTATATAAAAATGAAAAATAAATTAGGAATTTCATACAAATAACTGAATAAGAAAACATATAGGTTATATTTAAATAATGAGAATGTTAATTATATATAATTAATTAAAAGGAAAAAAAATGGTTAAATTATATCACATATTTATTATAAATATTTTTTTATATATATTACCACTTTTGCATCATGAATCATATATTACCAATTATGTTCAATTGTATGTTACCAATTATATAAATTTAAGTATTAAAATTGTAAGAAGTAATGTGACTAATAAGGCAAATAGGTATAAATAATTTTTAAGATGATACTATTAATATAATTAAGGTAAGTTATTTTAGGTAAAAACATAAGTAGATAATAAATAAATATATAAATATCAAAATTAGAGAAAGATAAAATTACATTTATACTTTGATATTTGCCTACGTGGCATAGCTCACAGACTGACATATAGAAGAGATAATTAGGGCTTTAGTATAATATATAGATGCACATCTAGTATATATAATTCACAACTAGTATAACCTAAATGTATATATAGTTCACAGCTAGTATAACACAAATGCAGATACAACATAAATTTAAATGCACATATAATTAAAAGTGTGCATCTAGTATATGTAGTTCACAACTAGTATATATGACCCAAATGCATATATAGTTCACAACTAGAATAACTCAAATGCACATACAACATAAATTCAAATGCACAAATAGTATATAGCTCAAATTGTTGTATAGTTAATTTATAAAGGCGCATCAAGTTATGTCCAATTGCACATTCTATAAAATCCAAATGTGCATCTAGTTTTATACAAATGCACATCTAGTTACATTCAATTGCACATCCTATAAATTTCAAATGCACATCACGTTATATCCAAATGTCAGTCACGTTATATCCAAATGCACATGCAATTATAGTGAAATAAACATACAAAATAAATCCAAAAACACATAAAAGTTAAAAATGTACAGCAAGCACATCCATTCAATTGCACATCCTATGAAGTCTAAATGCACATCATGCATGATATATCCAAATGCACATGTAATTATATTGAAGTGTATATACTCAATAAATCCAAAAGCACATAAAGTACAAAAATGCACATTCAACATAACTCAATATTAACGCATGTAGTTTAAATATGCACATGCATTTACATTGTAATGCATATACATAATAAATCCAAAAGAAGATATATAACTCAAATATGCACATACAATTATATCTAAATGCAAATGCTATGAAATTCAAATGCAAGTTACAAGGTGAAAGGGTATCACTATTAACAAGATGTGCATTTGAATTTGAGTAGATATGCATTAAACAATAACTGAATGTGCATTTCAAATCTGAGTGTTTATGCATCATTTTTAACTATAGTATGTGCTTTTTGGATTATACACTATATACATTTGGATTGTATCATAGGTAAATTTTAACACAAACACAAGTTGACAGGTAAAAAAATCTCACCAGTCAACTTTGAAAACCAGACAATCAACGTTGGTGACCATCATTGACATGCCATGTTGAACGATCAACTCATTTAAATGATTCTTAATTTTGAGACAAGTGTTTTATTAAAAGTTGCCTTTAATTATAAAAATGTCATCTTCTCTCTCATTCTCATTTTTAGAGTAATTTCTTGTCTGGAAGAGTATTCTCACATGCGCAACAGTGTATATGTATATGTTGTCAAGTGGTAAATTAGCATTGCATATTTACCTCTAATTGTTGATGAAGATGCCTCTGCACATCCAATTGCAGCTCCAATGCATCTTCGAGCCCCTTACCACTTTCAGTACGTGCAAGCAGCAGAGATTAGAAATGACAAGAAAGAAGAATATAGAACGTACTGTTCAGCACAGATTACAACTTAATTTCTAAGTTAAATAGTTTCAATTCTGGGAAAAACATGCATGGATTTTTACGTTTTCTTGTGGAGTTGCTTCACATCATTCATGCTGCTGCTGCCGCCGGACTTTCCTGCAGAAATTGAAACAAGAGTGAGTAAGTTCATAATCAACCTCCTAATAAAAAAGTTCAACCTATTGTAATTTTTATTAGTTATAATTGTGATAAACCATACCCAATCCCAACAGGTACGGCCCCTAGCTAAATTAATGCAAATTGGTTTGGCCCTCTTAACACTAAAAAGAGTAAGATACTCAAATCTCTTTGTACGAATTTATCATCTCGATCAAGATATATATATCCTTATATATAGCTAGTTCCAATATATAAATCAGAAAATGAAACCAGATTGAATATGTAATCTGTTATGATACCATATACTCCGTATGATATATGTTAAGAAGCATGTGTAGGAGTTTATCAACGAACCATCTACATAACAAAGGAAAAACTTAATTTAGCCGATGTATGTGCACGAGTTTAAACTTATTTGAATATCATCATTCTTGTTCCTTATAATCATTCTTGTTCCTTATAATCAATGTGCCATAAATCCAATCAAATTTTCAACAATTTGGGCAACACAATTTTTTTTTAAAATTTTGACCAGCTATGAGCTAGATTTAATTTGGAAAAAAAACATGTAAATTGCAAGTTTCCTATGAGGTTTTCTGTTTCATCATCACTCCTTGCATCTTTTAAAAGTCTCTAACGTACATCAGCAGATACGTAATTGTTGTGTTATGTGGAATGTTTGGGTCAGCACCTAACTAATTAAAACAGCTACCTCAGCATCCTATATATGAAGATCAATTTCAGGAGCTATCATGGAAGCACTAATGTTGATTAAAGTATTTATACAAGTATAAAGTATTGAAAGCTAGCTTCGCACTACCAACTAATTAACTGAAAGAGTACTGATACGATACTAGAGAGTACAGACAGCAGTTACAATTAATAGATTTAGTCAAATATTGATTAAACATAATTGAGGAAAAGGCACAGTAGGCAACATTAAAATGCATTCATATGTTAAATTAACAAACACCATACACTCTCCTGAACAAATATTAGAATATTAATTACTATAAGTTTATAAAAAACAAAAAAGATAGAGAAGTAAAAGAGACCTTGTTTTGTGCTAGAGATCCCTACAGGCATTCAGATTAAACTAGTAGCCCTTATTTATTCAATATATTCAGCGTGCGTGCATTAGCTAGCTAATGCTGAATAAATAATGAAGAATATTTTATTATGTTCCATTAATCTTAGGCTGGTGCAAAAAAGATACTGAGATTTTTATTACACTACCTGCAGAGTCAAGCATGAAACACACAAAAGGGGATGCTTGATATAAGAACACCTGGGACACACTTAAAATAAGTGGGCAACACGGCGGAGTTAAACTAAATAAAAATTAAGCATTAATTGGGGTTTGGAATTCCACTTAATAAGTGTGAGCTTTTCCTAAAGAAGGGGTAGATGCATGCATGGGAGCGTAAACGGTTCTATATAATATATACATATATATACATACATGCAGAACCTGATCAAACTTATATATATATATATATATATATATATATATATATTAATTACATGGTTTAGACTTGACAAATTTTGTGGTTTATATATATTAACAATTAGCTAGCAGCAGTACTAGTACCATATAGTCTATAAGTATATGACAGTATTGGAAAGCTTTCAGGATTCACAGTTAATTTACTAGTGTTATTTGGCATGGAATACCTACATTTCAAAGTCCAAAAAAAAAATGATGTAAATGCTTATAAATTCAAGATACCCTTATATAATGAAATGCTATTCTATGTGTATATATATATATATATATTTCCAATGTTCATGGTTTGTAATATATATGCAATTGAGCTGATTAACCATAGCATATATATATATATATATATGCACACAATGCATGTAATAACCCCATCCATATATGTATACATTATATATATATATGTCGCGCATAGGCGTAAAGAAGCCCATATTTAGATTTTATCATAAAACCAACTGAGAAGGAATAGTCCACCGACTTATATATTAGGCATTTTATTCCCAACTATATAACAATATAAGATTCAGACAAGCAAGATCAAACTAATAAAGTAGCTATATATATATAGGTGCTTGTAATTACCTGGTGTTGGCTCGGGCATCTGATTCGCAATTCGGTACTTCTGCACCGGCCACCAGCGCATGCAGTGAGTCATTGGCTTATTAATAGATCATCAATGAATTAATCCATAACATATGTATACATCATCAATGAATTAATCCATATATACATTATATGAGTGTGTGCACCTGCAAATGACTCTTTACATGGAAGCTTGTCAGTCCTTGTGTGTTCATCAACTTTACTATCTCCTTTGGTGTTGCCTCTGCATTTAGTTCACCAAAAAAACAATTTCATATAATTAAGGTGGTCATATATAACAAGATGGACGGATCGGACTTACTGTCTGCGCCACCTAGGCAGTTTACGCATTCCACAAACATGTCATGGAGGCCAGGAGTCCATCTAATTCGAGTCCTGCTCGACTGAGGAACGTCGACAGACGAAACCGGACCCCCAAAACTTAACAAGGCGCCGCACGGAATTCTTGAAGCGTGACTCTCTTGTTGACAAGAGAAGCTCAACTCAACATGTGGAGAAGTACATAAGCTGGCACTACTATACATCTGCAAATTAATTAAAGCAAACATCACATAACAAATTAAGTGAAAAAACAAGAATTAATAAATGTAACAGTACTCCAACATACATCTTGTTGTGCATTTGTGGGAACCGAGTAGGAGGAAGCAGAATCATGGAGCAGCTGAGGAATATTGGGGTCCATTCCAGAATAGGTCAATGCAGATTGCCACAAACTCGTTGATTGAAGATTCCAGGCATCTGAGCAATAATCACTCAAGTGCTGAGGAGTGTTTTGAGATTCAAAATCCATCATTCCATCATCACAGTAGTGCTCCTCAACTGGCCCTCCGAACTCAATTATGTTGTTTCTAATTGTGTTATTCATTCTTGAATCTCGATCTCAAGCGAAAGGAGGAGCTCGCACGTACACAAGCTGTAAGAGATGGATTTGAACAGATCGAAAGCAGCTAGCTGAAACTACTTGATCGATCAATCGCGTGGGTTTCGAGTACGGATTCTGCAAGAATCGTGGTACGTACCGAATAAAAATGAAGGAGATGCTAATTTTGACATTGCTTCAGAGGACAAACCCTAATCAGATAAAGCAACTGCAGGACAAATTAATCACCATAACCATTCAAAATTGTTTATTGCACCCTATATATGTATGCACTGTCCCCTATTGCAATATTATATGAGTAGCTTTCATTGAGCTGCAAAGTCCCCCGTAATTGTCAATAAAATATTACCACAAAAAATTGTTTTAAAACATTAACGAATATGGGTCCACAACGAAACCTAGAAACCGCCTTAGAGATTCCGACATTATATTACTGCTATGGACAATCTCATGTTCTGAACAAAAAAGATACGGGAGCCTAGGACTTTGGAGAGCGCAAGTGACCGACGAACGAGTATCTGGGGTAGGCTCATTACCTCAAGGGCTCCTTTATTTCTTGGCTGGCATTGTATCAGTAAGTGGGCTCCTATCACTGATCCACGGTGTGTTCTGTGCTGCCAAGCCGATGAATCGAATGACCGCCTTTTGTCGAATTGTGCCTTTGTCAAGGTCTTGAACTATATCTAACTTAATTGGGACATCCAACCTGCATCTGTGATGTGACCCTGCCGTCCTTGTCACATCCGCCTTCAGACTCCCCTACAGTTACATCCAGTACGATCGAGACATTAATTGCTTAGCACGTTTTATGAACAGTATTTCTATTTTTAGTAGCTGTTATTTCTGGATGGTTGCCATTTATGTTAAATGGGCAGCCAGAATTAGTAACTAGAGAGTCTGGCCCATTAGGTCAACTCTCTAGTATAAATACTATCTTTTGTCTTCATTTTCAACTACGTCGAAATAAAGCTTGTTTTCCAGTCGAGTAATCTACTGCAAACCCGGGCCCTGATGTCAACAATCCTTGCATTCCTAGTCGAACTATCCTGACGCATCGATTCCGTTAACGCGTTTCTAGTGAATTATCCTGGCGCGTTAACTCGGTTACTACCTATCCGGTTACTATCCGCAATCCCGAGACAAGAACTAACCCTAGTTCTCGTCTCTCCCCAAACACAAACCCTAGGGTTGCTGCCGCCCCCTCCACTCCTCATTCCGCTGCCCCCTTCGTCGCCACCGCACCACCACCACAACCTCCCTTCCGCCGCACCACCACCAGCCGTCGCCGGTCACCCCCAGCCGCCGGTCATCATTCCGACCACCCCACAGTCCATCTTCTCCTTGCTTCCGCCAATCTATCATTTTCGAAGAGTTGCCTGCGCCCCAATACGCATTCACCGGATCCTTGACATCGAATCGTGGTCTTTCCATCGAACAAGGTCACATCAACTGACATCAGAGCTTTCGAATCGCGTAATTCGTTCCAACTCTTCCTTCAATCACTCATTTGTTTCCGTAAATCCATTTCTGCATCAAAAAAAAACGACAAACTTTTCTACCCAGATTTCGTCCAATTTTTTTTCCCTTTCCGCAATTTTCTTCCATATTCCTGTAGAGCATCTCGAGATGAGTCCGGGCATATAAAATTCGCCCAAAACGGACATCGTTTGACCCCTCAAAAGACCAAAATACGAACACAAAAAAAAACAATTTTTTTCTTCCTGCACAGCCGAACCACTGTTCACCAATATTCTGCAATTTTCTGGTGTTTTTGCTTGGTTTTTGATTGTGCTTCTAGTAGATCCGCTTGCATATAGACTTAGATAGTTCGTTTGCAACTTCGTTTGCCTTGTGTGCGCCACAAATCTACATATTCGCAACCTCCTTATCTTCCCACTTGAATCACTATATTTTTTTTTATTTTCTGTGCTGCGTTTGCTGAATTTCTGTGCACAAAATTCAGTTTTGCTTGTGCGTTTGCTGAATTTGCTGAACTTCTGGTGCGTTTCTTGCGTATCTGTGTTGTTCCTGTGCTGCTGATTTTTTTTCTGTGTTTTGTTTGCTGAAGTTTCTGCTTCTGTAGTAGCAACAGCCCCAGAATCAAAAAAAAAAAACTGGGCTGTTCGCAGACTGATTTTTTATTTTTTTTTAAATTGAGACCACATAAGCCAAAATAAGACAAGTGCGTCTCTACGCAGCACGAAGGGAGAACCCAGTCTTGATTCCGGCACCTTCAATCCCGTTATCGCAGTGATTCATTTATCATCTTCTCTATCTCTCACTGTCTGGGTTGCATATCTTGGTTGACTGTGTTGTGCTTACTTCTGTGCTTATATCCTTACATATCTACTTTCGACATTGTCTTTGCTGAGCATTGCCTTGAATTTGTTGATTGTTGTGTGAGTTGCCTTGAGCCTGCTCGTAACCGCCCACACGGCCAGCCAGATTAGTTACCCGAGTGATTGTTTGTTGAGTTTGGTTCTACTTACCTTTTTGTCGATCCTCTGTTGCTGTTGTTGTTCGCTTTGATCATGTGGTTTACCATTTCTCGCTGTCAGGTACCATGTTAGGCGGTGATATATCCCACGAGACGGGAACAGAGACTGCTGAACAAAAACAGCTCCGAGAGATGCATGCTGCCAACCAAGCATTGGCCGCACAGTTCGCCGAACTCCAGCGTCAGATGACAGATATCGTCACTCGCCATCAATCGACGACAGTCCTTACGATTGCTTCTGCTCCGGATCAACCACAGGAAAATGGGTTAGGCGCCCTAGCCTTGGAAAAGGCCAAGGGTAAAGCTGTCATGCTTCCTTCCACATCGGATGCAGGGCAGCTGAAACACCTGGACTCGCAGAGAGGAAGCATTGTGGATCAACAGCGTCGTCGACAATGTCTGTATGCGCCGGTTGTGATCCGAGAAGAGAACCCTGCAGCTGCTGAGGCCGATGACGAGAGTTCCCAAGAGGAACACGAGGACGATCAGGTTCACTCCAGTGGTAGGCAACGGCAAGGACGCTCACCATTACAGCCTACCACCGATCGCCCCCACCACCAGCAGACTGGTTCCCGTCTGCATCAGCGACAGCGTCCGCGTCAACGGCAATCCACTTCTGTGCCGTTTGACATTGATGCTTACCAGGATCACCAGAGTGTGCGGGCTCCTCTTTACTCTGATGAGGAGGATGAGTTCGATGAGTACGACCTTGAGGAGGATGAGGGTCAGTTTGGGTATGCTGATGGTTTCCACCCACCCCTACAGGACCCCCTTGAGCTGTAACACCACTCTACCAGCTACGTTTCACCTCCTCGCCTGCCTCTGAATCAGGAGGCTTATTGGAATGTTGTCCAGCCCGGGCGCCATCAACAGCCACGACAGCCTCAGCGCCTCGGTGCTGCGCCCAACGCCAGCGACATGGCGCTCATCACTTCGAGCCCTTTGCGGTTCCTCCAGCTAGGTTTTCTGATCGCCAGGCACATCCACCAGTACACCGCCGAGACGTGAAGGTAAAAATTAAGAAATTTCATGGTTTATATGATCCTTCTGTCTTTCTTGAGTGGGTGCAGAACACATAGCACGTGCTGTGCCATTTGACTGTCCCTGAGCATGAGAAGGTCGATCTGGTGACTCTACATTTTGAGGACGCTGCACAGACTTGGTGGCAACGTATCACACAGCAGCATTACCGGATGGGTTGGGCACCCATTACTGAGTGGCATCAGCTCGTGCACATCATGACTCGGAAGTATGTGCCTTCCACTTACAAGGAGCAGATGCGGACCAAGATCGCTCGTGCGCGACAGGGCACAGATTCACCTCAGGATTTCTTCGCCCGCTTGGACGTCTTGCCCATTCGGGACCTCAACAATGTTGTGCACACTGCGCAGAAGCTCTACCTTCAGCACCAGCGTCAGAGGCAGAGACCATGGCAGTCCACAACATCTTCCAGGTATGGTTCTGGACCCTTTCCTTCGGTTTCAGGCACTGACTCTACTCCTCCATCTAGTGCACATAGACAGGACCGGAGAAACACAGGTACTGCGTCTGCTGTAGCGCCACCAAGAGTAGCCCCGTCTGCTCCTATTCGCCACCCGCATCCGCCATCTATAGATCCCGCTCGTTCTGACCGAGCAAGAGATGTGGAGTGTTTCAGGTGTGGAGGACGAGGACATTACCAAATGAATTGTCCAAATGCGAAGAAGGTCCTCTTCTCCACCCAATCTGCAGGTTATGAGAGTTACGACGACGAGGATGACGCCATCGAGACGGCTCCTGCCGCTGTGTATACAGCCGATGCTGATGGCTGTGTGGTCGGCACTGCCGATCACCATGATGACCAGGCATATCACCTTGCCTTGCTCTCTAGACGCGTGCTGAGTGTCAAGGAGGGTGCCCTTACTGAGCAACGAGAGAATTTGTTTCATGCCCGAGCAAAGCTTCAGAATGCTTCGCTGAGCGTGATCATTGATGGGGGCTCTTGCTATAACATAATCAATGAGAAGGTTGTCCGCCACTGCAACCTTCCGACGACTCCTCACCCCACTCCCTATGGTCTACAGTGGATCTCAGACAGTTCAGGTAACACCGTATCACAGCAGTGTCTTATTTCATTTTCTATTGGTCCTTATAGGGATAATGTGCTTTGTGATGTTACCGCCATGGACGCTACCCACTTGCTTCTGGGACGTCCATGGTTATATGATCGTCACGTACTTCACGACGGGTATTTGAACACTTACATGTTCAATTATCACGGGAAGCGCGTGACTTTCTTCCCCATGAGTCCACAGGAAATTTTACAGGATCAGGCTGAGCGACAACGCCAGAAGGCCATTGAGGCCGCCAGAACTCCGCCTGCGCATAAACCAACCCCGGAGAACGCCAGACGACAACTCGACCGCATCACCGACCGCATTGAGGCACCTGAGGGAAACTCGGGCGACAACTCGGTTGGGTCACCGACCGAGTTGTGTCACCTGGGGGAAACTCGGCCGAGTTCTGGGCCGGGTCAGCACACCTGGATACAACTCGGTCCGACACCCGACCGAGTTATGGACCGAGTCGGGAAAAGCGCCCGCAACTCGGCCGAGTCAGCTTCATGTCCTGCGCCTTCGCCTTCTGTGTCTTCTGCAAGGTTGTTTGCATCTACAGCTGCTTCTGCATCTACCTTGCGGGGCACCTGTGAACGCAGAGTTCTTCTGGCGAAACACAGGGACCTCACTCCGGCACTTCAAGGCAAGTCTGTTTGTTTCCTTCTTATTCCTCGCCTTTGTGCCACTACTACGACAGAGCCCGCCCTTCCGCCTGCAATTTTGTCTGTTTTGCAGGAATTTGTGGATTTCATGCATGCCGAGCTGCCGCCAGGCCTGCAACATGTGCGTCGTATTGAGCATTGGATGGACTTCTTTCCCGACGCGTCGCTGCAGGACCAGGAGACCTTTGCTGCTGGGAAGTTGGCTAAGCACATTCAGGAGCTACACAGGAGAACACGCCCATAACTGGAGCGACGTGCGATACAATACTCATCCCAGAAGAACAAGGGAAGGAGATGATTTATCTTCGCCCGGGGTGACTTGGTTTGGCTTCACTTGCGGCAGGAGCGATTCCCTTCCGTCCGCAAGTCTAAGCTCAACCAACGGGGTGATGGTCCATTCAGAGTCGTCACGAACATTGGCGACAACACATTCCAGCTCGAGCTACCGGACAAGTACGGGGTGCGTGAGACGTTCGACGTCGCGGACTTCACACCATATGTTGAGCCTGAGCCTAATGAGGGTGAAGCGGGAACGCTTCACAACCAAGTGAGGGAGGGTGATGTGACCCTGTCGTCCTTGTCACATCCGCCTTGAGACTCCCCTACAGTTACATCCAGTACGATCGAGACATTAATTGCTTAGCACATTTTATGAATAGTATTTCTATTTTTAATAGTTGCTATTTCTGGGTGGTTGTCATTTATGTTAAATGGGCCGCCAGAATTAGTAACTAGAGAGTCTGACCCATTAGGTCAACTCTCTAGTATAAATACTCTCTTTTGTCTTCATTTTCAACTACGTCAAAATAGAGCTTGTTTTCCAGTCGAGTAATATCATGCAAACTCGGGCCCTGACGTCAACAATCCTTGCGTTCCTAGTCGAACTATCCTGGCGCATCGATTCTGTTAACGCATTTCTAGTGAATTATCCTGGCGCGTTAACTCGGTTACTACCTATCCGGTTACTATCCGCAATCCCGAGACAAGAACTAACCCTAGTTCTCGTCTCTCCCCAAACACAAACCCTAGGGCTGCTGCCGCCCCCTCCACTCCTCATTCCGCTGCCCCCTTTGTCGCCACGGCACCACCACCACAACCTCTCTTCCGCCGCACCACCACCAGCCGCCGGTCACCCCCCAGCCACCGGTCATCATTCCGACCACCCCACAGTCCATCTTCTCCTTGCTTCCGTCAATCTATCATTTCCGAAGAGTTGTCTGCGCCCCAATACGCATTCACCGGATCCTTGACATCGAATCGTGGTCTTTCCATCGGACAAGGTCACATCAATCTGCCTTTGTCTTGCATTGCATCAATTCCCTTACCATCGGTCACAAGAGCGTCTCTGTTCCTACTCGAGCCATGGCTATTACGACTTTTGTTTACTCTCTGTGGAGCTTGCGCAACAAGGTCATCTTTCAAGGTGCTTCCCCGAATGTCCATGGTTGTTTTGATGATGTCTCTCGGCTTGTCACTCTTGGTGACGAGTATGTGGTATTTTCGTAAGTAAAATGCGTTCTTAACTAGAACGTGATGATGTTCATTAGTCCTTTGATAAGTCAACTAAATGATATTTTCCAGTCAAGCAGCGCGTTGTTTAATAGTACCTAATCTATGTGACGTCTTAGCGTGTTGTTACATTGTGCTTCTGAGTAGCTAGACAAAGTTATAAAAGCATTACGGGAAGGTATTCAAATAAGACGCGATCATGAAGACAAAGCGTTTGTGTAAATGTTATAATCTATAGTTTGTATCTATGTAATTAAGCATATGGTAGATCGAGCCAATAGAGTCAGAGAACCGGATCGAACCGCTAGAGAACTGGGTTCGAGACAGGTGAACCGGGCATTATATTATAGGAGTCGAACCGGGTTTAACAAGCAACCCCGGCCCAGCCGGTTGAATGGCTTGTTCCCGGCTTGGCTTCTCCAAATGTGTTACTGGGCCGATTTCAGAATAGGCCCATGAGCCTTGGGCTTGATCCAGTTGTTGCTGTTAAGTGGAACGTTGCGTTTCATCTTCAGCTCCTCCCTTGACCTAGCTATAAAAGCTCTCACCTGGCTCGATTGCTGCTAACCCTAGCTTTATGCCTCGCTTCCATTCACAGAGAGAAAAAGAGAAAAAAGAGAGAGAAGAGAAGTGTTTGCCTTGCCCGCAGTGGTCTCCTCGGTGGTTGATCTTCCCGGCGGTGTTACTTGGCGTCTACAGTGACGAGTTCTAAGAAGCTTCTATATCGAAGCTTCTCAGCCTTGATTGGGGGCCGAAACCCTTTCACTCGTCTTCTTCCTTCATCTCTGTTTCTTTGTCTCTAGTTTTCTGGTTCTCTGTGTGGTTTTCCGTTCTTGTCTCTTGGCTTGTAACCGTGCTTAAACTCTCTGGAAATTAGTCCATGCTTGAGGTGAGTCTCCCCGCTGAGACTCCGCAGAGTAGGCTTTGCCGAACTGCGTGAACATTTCTGTGTGTCCTTTATGCTTCTGCGATTCTTTAGCGTTGTTTTGCTTTGCGAATTGTGAGATTGTGTATGGGATCGATCGGATCTGTTCTGTGAGATTTACAAAGTGGTATCAGAGCTTGTTCTTCTGTGTTTAACTTTGTTCCGTTGCGCTTTAGTTGTGTTTTGTGATTTCTTGTTACTTGATCTAGTTGGTTGAGCAAGATCTCATTTCTAGGGTTTACTGTTGGGTATCAAGTTTCTTGTTCACTACAAGCTTGATATCTGTGGATTCTTGTAACCCTAGGTTGAAGTTCTGTGTCTTTTTGATATTAGAACTTGTTTTTGGTTTCTGTAAAACTCCTCCTCTGTCTATTACTAACAATTCTTGATTGTGATAATGGCAGAATACATGAGGTTGAAACCCTTTGATGGTAACAGTGACTTCGCCATGTGGAGGGTGAAGATGAAGGTGATTCTTATCAAAGAAAAATGTTACAAGGTTGTGGTTGATGAATGGGCTGCTGATGTCTCTGCTGATGACAAAAAGGAGTTCCAGGATCTGGCCCATTCTGAAATAATGATTAGACTAACTGACGACATAGCTCGTCAGGTGGTGAGTCATGTTAAACCTAAACCATTATGGGATGCCCTTGAAACTATTTTCTTGAAAAAATCTTTGCCTAGTCGTATATCATTGTTATGCAAACTGTTTACTTTCAAAATGGATGTGCATATGACTGTTCAAGAGAATTTTGATATCTTTCTGAAAATGACACAAGACCTAAAAAGATGTGAGGATGAGATTAAGGAAACTCATCAAGCTGTGTTATTACTGAATACTTTGCCTGCTCAATTTGATACCCTGAAAGATGTGATTCAATATGGTCGTGATGAACTTACTATGACTAAAATCATTGAGTCTATCATTTAGAAAAATGAGTCTCTAAAAGTGTTTAAGATAAAAAATGGGTCTAAAACTGAGACTAAAAATGAAGTCATGATGACTAAGGGTAAATACAAAAATAAGAAGAAAGGGAAGAAGTTCAAGAAAGATAACAACTCTGAGAAACAGCATGATAATGACACATCTAATGTGAAGTGCTTTTACTGTGGTAAAATGGGTCATTATGCTTCTGACTGTCATAAAAAGAAAAGAGATGAGAAGAACAAAGAGAAAAATAATAAAGATTCTCAGAGTAATTCTTCTAATGTGTGTGAAACTTGCCATCAGTATGATAATGAACTCCTTGTTGCTTGCTCTATGACTGAATGTGATTCCTGGATCATGGATTCAGGATGCACTATGCATGCTACACCTAATAAGCACTTCTGTAAATATCTGAATTTGCATGATGGGGGGAAGGTCATGTTAGGTGATCATACCTCCCTGCCGATTAAGGGTGTAGGAAGTGTTCCTCTTAGGATGCATGATGGAAAAATTAGAGTTTTGCAGAATGTTAGATGGGTGCCTGATTTAAGGAGAAATTTATTGTCTGAATCTGATTTTGATGATTTGGATTGTCATATTAACACTTTCAATGGAATAAGGGAAGTTATTAGAAATAATATTGTCCTTATTAAGAGCATTAAAAAGGGAGGACTTTACTATGCTATTGCTACTCCTGAATTGAATGTCTCTAATGAAACTGTTAATTGTGATAATTTGAGTTATACAAAGTCTTGGCATGCTAGATTAGGGCATATATGGAATAAAGGCATGCATCAATTATTTGTGAATGGCATGATTGATAAAAAACCTTGTGACTTAGACTTTTGTGAAAATTGCATTCTTGGCAAGAAACATGCTCATAGCTTCAGTAAATCTGCTTATGTTGCTACTAAACCTCTTGAATATGTGCATTCAGACTTGTGGGGCCCAGTCCAGGTTGCCACTGTGGGAGGTAGACTCTACTTTCTCTCACTTATTGATCATTATTCTAGGAAGGTTTGGATATACTTACTGAAAGCTAAAAGTGATGCATTTGAAAATTTCAAGTCTTGGAAAAGCATGGTTGAGAGTCGGTTTGATCACAAATTGAAATGTTTAAAAACTGACAATGGCCTAGAATTCTGTAACAAGCCCTTTGATAAATACTGCAAATTGAATGGGATTAAAAGGCATCTTACTGTTCCTGGTACCCCTCAGCAGAATGGGACTACTGAGAGGATGAATAGAACCCTTCTAGAAAAAGCTAGATGCATGTTAATTAGCTCTGGCATAAAAAATGTTATGTGGGGAGAGGCAGTTACTACAGCTGCCTACCTCATTAACAGATCCCCATCTTCTGTGATTGGGCTCAAAACCCCACAAGAGATGTGGACAGGCAAAAAGCCATGTATTGCACACCTAAGGCCTTTTGGTTGTACAGCATATGCTCAAGTGGCACAAGGCAAGTTACAACCTAGAGCCTTGAAGTGTGTAATGATGGGCTACCCAGAAGGGGTCAAAGGGTATAGATTGCTTTTAATACAACTTGGAGGTTACAAAGTCATAACCTCTAGATCAGTCACCTTCAATGAGAAGGAATTTTATTTTAAAAATAGACTGACATCCCCAACTGAGAATGCAAGTACCCCATCACACACACTTGGGACATCTCAAGGACAGTTCTTTGCAGAAGATGACCCACCCCAGAATGATGAAGAGGAATTCGACATTGGTCATTCCTACAACAGTCAGCCCCCTGTGGCAGACTCTCCTTCAAATGGAAATGAGCAATCCGTAGAAGATGACAATCAGAATAACAACAATGCAGCTCTGCACCCTCACCAATTAGGTGGAGAAGTAAGTAACTCTAACACAAATTCCATGGATGAGTCTTCTGATGCACTGTCTGAAAATGTGAATCCTGATATTCCTTTACATGAAAATGTGCATGACTTAGCTGATTATCAACTTGCTAGGGATAGAGAACCAAGAATAAGAATCCCTAACAGAAAGTTTGATATGAATTTGCTTAAGAGTTATGAGAAAATTGTTGAGTTTGCATTTCTGGTTGCTGAAACTGTGAAGTCTTACACCCCTGAAACCTATGATCAAGCTATTAAGTGTAGTCAGACTAATGATTGGCTGAAATCAATGCATGAGGAAATTCAATCCATGTATGTGAATAATACCTGGAAACTTGTTGCTAGACCTGCTAAGGCTAGAATAATAGATTGCAAATGGATATTCAAACTTAAGGAAGGAAATAAATTGCATGATCCCCCTAGATTCAAAGCCAGGCTAGTTGCCAAAGGCTTTACACAAAAAGAAGGTGTGGATTATAATGACATATTTGCTCATGTAGTTAAATATAAAACCATGAGACTCTTGCTTGCTATGATTGTTGTGTATGATTGGGAGTTAGAACAAATGGATGTTAAGACAGCTTTCCTGCATGGTGATTTACTTGAAACTATTCATATGAGCCAACCAAAAGGTTTTGTTGATAAAGATAAACCTAATCATGTGTGATTGTTGAATAAGTCCATTTATGGTCTCAAACAATCACCTAGACAATGGAATAAGAAATTTGATTCTTGCATGCTTTCTCTGGGGTTCCATAGGAGCCAGTATGATACATGCTTGTATTTCAAAAATGTCAAGACTAAAACTGCCATGTATGTTCTGTTATATGTTGATGACATTCTCCTGATCAGTAGCTCTAAGGTTGTAATTTCTGGTGTTAAAGAGGATTTAAAAACCCACTTTGACATGAAAGACTTAGGTCCTGCCCAGAAAATACTTGGTGTTAAGATTGTAAGAGATAGAAAGAAAAAGACTATATGCTTGTCTCAGTGTGATTACCTGCACAAGGTGCTTGATAGGTTTGCTATGACCAATGCCAAGCCCGCACCTATACCTTTAGGAGAGCACCTTGATCTTTCTAAACAGTTTTGTCCTGTCTCTGAATCTGACAAGAAAAAGATGGAAAATGTTCCTTATGATGTTGTTGTGGGTTCTATTATGTATGCTATGCTTTGTACTAGGCCTGATCTTGCTTTCTCCATTAGTGTGCTAAGTAGATACATGTCCAATCCTGGTGATAGACATTGTCAAGCCATGAAATACTTGCTTAAATATGTATGTGGTACTGATAACATTGGACTTGTGTATTCTGAGCACAGCTCCAGGAATGAATTACTTGGATATGTTGACTCTGATTATGCAAGTAACAAAGACAACAGGAAATCCACTATTGCATTCTACTACACTTGGGCTGGGAACTGCATATCATGGAAGAGTCAACAACAATACATTGTTGCTCTTTCATCTATAGAGGCTGAGTACATAGCAGCAACTGAAGCTTCTAAGGAAGCAGTTTGGTTGCAAGGTATCTTGTATAAGGTTGAAGGTAAAAAGTATCTGCCTATTTTAAATATGGACAGTCAAAGTGCCTTATATCTGTGCAAAGATCCTGTGTACCATGAAAGAACTAAGCACATAGATAAGCAGGCTATTTCTGTGAAGAAAATAAAAGGTGATATTAACCCTGCTGATTTTGGTACCAAAATTGTACCAACTAACAAGTTTGTGTTCTGCAGGAATGCACTCCACATCGATGATGTAACGTGCGATGTGGCCTTGAGTCCATGATGAAAGGGGTCACTCACCCAGAAGAGTATACACGAAGTTTCCAGTGATGAAGATTAATCAAACTTAGATTAAGAGGGCATTTGTAAATGTTATAATCTATAGTTTGTATCTATGTAATTAAGCATATGGTAGATCGAGCCAATAGAGTCAGAGAACCGGATCGAACCGCTAGAGAACCGGGTCCGAGATAGGTGAACCGGGCATTATATTATAGGAGTCGAACCGGGTTTAACAAGCAACCCCGGCCCAGCCGGTTGGATGACTTGTTCCCGACTTGGCTTCTCCAGATGTGTTACTGGGCCGATTTCAGAATAGGCTCATGAGCCTTGGGCTTGATCCAGTTGTTGCTGTTAAGTGGAACGCTGTGTTTCATCTTCAGCTCCTCCCTTGACCTAGCTATAAAACCTCTCACCTGGCTCGATTGCTGCTAACCCTAGCTTTCTGCCTCGCTTCCATTCAGAGAGAGAAAAGAGAGAAGAGAAGTGTTCGCCTTGCCCGCGGTTGTCTCCTCGGTGGTTGATCTTCCCGGCAGTGTTACTTGGCGTCTACAGTGACGAGTTCTAAGAAGCTTCTATCTCGAAGCTTCTCATCCTTGATTGGGGGCCGAAACCCTTTCACTCGTCTTCTTCCTTCGTCTTTGTTTCTTTGTCTCTAGTTTTCTGGTTCTCTGTGTGGTTTTCCGTTCTTGTCTCTTGGCTTGTAACCGTGCTTAAACTCTCTGGAAATTAGTGCATGCTTGGGGTGAGTCTCCCCGCTGAGACTCCGCAGAGTAGGCTTTGCCGAACTGCTTAAACATTTATGTGTGTCCTTTATGCTTCTGTGATTCTTTAGCGTTGTTTTGCTTTGCGAATTGTGAGATTGTGTATGGGATCGATCAGATCTGTTCTGTGAGTTTTACATTTTGTATAGTGATTGGAAGATAGTGGCAGACAACAAAATCACTTGTATCCCTTTTTCGCACCACGTGACAAGCATGCGTATGCATGTGCGCATGGAATAAAAACAAGTGGAAAGTGAGAGCTGACAAGTGTCATCGAAAAGAGAAGAGCAACTCACAAAGCCATAAATAACAGGGAACAAGGCAAAATAGATATATTTTCTCTACCAGAGTTAAGAGAGTGATACGATTTTAGTGAGTTCTCAAAGATGTTGAGTTTTCCGATCAAATTTTAGTCAGTGGTTGGGTGGTGGGACAAAATTAATCACTATTTCTTGTTCTCTTCTCAAAGATTTCTTCTCATCAACAATCGATCTTTCTTGCTTCACAAGATTTAACCATCATCAAGAACTCTGGGAATCGTCACTTGGGATTCTCTCCAAATGCAACAAGAACGACACATCCACCAATAGTTGGTTTCGTGAGCTGAATATTATGTAATCTTTGCCTGTTCCTTTTGGGTTGAATCTCCTTGATCATTCCCCTATGTTTTTATATCCCAGAGGGGTTTGAACTCTAGCTCCTCTTGAGCCCTTTTTTGTAAATTCTTTTCTAATTATAATGCATTAACCTTTTTTTTTTAAAATCAACTTGCCTAAATCATTCATTTTTCTTCTTCTTTTTGGTAGTAATATGATGGGTTGTTCCTGTTTTATTCATAGAAAAAGCATTTTACATATTACCTAAATCATCCATTTTGAGTTTTGTAAATAAGTACAAGATATATACATATGAGGTGGCTCCCTTAAGAACAATTACTTACGTGAGAACTGAGAACGCAAAGGAAGCTTTCCCGCCCACACGCGTACTTGTGTTCACTGCGAACACGGATGTTCACCATATTGTACGTATATGTTCATCATAGTATTAAGCGATGTTTACCAATTTATAAGTAAAAATACAAAATTTGCTAGTGTTTCTATCCTTAATGTTTTGCTTTATTAACTCTCAAATCTTATAAAAATGATCGTTTAATATTCAATGTATGTGTATATGATGCGATATTAGTAATCATTAATATGAAATCAAGTTTAAAGTAAATAAAAAATATGTTTCTTCTTGTATGTGTTTTGTGATTGTTGGAACCATGACGTTCCATCTCGTTTTGATGATGATAAACATCATTAGGTTTTATGGTTAATATTGTTTCTATGCGTTTCGGGTTTTATGAAAGAATTAGGGAACAATGGAAACCATGTGAAGAAGAGAAATAAAGGAGTGAAAGGAACGTTGAGACAACAATGGAACAGTGACGCTGAGCATATTGGAAATGTGAAAAGTGTGTTGTGAAGGAAGAATAACAAAGGGAACAACTTGGAAAGGAACGATCCGGTGACACAGAGATTACTTAGCTGGAACCTTGGAAGATTACTATTTATGGAAACAAGATTTGAAGATTTCCTTGAAAAAGAAGACGTATTTAGCATGTCTCAGGATATTTTATATATGGCAACGATGAGTTGTCATGCTGTATTGTTTAGTTTAGGAAGAAATCATTCATTGTTACCTTGTATAGCGATCTGCTTGCTATCTGGTTATTTGGTAAGAGATCTTTCATAACACTATATATAGAGGAGAATACCTTAGGGTAAGGCAACAGAAGTCTACGAAGAGCTTACTACAAGTTGAGATCGGGATCCAAAGGCAAGGTACAAACTTGTGAGTTGTGAGTACTTGCTTAATTAGGGTTTCTTGTGTTCTTGTCTGTTGTTTAAGTGGATTACACTTAAACTTTAGAAGACTAGGATCTGTGTGAGAATAGGTGAAGAGAAAACTTGTGAGATTGTACAACTTATCAATAATACAAGTATACGTTTGAAATCCTCCTAGGGTAACACCTAGATAGAAGTAGAGGTTTTTCTCAAGGCAACTATTTGGTTGATTGAGTTTCTTCCATAAAGGAATTGTCGTGTTGTTACCATTTGAAATTATATTTTCGCTGCTCAGGGAACAGTTTCACCGTTCCATGTCTAACACACATCGATTCAACAGTGATGCACATGTAGGCATAGTGGTTCACATGTATGCTTAAACAAGTAATTCACATATAGATATGAAAGAAATGAACATATATACGAATAAAGAGTGATGAACATATATAAAAAAATGTGATAAACATGCATGCATAAAAACATGATGAACATATAGGCATAAGGTGATGAATATCTAAGCATAGAAGTGGTGAACATCTATCCTCATCCTCACAGCAAAAAGTGATGAACGTAAAGGAGAAAAATGATGAACATGCATGCATAAAAAAGTTATGAACATCTAGGTACAAAGTAGTGAACATCTGGGCATGAAAGTGATGAACATCAAAGGTAAAAATGATGAACATCAAAGGTAAAAATGATGAACATCAAAAACATGTTCACGCGAACAATGATGAATGTATAGGAGAAAAGCGATGAATGTGCATATGCATAAAGAAGTGATGAACATCTACAGACAAAAGTGATGAACATCAAAAATATATTCGCAATGAAAAGTGATGAGTATGCATGCATGTATAAAAAAACATATGAACATCTAGGTACAAGAGTAGTGAACATCTAGGCATGAAAGTGGTGATCATTTAAGGACAAAAGTCATCATCAAAAATATGTTCGCAGTGAGGTGCAAACAATTTTTTTTCCAAAAAAAATGCGTATAATACGAAAAAAAATCGGCACAACTGAATTTTTGTCCGTTCAATGAAACCTAATATGGACCCTTCTTTCTCTCAAATCTAACGGTCCAAAATGGTTCTTATTTTTCTCCTACATAATTCTTCTCAATTGATTTCTTCCCTAGATATATATATTAGGTTATCCATCTTGTAGGATCAATCTACACCATCCATTTATATGATATTTTTAAATTTTTATCCTTCAAGTTGTGAGATGACATAGTATTATGCCTCAAATGTTGAGGTGGTAGAACTGGGACGCAAAGCTTGATTTTTTTCTCCCTTCATCTTGTATTTTCTCTTAACACAAGCAAAGTTGCAAGAATGTCTATAGCTTGGTTAAAAATTAAATAAATCTTTTATAATGGGCCTGATTTCTCAACATATTTTTCATACCCACTTTAAACAATTTTTTTTGATGGAACTTTAAACAATTAATTGCACTTCAATTTATCTGTCAATAATGGTGTTCCTAATGTTTAACGCCAGGGCCCTCTTAACCCCTTCATTGAGGGCAAGAGCTTCAGAATGTAAGATGTCGGTATTACTAATATTGTTTATGTAAATATAAAAATATGCTATCATGATTGCGTATTTATATCCAATATGAGTAGAGTTAAAAATGAAAACGCTCTCAAAAAACAAAACCCTAAATCTACCCCCTCACCAACACCCCGACGCCGCCACCCCTAACCAGAAATCTAGACACCCTAAGTACGACACCTCTGAATTTCTCTCTGAGATCTGGGGCCTCCTCATTTTCCGGTCATCATGTGTGAACAATGCTTCTACCTAGATCTCTACAAAACAGCGAAGATCTCAAATCGAAAAGGTGCAAAAGATTTTCACTTGTCCAGTCTTCCGGCTTGCCTTCCTGTCGCATCCCGTGAAAGCTGGAAGGGTTAGATTCAAAACTAAGAAGCGACTCTGGAGATGTGATACCCCGTAATTCTGTAAGGATTATTTTGGGAATTTTTGGAATTTTCCCGAACACCCGTTTAGTACGTCAGATTTAATTCAGAAAGTTGGAGACATTCTGTAATGTGCTCTGTATCTGTAATATTTTTCTCAGTGAAATAAAATACAGACGACGTACTTGGGATGTTAATTACTCGTTCGCGTACGATAAATTTTATCCCGGATTAACGTTATTTCGTTCGAGAAGCAAAGGAAGCGGCCGAGCCAGGGGCGGCGCCCGCCGTGAGATTGGCGGCGCCCGCCGTCGCAAGGCTCAAGGTGGCCGGCTGGTCTTCTCCTAGTTGGGGACGCCAGGCCTATGGCGGCGCCCGCCGCATTGATGGCGGCGCCCGCCGCAGTTATGACGGCGCCCGCCGTCGATGTTGTCCGGAGGTCCTTGCCCGAAGGTCGCCGGCGAACGTCTGACGACGCCGAACTAGCCCCGTCACGCCTCCAGTTAGGCCATCATTGTGTCTCCCAGGGTTTTGGCTATTTAAGGAGGGGTTTGGAGGTCGGATTTGAGGGATTCCACAGCCAAACTCTCCCAAACTTTGCCTCGCCGGAATTTTTGTGCCTCACCGGAGTTCTGAGGTGCTCGCCGGTGTCATTTGGTGGTGTTTCCAGAAGCCCTTTTTAAGCCGTTTGGTTGCCCTTGGAGGTCAGAACCCAAGCAAGGCAAAAAGGGGTCGAAACGCGCATCGTTTTGGTGAGTCTTCTCGCCATTCTGTTGTCGGAGGTTCTTCACGGCGACCGCCGTTCATCACGGCGACCGCCGCCAGTGGCCAGAAGCCCCTTTGTTGGCTTGGTCTTGGTGGTCGTCGTTGTGGAGTCGTTCCTTTCGATTTCTTTCGTCTTTCCTTAGATCCGTACTAGTTTATGTCGGATCTAACTTAGGGTTTCCTTATGGGTCGACTCGAAGGTCGTTGTGCTGTCGGAGCTATACCTGTGTCGAGCCCGGAATCCCGTTGTCTCTGCTCTGTTCCAGATCTGCGGACTAAGGCAAGTGGCGGTTCGCTCTTGCTTAATCAGTCCTTGTTTCGTTAATCAGTAATCGTTTAATTGTTAATTGAGTTAATGTGAACTGTTGTTCGGTTTGGGAATTAACTTCATAAGTAAACGTGATTAAAATAATGTTATAATAGGTTGTATATCTGTTAGTACGACGCTATTATATGTGATAATTACCGTGATGGTATCGGGTGGTTTAATGTTAATCTTTAATGCTTAATCTCGTGTGTGTTGTGGGAACGCTAGTCCAAATAAGGATTAGTCGTTTCTTAATAACTTAATGTTCGTAGGAACGCTAATCCAAGTAAGGATTTGTCGTTTCTTTAAATCATAATATTCCTCGGATTAATTCCGAATAATTTAAGGGTCATGACCTATGCTTCTTATCCACCGTTAAGGATTTGAAGTGTTTAAGCGCCTTGCAAGCGCCATTGGATGAGCATAATTGCAGTCCTGTGTATTAAGCACTTAGCTAGTACAATTGGGGTGGACGTAACTGTCACCCTGTAAATTAAAGTGTAAGCACTGTGGCAGTACAATCATGGTGAACGTAAGGTCACCCGGTGTAATAATAACTTCCGTGTTCTCGGAATAATATTAAAAGCATCAACAATAGTGTGTGTGTGTGTTGTAATTTAATAAGATAAGTGTAGTTAAGCACATAATTAATAAGTGTAAGCACTGTAATAGTGCAATCAGGGTGAACGTAAGGTCACCCGGTGTAATAATAACGCCGTTGTTACTCGGCATAATAATGTTAAGTCCCGCGTGTGTGTTGTGTGTGTTTTAATTTGGGTCGACATGATTGTCACCCTGAGATTTAAGCTGTGTGCCGCTCTTAATAACATTAACGTGTTCCAGTAAAATGTGTTTTGTAATTAAATAAGGTATGTGCCCGAGTGCACATGATTAATAAACCTTTGGCGAGTAGTGCAGCTAAGTTATAGTGCAGCTAGGAAAACTCGTCTCGACTTGAATGTAGTACGTTCTCTTTCCAATCTGGATTCGATGTATGCGATGAGGTTGGTTGTGAACCAAAGCATCTCAGTCAACTTTTAAATCATTGGTGTGTGTAACTTTAATGTTCCCACAATTGTCATAATTTCCTTTAAGGCTCATTTCAGGTTGGAGTCTTCTCTTCAGTGCATATCTTAATTGTTAAATCATTCCGTGAAAGTGTCGGGTTATATATCGTTCCTTCGGTTATTATTCAAGGGATAATGATAGTAAACGGTCACGATCACTCGAACCACTCTGCTTTGTGCCCTTGCTAGTCTATTCAGTAGACTAACCCGCTGTATTTTTGTTATCTGCATCGTCATGGTTGGTGTCGTCCGTCCGTTTCGGCACATCAGGAGTTGATTCCCGGAGTTTAAGTAACCTATTGAAGGATAAGAAGCTTGCAGACGAAGATTTAAAAGTCAGTGTTTCAAGCTGTTAAGTGTTTTAAGATTGTTAAAGTGTTACTTCAATGTATCTTCATAATTTAGCCATGTTATAAGTTGGCTCTTTAAAGTCTTCCGCTGTGTAATTTAAAGTCTTCCGTTGTTTAATCTTTCCATTATTATGTAATTATGTTCTGTATTTAAGCTTAACTGTTCTAGAAAAGCCTGGGGTGACTTTGGACGGTAAAGTCTGAGGTCACTGGTATGTAATATCTCCGGTATAAATTGGGGGTGTTACAGGTGGAGCTGGGGGAGTAGGTGGAGGATGTAACACCCCCAAATAACCTCTTGAAAGTATTACCGCCAGTGACCTCAGACGTACTGTCCGATGTCACCCAAGGCTTTTCCAGTTGATATAAATCATCAAACAACAATTATGATACAGAATACCATAACTTTCATTTAAACCATAGTCGCGGAATTACAACACAATTCCAAGTACGACAAAATACATCAGAAATACAGCGGAAGTCTTTTAAATAACCATCAAAGGGTCTTGATCGCAATGATCACCCGCCAATGATCTTAACCTGAATAAACTTATCAAAAACATCGTTTGCCTTCATAGTCATTCTAGCCTTCACAGGACGGCAACTTATCTGATGTGCCGAATCGAACGGATGACACCAGCCAACCATGCAGAGAACAATTACGGTTGGTTAGTCTAATGAAAGACTAAGTAAGGGTATAAAGCAGAGTGGTTCGAAGTAGACGTATTAGATTAGACTCATCGCTCCTCGAATCAAAACCGATAACGATAGTCAACCACCATACTCTACTAAAACACAAGAAAAGACATAATCAAGAGAAGATTTTGGAGACCGAGTCTCACAGCAATCAATCCCAAAAGAAGACTCCAATGAATTGAGTCTTATCGGAAACATGACAAATGTTGGGGAACATAAATAAAACACACAAGCGTTCAAAAACGAATTGATGTTTTGGCTCACGACCAACCTCACCGCTCAAAGCGAATCCAGATTAGAAAGAGAACTTTACTCTAATCAAAGTCAAGACGAGCTTTCCTAGCTGCACTATTCCCTAGCTGAACTATTCCCTAGTTGTACTACTTGCCCAAGGGTATATTAATCATGTGCACTAAAGCACTTATCTCATTAAATTCCAAAACGATCATCACGTTATAAGCTTTTAAAATCTCATCCACACGAGATAAAGAGATACCGTCGGGAACTAAATCCTTAAGGCGGAGTTGACTCGGGAACTAAATCCCTAAAGTCAAATCGGGAACTAAATCCCTCGGGAACTAAATCCCAAACAACGGAGTCGGGAACTAAATACCTACAAGCGGCACCAGCTGTGTGCACAAACCCTGAGAAGGATGGTAGGAACTAAATCCTAACCACCAGGTTATCAAGAAATGACTAGCACTCGCAATGAGATACCCAGTAGCGTTCCTACGAATACTCGTGCTAACTAAACAGTTCAACATAGTAATAATCCACATCAAAGCCATCACTGCCAGTAACAGATAAAATAGCGTTGTTCTAACGATATACAACCTATCATAATATCTGTAATTAATCACATATAAATATATAATAGCGTTGTTCTAACAGATATATAACCTATTATAATATCACCTTTTAATCATATCATTAAACAAAACTGTTCCCAACGCAAACAATAAATCATCCCAAATTAATTAACAACTAAACAATTGATAATTAATTGAAATATGGAATGATGAGCAAGAGCGAACCGTCACTTGCCTTAGATCCGCAGAAGCTTAATGATGACGATGGGATTTCCGGGCTCGAAACAGGGACAGATCTGGCAACACAGATTCCTTCGGATAGACCCATAAAGAAATCCTAAGTTAGATTCGACAAACACGAGTACGAATCTAAAGAATAACGAAAGGAGTCGAAAGGAACGAAGGCCGATCGAAAGCCACAGAAGCCAAGGCCGAAACAAGCCAAAAGCTTATGGGCGGCGGTCGCCGCCTGCCTTACGGCGGGCGCCGCTGCGAACACCAGAAAATTTACGAGAGCAAAACTCACTGACGTCAATTGTTTTGCTTCTCCTTTGCCTTGCTTTGGATTCTAAGCTTCTAAGGGCTTCCAAAGCTTCACTTTGCAACTGGAATAAACACCAAAGGAGCTCCGACGATCGATTACGAGTTCTCCGGCGAAGAGCTTGATTTTCCGGCGAGTGATTTATGTGGAGATTTGAGCTCGGATTTGTGCTCAATCTGATCCCAAACCCTTCCCCTTTTATAGCCAAAGTCAGGGGACAAGAAATGGGCAAGCCATGCAACGTGGAGGGCCAAGATCGGGCGTCTCCCCGGTCGCCGGCAAGCCCCTGTACCTACGCCTGCAACAGTGGCGGCGGTCGCCGCCATAGGCAAGGGGTCGCCGCCCATATCTGTGTCTGGCGGCGGTCGCCGCTTTCTAGGCCACTTGACAAGTTGGGGCTGACAATGCCGGCTAGTTGGCGGCGGTCGCCGCTTGCTTTACGGCGGTCGCCGCCAAGGCCATATTTCATCTGTTGTAACTTGGAACAACTTGGCCTTAGCCCCGGATAAAAATAATCGTACACGAACGAGTATTAAGTCCCAAAATACGTCGAAATGTATTTTATTTCACTTAGAAAAATTATTACAGAGATCAAACATATTACCGAATGTCCGACTTCTCTGAATTAATTCGACTTGTAATACGGGAGTTGGAAAAATTCCAAAATATCCTTATAAAATGAGGGATATTACATTACCTCCCCCTTAAAAGAAGTTTCGACCCCGAAACTTGGTTATTCCAGGCCGAAAACAACTCGGGAAAGCGTCTAAGCATATCCGCCTTAGTCTCCCAAGTAACCTCGGTCAGACATTGGTAGGGCGATCTTAGAAAATCCCTCTACGTACTGTCTGTAACATTCAGCAAGTCCTAGAAAACTGCGCACCTCATTCACATCCTGAGGCCGCTTCCAAATAGCTACCGCTTCGATCTTCTAGGGATCAATCATAAACATATCCTTACTGATCAAACGGCCTAAGAAAGCCATTTCCTTAATCCAAAAGTCATATTTAGACAACTTCGCACATAGCTGATTTGTCTCAGGATTGACCCCTATGAGCCTCCTTGCTCGGGGAATAGATCAAAATACCATCGATGAAGACCACCACGAACTTATTCAAGTACTGGAGAAAACATCGATTCACCAGGTCCATGAAAACTACTGGAGCATTGGTGACTACGAACTCGTAGTGACCATATCTCATCCGGAAAGCAATCCTCGGAATATCTTCATTACGAGTCCTGAGTTGGTGGTAACCAAACCTCAGATCGATTTTGGAAAAGACTTTTGCTCCTTGCAATTGATCCAACAGATCATCAATCCTTAACAACGAATATTTGTTCTTGATCGTGACTTTATTCAACTCTCCGTAGTCGAAACAAAGTTGAAACGATCCATCTTTCCTCTTGACAAACAAAACTGGGGCACCCCCAAGGCGATGCACTCGGCCTTATTTAACCTTTGTCAAGAAGATCCTCAAGTTGTTTCTCCAACTCTTGCATCTCAACAGGAGCCATCCGGTATGGTGCCTCCGAGATCGGCGCGGTACCAGACTCGAGATCAATTATAAACTTCACGTCATGATACTGGGGTAATCTAGGAATATCTTCTGAAAAGACATCCGGAAATTCACAACGATCAGAATATCAAGAACCGAAGGTTCATCTTTCATGGGCGGATCCAGGGTAGCAAAGGTACTCGACACAACCTTGTTGAAGTAGCTTAAACGCAGACATCGCATTGATAAGCCTGCAGTTATCAGCGTCATTCCGACCCTTAAATTTGCATACACACTGGCCCCCACATGACACCATCACAGTCTTCGAGCTAAAATCGATTACCACCCCATGACGCGTCAGCCCATCCATACCGAGAATAATATCGTATGGAACCATGGCTATCTAGATCAAATCTGTTCCTAACTCCTTACCCTAAATGGTAATCAGGAAGTCTGACAGACACTTGGTTCCAACTAAATGGTCACCATTTTGGACCAGCCCATTACATGGTTCACAGATGGCCCACTAGTGGCTCCGAGCCCAGGCCAGCCATTACCAGCGTCCACTGTTGCCATGAGCCGCTGTCCATACACCTCAACACATCCTTGGTAGCTCCACCTAATTAATAGACAGCCATCTCCAAGAGGTTGTTGGTGAGTCTCGAACACGAGACCTCACTCCATACCAAGCAACGAAACACAAACTTGGTATAAACCAAAGGTTCATATATAAGAAGAGTTTCAACAAAAGGTTCACAACCTCGTTGCACACACAACTTAACTTACTACACAACTATCCAAAACGAAAGACTAGGTAACACCCAAATCAACAACATATCAAGAAAAGGTAATAAGCATTTGGAGCATCGAGTCCATCCACTTTAAGCTCTGATACCAAGTCTGTAACACCCCCAAATAACCTCTTGAAAGTATTACCGCCAGTGACCTCAGACGTACTGTCCGATGTCACCCAAGGCTTTTCCAGTTGATATAAATCATCAAACAACAATTATGATATAGAATACCATAACTTTCATTTAAACCATAGTCGCGGAATTACAACACAATTCCAAGTACGACAAAATACATCAGAAATACAGCGGAAGTCTTTTAAATAACCATCAAAGGGTCTTGATCGCAATGATCACCCGCCAAGGATCTTAACCTGAATAAACTTATCAAAAACATCGTTTGCCTTCATAGTCGTTTTAGCCTTCACAGGACGGCAACTTTATCTGATGTGCCGAATCGAACGGATGACACCAACCAACCATGCAGAGAACAATTACGGTTGGTTAGTCTAATGAAAGACTAAGCAAGGGTACAAAGCAGAGTGGTTCGAAATAGACGTATTAGGTTAGACTCATCGCTCCTCGAATCAAAACCGATAACGATAGTCAACCACCAAACTCTACTGAAACACAAGAAAAGACATGATCAAGAGAAGATTCTGGAGACTGAGTCTCACAACAATCAATCCCAAAAGAAGACTCCAATGAATTGAGTCTTATCGGAAACATGACAAATGTTGGGGAACATAAATAAAACACACAAGCGTTCAAAAACGACTTGATGTTTCGGCTCACGACCAACCTCACCGCTCAAAGCGAATCCAGATTAGAAAGAGAACTTTACTCTGATCAAAGTCAAGACGAGCTTTCCTAGCTGCACTATTCCCTAGTTGCACTACTCGCCCAAGGGTATATTAATCATGTGCACTAAAGCACTTATCTCATTAAATTCCAAAACGATCATCATGTTATAAGCTTTTAAAATCTCATCCACACGGGATAAAGAGATACCGTCGGGAACTAAATCCCTAAGGCGGAGTTGACTCGGGAACTAAATCCCTAAAGTCGAATCGGGAACTAAATCCCTCAGGAACAAAATTCCAAACAACGGAGTCGGGAACTAAATCCCTACAAGCGGCACCAGCTGTGTGCACAAACCGTGAGAAGGATGGTAGGAACTAAATCCTAACCACCAGGTTATCAAGAAATGACTAGCACTCGCAATGAGATACCTAGTAGCGTTCCTACGAATACTCGTGCTAACTAAACAGTTCAACACATGGAGTTTCTTATTTGCTTTATTTTCTGACTCTTGAAGTGCCTTGGCAGAACAACTACCTTAAAAACATAAAAATTGACAACTTGACCCCTAAATTATTAAAATGTGCAACAAACATAATTGCTTTGATCCTCTTGACTGTTATCCTTCACTTCTCCTTGTTTCTTTGTTGTAGGAAATTCTTTCCTTGGTTCTTTTTGAGACATTGGAGAGTGCTTACTCACTCTAAACATTCATACAAGAAAGCTAATACCTTAATTTCTTGGAGAAAAGCTCTCTGTTCAGGTATGTGGCTTACCCTCTTGACCAGTTGGACCCTTTGCTATTTTTGTTCCCCCATGTCGAGCCTTTTGGTTCATTGGGTGGATTGCTTTTACTATTCTTCCAAGATTAAGTACCCTTTGAATCTGATTTCTTATTATCTTTGTTTGTTGTCTAAGGGATGTTCCCCTTCTCTTTCTGTTTTTCTCCTTTGCTTTCTCTGCTTTGTCTGCTCTTTATCTTTGCTTTTTGTTTGATCTTTCTTTCTCTGCCTTGTTGTCTCCCTTTGCAGCAGCTTCTTCTATCACCCTCTGGCACCATCTTTGAGACCCGGAGCTCCTATATATCTTGAAGAAAACCTTGCCAATAGGAACCAGAATGCCTATGATGATCACATAAAGGACCTCAACAGATGCAGATGCTTGATAAGCCCCTCTGCTAAACCTGAAACGAGTCACCGAATTAATGTCATAGATCACATTCTTTTACTTCAGGATCGTCTCTTCTAGAATGCATTTTTGAAACCTTGCTTTGTTGAACCCCTGTACAATTTCTTTTATTTTTTGTACTTGTTGAACAGAAATCCGTACATGAACCAGCTATGTGGAAATCGAGTTTACCTCTTTCCACTAATGCAAAATCGAAACCTGAAAATCTGCTACCACATGAACAAAAACTACTTGAACCAACACCCTTCAAATAGGGATTATCCAGACTACTGCTATATGATCAAAACTAACACACCATATTCTGCCAAGGCAGAAAAGAAAGAATCTAATCATTATGGAAATGAAAGGCTTGGAGAAATTACTTCAAATCTCAAGTATCTCTCCTCCTTTGCAACAATCCTGAACTTATGGACAATAAGAAACATGACAAACTTTATCCTGTTTGATTATTTTTTATGAAGATATCTGTCTGGAATTGCAGAGGATTAGGTAGAAAAAACCTTTGGGAAGATATTGAATCCTTTTGCAAAATCGAAAAAGTCCAACTATGTGCAATTCTTGAAACAAGGACAGAAAAACAACCGAATGAACGAATTTGGAGAAAAGCCGGATCTGATGTTTTTCATTTTACACCAGCTACTGGATTTTCTAGAGGTCTGTGTATCATGTGGAAAACATACCAATTGCCTAACGAACTAATTGAAATAGAATATAGCACTACGAGATTTTCTTGCCTTAAATACACGAATACAATAACAAAAAATAAGCTCATGCTGATTATAGCTTATGCACCACCGAATGAAATCAACAAAAACTCCTTTTGGAGTGAAATCAATTCTTTTATCACCCATTGCCCGATTCCCTGTATACTCTTGGGGGATTTGAATGAGATTCAAGACCACACTGAGAAAAGTGGAGGGGCGCCTACGCAAGCAACCAGATTCAATAGACTGCTGAATATAAAAAATGATTGCGAACTCATAGATATTCCGACACAAGGTAACATATTCACGTGGCAAAAAAATAAAACGGAAATAAATAATACATATGAAAAGCTAGACAGAACCTTAGTACAACATCAAATACTGTAACGGTATCCTGAACTTTACACTAAAAACCATGCTTTTTCATCCTCGGATCACTGCCCAATCTCGATTGTGTAACACCCCCAAATCTGAACCCATTTGGAAAGGTATTACCGCCAGTGACCCCAGTGTTCCTTACCGAGATCACCCAAGGCTTTACCGGATTAAATACAATTTAAGGCATACAATGATACATAATGATCAAAGTATCCAAAACAAAACATCAATCAAATGAAACATGAGTTACGGGATTACAACCCAATCCCGAATAGGCCAAACACAGAGTTCAAACAAAGTACAGCGGAAGACAAATAAAATATTTTACAAACGGGGTTGTGATCGTGATGATCACCTGCCCAATGATCTCAACCTGATTAAAAGCAATTATTAAAACATCCAAAAACAACCGTCGTCTTCATAGTCAATCTAGTCTCCTCAAATCTTCACTCTATCTGATGTGCCGAATCGAACGGATGACACCAGCCCACATGCGGAGAACAATGTCCGTGGGTTAGTCTACTTGAATAGACTAGCAAGGGTAAAAAGCAGAATGGTTTGAAGCAGTTGTATTAGGTTAGACTCCTCGTCCCTCGAATGATAATCGAGTACGCTTGTCAACCACCATACTCCTACTGGAATAAACAAGAGGTATGCACAAGAGAAGATTCTGGAAGACTGAATCTTCACAGAAATCAACTCGAAACGAGACTCCAAGAGATTGAGTCTTTAATGAAATATGACAAATCTGGAATGATTACAGGATCATACAACAATGATTTAAAAGTTGACTGAGATGCTTCGGTTCACGACCAACCTCATCGCCTATAGCGAATCCAGATTGGAAAGAGAACGTACTATGATCAGAGTCGAGACGAGTGTTCCTAGCTGCACTATAACTTAGCTGCACTACTCGCCCAAGGTATATTAATCATGTACACTCAGGCACTTATCTTATTTAATTCCAAAACGAGCATTACGTTATAAGCTTTTACATCTCCACATAAGAGATATCGGATCTCCTCACAAGAGATATCAGATCTCCTCACAAGAGTTATAGAAGGGATGAACCCTGAAAGATTTGGCACTAGCGAAGTGCGCCTACCCTGTGAAAGGGTATGGTCATGACCAAAGAGAAAGTACTGGGGATGAACCACCAAGTACCAGTTATAAAGAAACAGCTAAACCCCCTCAAGGTACATAGCGTTCCTAGCCACTAGTGCTAACTAAACAGTATAGCACAACAACAGTTACTGGATAAATCCACATAAAGGCCCGAATGGCGATCACAGATAATAGCGTTGTTCTAACAGATATACAACCTATTATATGATTTTTAAAACAGTTTAACAAAACCGTTTCCAGACAAACAGAATATTCATTCCAAATTAATTACTCAGATAAACTACTGATAATTAATGTAAATATGGAACGAATGAGCAAGAGCGAACCGCCACTTGTCTTAATCCGCAGAATAGTCTAAAGACGTCACTGGATTCCGGGCTCGATACGGTATAGTTCCGACAGCACAACAACCTTCGAGTCGACCCATAAAAGGAACCCTAAGTTAGATCCGACATAAATAGTACGAATCTAAACACGGCGAAAGAACACGAAAGGAAAGACGCCACGACGACAACCAACCAAGCCAAAGCCACGAAGGCGTTCTGGGCTCTGGCGGCGGTCGCCGTTCTTGGCGGCGGTCGCCGTATTCATCACGGCGGTCGCCGTGAAGAACACGGCCGACTGAAACGAGAGAAATCTCACCCCAAACACGAGCGGTTCGGCCTCCCTCGACTTGCTTTGGCTTCTAACCTCCAAGGCTAACCAAAAGCTTCACAAAGGCACTCTGGAAACACACCACAACACCTCCGGCGAGCACAAGAAAACCGACGAAACTCAACTCACTTTGAGGGAGAATTTTGGCAGCGATTCGGGGTTGTAGATGACCCAAAACCCATGCCCAAGCTCCTCTATATATAGGCAAACCCCAAGGAGTACCCAGCAAACCCTAAGATGCGGCAACCAACGCAACGGTGTGCCTCGAACGACGCCGACAACCGACGGGCAATGCCCACTGGACAATCACGGCGGTCGCCGTGATTTTGCCTACGGCGGTCGCCGTAAATGCGGCGGTCGCCGTCGCTAGGCCTGTCGCGGCCAGCTAGAAGCTGACACGCTGACTTCTCAGGCCCAACCACGGCGGTCGCCGTTTCTGAACGGCGGTCGCCGTTTCTCCCTTTTCCTGCCCATTCAGCTTTGAACGAACATGACGTTAAACCGGGATAAAAATTATCGTACGCGAACGACAATTAAACTCCAAGGCATGATGTCTATATATTATTTCACTGAGAAAAATATTACAGATACAGAGCACATTACAGAATGTCTCAAACTACCTGAATTAAATCCGACGTACACAACGGGTACCCGGGAAAATTCCATAATTCCCAATATAACCTTACAAAATTACGGGGTATCACAGATTGAACTAGCTACACCTACCCACTTTAAAAATCAACCCTTTAAGTTTGAAAATGTTTGGTTGACCAGACAAGACTTCAGAAATGTGGTTAAACAGGCATGGAGATCATGCTTTCACGGATCCAGAATGTATGACCTTACCAGAAAAACGATAATACTTAAAAAACTAGCCAAACAGTGGAACATAAACACTTTCGGAAACCTCTTTACACAACTAAACAAAATTGAAGAAGAACTCACAAAAATACAAAAAGTCATTGCTATGAATGCTGACAGAACCTTGGCCACCAAGCAAACTAGACTCATCACAAAAAAAGAAAACCTACTCACTTTCCAAAAGATCTTTTGGAACCAAAGAGCGAAAACTAAACACATCAAGTTTAATGACACAAATGCCAGTTACTTCCATAAAATTGCCACTGGCAAGAGAAATAGGAAAATCATCAAACAAATCCGAACAAATGAAGGTACCATTATAATTGGGGAGGAAAATATCAGAAATGAAATACGTAACGATTTTATTAAGCGCTTCAGAAGTACACCGATCAACCAGAATATTCTCCATGAACATCTACAACTCATTCATACTGAAATTACCCAAGAGGATAACCAAGAACTCACTCAACCAATAACAAATGAAGAAATCAAGAAAGCTACTTTTGCTATCGGTCAGGATAAATCTCTTGGACCTGATGGCATGACCGCTGAGTTTTACCAAAAATATTGGGACATTGTTGGACCTTCTGTCATCCAAGCAGTGAAAAGCTTTTTCTTATTCGGAAAAATCCTGAAACAAATCAATCATACTTTCATTACGCTTATTGCCAAATGTGACAACCCAAACTCGACCAATCATTACAGACCCATTAGCCTCTGCTCAACCATATACAAAATCATCTCGAAAATCTTAACAGAACGACTTCAAAATAAAATGGAAAAAATTACTCACCCCCTTCAAGGAGCCTTTGTTTCGAATAGATCAATCCAAGACAACATCCTCATTGCCCATGAAATTTTCCACTCCTTGAAATCTAAAAAGGGAATTGAAGGATACATCGCAATTAAACTTGACATGGAAAAGGCGTATGACCGAATTGAATGAAATTTTATTATTGAGGTAATGCGGAATTTGGTTTCTGCTCAACCTTTATCAATTGGATAAAAGAATGCATATCCTCCATATCTTTCTCGGTACTTATGAATAATGGACCTACTAAAATTTCCGTACCTGAAAGAGGACTGAGACAAGGTGACCCACTTTCACCTTTCCTCTTCATCCTTGGGGCAGAAATACTTGCTAGAAAATTACAAAAAGCTACAGAGAGACCAACGAAACCCCTGGGTTTTCAACTCACTAAAAATGGAACAAAAATCCCCTTCATGGCCTTTGTGGATGATATTATGATATTTTCCAAAGCAAAAGAGGAAAATTGCAAGGAAGTGTGGCATTTCGACTGGCCAATGTTGTAGCGGATAATTTAACAAATTTTTGAATCTGTTCACCATCCTAACATCATTGCTTGTGTTTTGAGCTCCAATGTTGTATCCTCTCACGCGGAGCTGCTTTGAGTTTTTTCTAATAAAAATTGCATCGAGCTAGGCCCGTCCACTTTGACAAAAAAAAGGAAGACTTATCTTATTTTTTACAAGTTTTTGTAGTTTTTTAGCCAAATGGTAAATTGTATTGATAGTTGGGAAAAAGGCCCAACGTCCTATTTACACACACCAATTCAAGACAAACCAAACAACAACAAACAAAAGCAACAAAAACAACACAAGCCAACCAAAACAGAACCAAACACACAACAAACAATCAAAACAGGAAACAAAACACAACAATCAACAAGCCAAAAACAAAAACAGAAAACCAGTAACAGAAACAAATTGACAAGCCACATCACAATATAGGAAGTAAACAAGACAATCAAGAAAAAGAAATCAAATCCTAAGTCTTCTCCTCATAGCTCTTCCTCTTTTACCTGTAATCTTCAATTTCTGCAGGATTCTGAACTTGCAATCCTCAACAACTCTGGCTGCACACTACTCTGGTGAGACTCTACCATTTCTAAAAATAACCTCATTCCTCATCCTCCAAGAATGGTAGACAATCCCCATGATAGACAACAGTTTGCTTTTGTAGATATTATTACTTTTCTTCCCGCACTGAGCAAACCAAGACCACCAATCTGTCAACCTACACTTCCTAGTACTGATCCCTTGCCATTGCAAGACAATCTGAGCAACCTCTTTGATAACAGGACATCCAAACCATAAATGGCTCTCATCTTCATCAGCTACATGGCATAGAACACAAGTGGCAGTAGGAAGCACCCCCCACCTATGAAGCTTACTTGTAGTAGATAGACGACCAAGAGTAGTCAACCAACACATAAAGCTCCATCTACGAGGCTGAATACCATCCCATAAGACATTACACCAGGGGATCTCCAAGGAAGGATTCCTAAGCAAATCATAGAGATAATGACTATCCATCTTCCCATTACATTTAGACAAAAATTGCTCATCAAACACAAGACCATTCCTCTGCTCCAGAACTCTATTTTTAACCATTATAAGATGCTTCCAGACCACTGAACTACAAGGCAATGCATCCACCAGCCAAACAGATTGCCCTTTGATAAGATGTTTCCTAGCCCACATGGTCTAGAGGTTCTCTTTACCTTTGTGCAAATCATAAATCAGGTGAAACATTAGAGTGTCATTCCAAGAAAGCAACTCTTTAAAGTTCAAACCACCCTCTTTAAAAGGCATGCAAACTGCCTCCCATGCAACCAAACATCTTCTACTCTCCACTTCTCCTGACCATAGGTAAGCTCTACAAAGGGCTTCAATTTTCTTAAGGGCTTTCTTAGGAATTGATAGGTCGTTGTCGTCCTGACACCTAAACAAATAAAATCCTAAACAAACCTAAACAAGTAGTAGAGGCAAGCAAGGGTCGAATCCACAGGGAGGAAGTGATCAATTCATGTGTTTATGAGCATGTACAGTAACAAAGGAAGGGGGGTTTTGATTATCAAGCAAAGTAACAAAGATGCAAGCTTTAGAGAAAGAATAAGAATGATGGGTTGAAGTATTCCACCAGACAAATATCCACACTGCAAAGGAAACAAGTTGATCACTGAAATCTATTAAATCCAAGCTCTTTTCTCAATCTTATAGTTTTTCCCATCCTGATCTTAAGTACTACTGATTCTCACAGTTGTCAATAGACTTATTACTATGCCAATGGTAAAATACCACCAGTCACGCCTGTCATGCGGTACCAGACCGAGGTACATTACCACCAACAAAGCAATAGCAATGCATACAAGGATATAGGATACATGCAAGTAGAAAGACGTACAAGTACTCACCTTCCTACTTAACATGCAACTGATTCTCACTCACAATCGTACGCTCGGAACCCATATACGCACAATTGTGTTTGCCACTAGATATGCACTCGGAACCTCTATATGCAATCCTAGCACTATGATAGATGTCGATAAGCCTAGTTAGCAACTCTAGATAAACCAACATAAATCAATAGACAATATAACCAAGAGAATCAAACCAACACTTATAAGATATAGAACAAGGAATAGAAATCTCACAACCAATCCATTGCAATGCTTCAATTGTCTAGCGAAATAAAGGTGTTTAGCTCTCCATGGATTGGAAACCCTGAAGGTGGAAAAGAAACGAACTTCAAACTGAAATCTAATCTAATTGTGGCTGGAGGCTGTGGGCATTAGGTTAAATAGAGTTAACCTAAAGCCCAAGATCACAAACCCCAATTACAAGGAAATAAAATAATATAATAATAACCAAAAATAAACTATGAAAATCGAACAGGGAAATTAATCCCGTAATCTCGGCTTCTCTCTCGTGCAAGCAGCTCGGCAGCAGCCTCGGCCCACAACAGCAATCGGCCCATCTCAGCAGCATCAGCACGGCCCAACAACAAGCTGCAACACGCCAAACAGCACATGGATGACGTCATCATGACATCATCATCCGCTTTCTCCAGCTTCAATTCAGCGCTTCAATTCCCGCTTCGCTTCACGCGAGTTTCTCTCCTGATGGGCCTTTCTTCATTTGGGCCTAATTTCCTCCTGGCCCATCTTCCTTCCAATTCCAGCAATCACCACGCGGCTTCTTCAATTTATTTGTTTCTCCCAGCAAACGGCCGTGAGGCGTGATTTCCACCGCGAGGCAGTGCTTTCCACCGCGGGGCGGCATTCTTCTCTGAGACCCATCGTCGGGTCGCGGTGGCTCTGGCGCGGGGCTTCACTTCTCTAGGAGTCACCTCTTCTGCTCTTCTTTACTACCAAGTGTTGGTAGTCTTCTCCAATAAACTCCAACAGATCCTCATCATCTCCATCTAAGCCGTAAAACCTTGGATATCTTCACTTCTCAACTACTCTTCTGGATTACAGACTTAGCCTAAATCTACTCCAAAACTCCATCTAAAATATGTCAATAATCACTAGTTAAGGTGCATGAAATGACACCCATCAAATATCCCCACATTAGACCTTTACTCATCCCGAGTAAATCAAAACCAATCATACTCCAATCATCAAACACCAAGGTCTCAGGAAGTGTGAGTAAACATGAAACCAGTGACTACAACAACTCAACCATCAACTCAAGATACCAAAGCAACACGCACAGCACAACAACACAACACAATACAACACAACTCAATAAATCTCAACACCCAAACATCCAAGCTAAAAGGAAAGCAGAGTACTTCCCCCAAGCTGATCCCAAACACCATAGAGTGAAACAAAATCTAATCCTATCTCCCATCTATCTTCTTATGTCTCCCAGAATGACCTACCCGACAATCCTTCTTTGACTCCTCTTCTTATGACGCCTCGCCAAGAATAATGAGAAATCCTAGAATCACTCTTCTTCTTTTTCGCTCATTTTGCCAAGGCGCCCTTTCGGGTTTTCACCAAGCCACTCATTTCATTTTCCAATAGATGTACTCACATAAGCTCACGTCACTCTTGACCACATATTACCCCAGCCTAATGCTGGTCCAAGCCACCTGCTTATTACCTAGGCCGCCCTTTCGGGTTTTCGACCTATCCCAGGATTTTTATGTATGCCTTTTTTCAATTTTTGGCTTTTTTCATTTTTATTCATTTTTCTCCTCAACGACGTAACAAGTATAGAACTCTCCCCCATGCTTAAACATTGCATTGTCCTCAATGTAATGAAAGACAAAAGAATAGAAGCATAGGGAAAAGCAAAAAAATAACTCACAAACGTTGCCAAGCTGTTTGGACACTGAAGGTGATCGCTGGCGGTCTTCTCAATAAATGCCCAAGTCTCTGGTGTTGGGCGGGTGTCTTCATCAACTCTATAATCTTCTCCTACCGTGCAACCAAAAGGGAACCACTTTGGTGAATAGTGATAAAATAATGATAGTAGGGTTGCACGGCCTTCTAGGAACACATGGTGGAGCCCAGATATAATCATGGTGGGGGCTCTAGCGTTCCTCCTCCTCAGCTGTTGACTGTAGGGCCATCATCGTTGCCAAATAATGTGTGGGGCTAAGGTTTCCTCCTTGACAACATGATGCACACCTCTCCGTGGTGACTCTGGATAGCTCGGTAAAACTTTTTTTTTTTTACTCCCCGTTTAAGGTTTTTTCGGGGCCCGTTATTAAATTATTATTATTTTTTTCCAAAGAGGGAGAATATACCAGCAATCCACCGCGGGGCAGTGAGCTCCACCGCGGGGTGGCGAGGGTCGCCGTGGGGCGGTGGGATGGCTGAGAACACCATCTCTCTCCATTTACTTTTGTACCTGAAATGTTAGTAACAGGCGAACGAAACAAAGCAAAAACACACTAAAGAAAATGCAAAAATAAAGAATGAAAAGCAAAGAAAAGAAAAACATACCTCGGGTTGCCTCCCGGATAGCGCCTTAGTTATTGTCATGGCTTGACATCCTACTCCATTCTCCTCAACTCGGGTTGCTCATAGCAACCAAACTTCTGGGGCTTGGATCAGGGGGATGCCTCTTTGTATGCTCTCTATTGAGCCTTTCCCCCAATCTTGTGCAATTGTTGATGGCTGGATCACTCGTCGTATCCATGAATGCACTTGCCATCTTGAAAAATTGTCTACCCAGCATCTCAGGGGCTGCATGTATGTCCTGCCCCGTATCCAGCATGTAAGAATTCACCACTTGAGTCAAGTTCTCCTTTTTGTGCTTCCCCTTCGGCTTCTTCTTGATTATGCCCAGCACCTTTAATACTTCCTTGCAGCGAGGGGTGTTGTCCGCCAGATGGACCAAAGGGGTGGTTGCCTTGCAACTACTGAAGGTGTCAAATAAGCCTTTGTCGCTCTCCACCTTTTGGGTGTCCTTCAGAGCCTCAGGGAATGGTATAGCGGGCTGCAATGCAACGAGCGGGAAGGAGTTAAGACGCAAAAACTCATCATAGGCAGCCTCCAGAGGATCGGGGACTGTCGGGGCGATTGTCTCTGGAGTATTTTCGCGAACATGGTACTCCTCCTCATCGTCGCTCCAATCCTCCTCAAATCTCAAAAAGTACTCTTCCTCAGTCAACACCGGATGTTCAACCCCGTAAGTGTCTACCCAAACCTCACCAGCATATCTGAAATTTTGGACACCGGGCCGCGGCGAGATCGCGCTAGGAGGTACTTCGTCCACCGCAGGGCGGTAGTCATTGTCGCGGGGTGGTGAAGTCGTGGCGGAGATACTGAGGCACGTCGCCAGGTCGCGGTCATTCTCGCCGCGGGGCGGTGAGATAACTGGGATCTCACGCCGGGTCGCGGTGAGAGGTGACGCGGGGCGGTGGGCGATGTTTTCCATCTCACGGTCGCACTCTTTTTCAGCTGACTTCGACTCAATCAACGCTTGACTCAGTTGGTTAACTTGGCTTTGGAGATTAGAAATCGCCTCTTGCTGTTGGTAGTCATTCTGAGCCATGGTTATTTGCAGTGTGGACACGTTCTGGGCCATGGTTGTTTTCATTGAGGACACGGTCTGGGCCATGGTTGTTTGCATTGATGACACTGTCTGGGCCATGGTTGTCATACTTTGAATCAGAGCGTTGAGCACATCGGCATTGGGTGCAGGCGAGAACTGTGGTTGATTTCCATACGGAGCTGGGTTATGGTTCTCCCTCCATCCTGAGTTGTAGGTGTTCGGATAGTGCTCCTGCCTCGGTCCCTGGGAGTTCACACCTCGACGTGCATTTACTGCTGCTCTGAATGCAGGAAGTCCTGGACAATCGTCAGTGGTGTGCAGCGTATCGCGATAGATTCTACAGGCACTAGGAGTTGGGTAGTGTCCCTTCTCTGGCGAGAATGAGCAGGAACCTGGTCATTCGTGCGGTTCTCCCCCGAACTCCATATATGTATCAAAAGCAAAAGAGAAAAACAAAAATTAGTAGCACGGGTGTGGACCGTAAGATAGGTCCACACCAAAGTAACACACACACAAACAAACACATAGAAAAATCAAATCTTGTCTCCCCGGCAACGGCGCCAATTTGATAGGGACGTTGTCGTCGTGACACCTAAACAAATAAAATCCTAAACAAACCTAAACAAGTAGTAGAGGCAAGCAAGGGTCGAATCCACAGGGAGGAAGTGATCAATTCATGTGTTTATGAGCATGCACAATAACAAAGGAAGGGGGGTTTTGATTATCAAGCAAAGTAACAAAGATGCAAGCTTTAGAGAAAGAATAAGAATGATGGGTTAAAGTATTCCACCAGACAAATATCCACACTGCAAAGGAAACAGGTTGATCACTGAAATCTATTAAATCCAAGCTCTTTTCTCAATCTTATAGTTGTTCCCATCCTGATCTTAAGTACTACTGATTCTCACAGTTGTCAATAGACTTATTACTATGCCAATGGTAAAATACCACCAGTCATGCGGTACCAGACCGGGGTACATTACCACCAATAAAGCAATAGCAATGCACACAAGGATATAGGATACATGCAAGTAGAAAGACGTACAAGTACTCACTCCCCTACTTAACATGCAACTGATTCTCACTTACAATCGTACGCTCGGAACCCCTATACGCACAATTGTGTTTGCCACTAGATATGCACTCGGAACCCCTATATGCAATCCTAGCACTATGATAGATGTCGATAAGCCTAGTTAGCAACTCTAGATAAACCAACATAAATCAATAGACAATATAACCAAGAGAATCAAACCAACACTTATAAGATATAGAACAAGGAATAGAAATCTCACAACCAATCCATTGCAATGCTTCAATTGTCTAGCGAAATAAAGGTGTTTAGCTCTCCATGGGTTGGAAACCCTGGAGGTGGAAAAGAAACGAACTTCAAACTGAAATCTAATCTAATTGTGGCTGGAGGCTGTGGGCATTAGGTTAAATAGAGTTAACCTAAAGCCCAAGATCACAAACCCCAATTACAAGGAAATAAAATAATATAATAATAACCAAAAATAAACTATGAAAATCGAACAGGGAAATTAATCCCGTAATCTTGGCTTCTCTCTCGTGCAAGCAGCTCGGCAGCAGCCTCGGCCCACAACAGCAATCGGCCCATCTCAGCAGCATCAGCACAGCCCAACAACAAGCTGCAACACGCCAAACAGCACATGGATGACGTCATCATGACATCATCATCCGCTTTCTCCAGCTTCAATTCAGCGCTTCGATTCCCGCTTCGCTTCACGCGAGTTTCTCTCCTGATGGGCCTTTCTTCATTTGGGCCTAATTTCCTCCTGGCCCATTGATAAGCACTACTTTGTAGGGTTTACGTAAGAGTTATTAGAGGTTTTATTGGTGCCATTCGGGTAGATTTAGACACATTCATGTGCATGGCGTGTGGGGGTGAAGTTGGTGTTTTTGGAGGTGTTTGAGCGGTTTTGGAGATCATATGAGACACTGAGGAGGAAGCCACCAGTAGTAGGCGCCAAGGGAGTGCAATGAAGAGTAGAAGAACAATGTGCTGAATTCAATTCGTTCGTTCTCTCTACTCCGATGTCCTAATGGAGTGATTCCAATTCGAGGAGTTAGCTTTTGAAGTCTACTGCAAGTCCTCAAAATATGAGCGCGATCCGAGTTGGGAATCAAAAGTTATGGCGTTTTTACGGAAGTGTCGCAGGAGCTGAACCGAAGAACGGCGACCGCCGTACAAAGACGGTGCCCGCCGTGAACCTTACGGCGTCCGCCGCAATTGGCTTTCCACCGCCCACCGTGGGAGGTGCGGCGACCGCCGCCGATGTCAGAAGCCCACCGTTCCGTTTTCCTTATTTGTTTTATTTCGGATTATTTTATTACGGTTTTAATATTTCGTATTAGGTTAACTTAGCTTTATTTTCTTTAGTATTTAAGGGTTGAGAAAAGGCTTTTTGCCAATCTATCTTCGTTTTTCTCTTGAACCCTAATTTCCTTTTCTACGTTATGAAGAACTAAGCCTCCCTGGCTTAGTCAGACGCTGAAGCTTTCGTTTGGATTAAGTTGTAAGATTCTTGTTCTTAATCTATTGTATGGTTTTTATCTTTCTCTTGCTTAAGTTGCTTATGATTGATATTGATAATCTCTATTTGGACACATCTAGGGTTTGTTGTTATTGATTGATTGCTAGATTTAGATTGTTACTGGTTGAGCATATCTATTTCAGAGTAGCAACTGTATCGTATTAGTAACTAGTTGTGCTAGTCTTATGCAGAAGAGAACTGATTTACATTCTAGGATAAAAGCTGGTTGTTTTATGCTAGAATTGTATCCAACTATATTCCTATTCGTAAGGCTGATGTTAAACTGAATCTTGATAGTTTCAGGGTTGTTTAATTAGTTAGTGTTAATAGTATCTGGTTGTGCTATTAGTTATATCTGAAAAGGAATTGGAATTACCATTGCATGAGATTTGAATGAGTATCTATGATCAACTTGTCATACGAATAGTGGATGTTGTTTGACTAAGTGCTTTTTCCCATTACTGATTTCATCAACTATTACCTTGTTTACCCTTTTGCATGCTAGGATTACTTAAACTCACAAAACCCCCCTTTTGTTACTTTGGATTGACATATAAATTGCATATTTAGATAGAATTCGCCCTCATGTGGATTCGACCTGTACTTACCTAGGACTACGGTTTAAGGTTTGTTTGGATATTTTGCAAAGTAGGAATTAGAACGACAAATTCCTGTTATCAAATTGGCGCCGTTGCCGGGGAGGCAATAATCTATTTTGTGTGTGTGATTTGTGTGCCAATCTTGGTGTGAACCTATCTTATGGTTCACACCCGTGTTACTAATAATCTACCTCTAGTTTTTTATCCAGAGATCGAGAGAAGTTTCCTTCAAGCTCGTAGGGCTGCGAATTTGCTACTTCAGGAAGCTGAAAGAATGGCTGATCAACGTGTTACTCTAGAGTCCTTGACAGCTCCTAACTTGGAGCAACCTACTCGTGCTGTGCAATTCCCTGCTCTGGGTGAAGGGGTTAAATTTGAGCTCAAGACAGGAGTAGTCCATTTACTCCCGAAATTCAGTGGAACCCCGCTTGAGGATCCTATTCAGCACCTGGATGAATTCCTTGAGGTCTGCACCAGTATGAGGCCATCTGATATTACTGAAGATCAGATGAGGTTGAGGGTATTTTCCTTTTCTCTGAAGGACTCCGCTAAGGACTGGTATCATTCTCTACCCCCAGGAAGCATCACTACTTGGGTGAATTTGAAGAAGGTGTTTCTTGATAAATACTTTCCGGCAATCAAGTCTAATCAGCTCAAGAAGAAAATCTGCAACATAGAGCAACTTTCTAATGAGTCTCTCTATGATTATTATGAGCGCTTCAAGAAACTGGTGAAGAGTTGCCCCTACCATGGCTATGCTAATCATGATCTGATTCTTTATCTGCATGGAGGACTCCGTGAAGATGACCGTCGGATGGTCAATTCTGCATGTGGTGGGAATATTCTGAAGAGGACCTATGAAGAGGCTCTAGAGATATTTGCTACATTGGCTGATGACTCTAGGAAATACAGTGGGAGAGGCTCCCAACGCTTGGTTATTGCGGGTTCTCAAGCGAAAATTGATCAGACTGATTTTGATGTGCTGAGAGAGGAAGTGAGGCGTTTGAAACTGAAAGGTACGCCTCAGCAGGCTAAGGCTTATGAGATCTGTCGTGACGACCTACACCCTACTGACTCGTGTCCTACGTTGCAAGAGGAAGTGCAGTAGGAGGATATCAGCAGAGGCCCAGGAATGATCCTTACTCTAGTACATACAATCCTGGCTGGAGGGACCATCCCAACTTCAGATGGAGAGACCCGGAGCAGAATCAAGGCCAAGCGCAACAGCAGGGTAACCCTCCACAACCTAGGCAACCCTATGTGCCGAGACCGCAAGGGCAGAGCTCGAATCCTTCATCATCCATGGAGGATATGATGAAGATGCTGATACAGAGCAACGTGAACCTTAATGAGAGTGTTACCAACGTGAACCTTAATGTTGCTAAGTTGACCAAGAGCCACATACAGTTCCAGGAAAGTACACAAGCTAGCATTCATAACCTGGAGAGGCAATTTGGTCAGATTTCTCAAGTGGTAAATAAACTGGATGCAAAGGATTCCGGTAAACTCCCGTCTCAAACTGAAGTGAACCCGAATATTCGGAATGTCAGTGTTGTGACTTTGAGAAGTGGGAAGAAGCTTGAGGAAGATAGGTCTGAGGGCAACGAAGAAGAAAGTGCAGATTTAGAGCAGAACAACGACGGCTGTGAAGACCACGGCGACCACCGTGAAAACGGCGACCGCCGCGAGACACACGGCGACCGCCGTAAAATGGAGGCTTCTCTCGACCTGGAAGAAAAGAATAACGGCGACCGCCGCAAAAATTACGGCGACCGCCATGCCATCTTCCTTCCAATTCCAGCAATCACCACACTACTTCTTCAATTTATTTATTTCTCCCAGCAAACGGCCGCGAGGCGTGATTTCCACCGCGAGGCGGTGCTTTCCACCGAGGGGCGGCATTCTTCTCTGAGACCCATCGCCGGGTCGTGGTGGCTTTGGCGCGGGGCTTCACTTCTCTAGGAGTCACCTCTTCTGCTCTTCTTTACTACCAAGTGTTGGTAGTCTTCTCCAATAAACTCCAACAGATCCTCATCATCTTCATCTAAGCCGTAAAACCTTGGATATCTTCACTTCTCAACTACTCTTCTGGATTACAGACTTAGCCTAAATCTACTCCAAAACTCCATCTAAAATATGTCAATAATCACTAGTTAAGGTGCATGAAATGACACCTATCAGGAATAAAAATAACTTTCATCTAGAAAGAAATAACACCCTCAATGACAGCTCTTATGACTTGAGCCCTGCCTGCATTAGACAACTTCCTTGCACTTCTGTCTTGAATCACACTCATAATTCTATTAAGCAAAGGAGTAAGTTCACTGACCTTCAGTTTTCTAGAATGCAGAGGAGTCCCAAGGTATCTCACAGGAAAGACACCTTGGCTAAAGCCTAAAACAGAAGAGCATTCAATCTTCCTAACTTCACTCAAACCACCAAAAAAAACTTTTGTTTTTGCTGAATTAGCAACCAATCCTGATTCCTGTCCAAACTCAATTAAACACTGCTTAATCAACTTAAGAGAAGGAGTAGTAGGCTTACAAAAGATCAAGAGATCATCTGCAAAAGCAATATTGGTCAGCTGCATCTGTTTGCACTTAGGATGGAATCTGAAATCCTTATCTGCACTCAACTTTTTCATCTTTCTTGCAAATAATTCCATCACAATGACAAAAAGGAAAGGAGAAAGAGGATCTCCCTGTCTTAGCCCTCTCTTTCCTTCAAAGAAACCTCTAGCTTCACCATTGATGATCACAGAAAAACAAGGATTTCTAACACACTCCATAATCCACAAAATAAGCTGCCTAGGGAAGTTGGGAAAAATCATGCACTCCTCCAGATAACCCCAAGACACACAATCATAAGCTTTCTGCAGATCAATCTGAATCATACACCTAGGAGAAGTCCTAGTGCAATCATATCCCTTCACCAGTTCCTGAGCAACAATCATATTGTGAGTAATAGATCTCCCAGGAACAAAAGCACCCTGATTAATAGAGATAATCTCATCAAGAATAGGCCTCATCTTCAGCACCAAAACCTTAGAGATAATCTTCAGCATAGTATTGCAGCATGATATGGGTCTAAACTCTTTTATTGAAAAAGGATGATCAATTTTAGGAATAAGGCAAACAAAGGTAGCATTTGTTTGTCTTAAAAGTCTCCCTCTGCTAAAGAACTCACAAATAGCTGCCAATACATCTTTCTGGATGATATCCCATCCCTTCTTATAGAACCAACTCCCAAACCCATCAGGTCTTGGAGATTTAAGATTGCCCAAACCAAAAACAATATTTCTGACACTCTGTGGACTAGGTTGCTCACACAAACTATCATGGCAATCGTTTCTGACCCTGGCACCTCCATAACTATCAAAATTAAGAGAAATATGTGGACCAACAGTGCCAAATAAACCAATATAAAAATCCAAAATCTCTTTTTCAATATCATCTTGCCTATCAAGAGCCCTTCTAGTACTATCTTTCAAGGTAAAGATGGTACATCTAGCTTTCCTAGATTTAATACCATTATAGAACATGGATGAGGTTTCCTCACCTAATTTGATCCAGTCAATCTTTGCTCTTTGAGCAATATAACTTTGCAACTGTTCCAGCCTAAGGTTAAGCTCACACTTTGCATCTGAGACAACTTGTTGTTTCATAAGGCAGGAAAAATCATTATGGAGAGACTCATTTGCAACTTTCAGCTTCTCAACACAATCCTCTACCATGACCTCTAGCTTCCTAAACCTTCTTTTTTGCCAATTCTTCAATGCTACTTTCACTCTCTTCAGTTTTTCTGCCAACACAAATTGAGCAGTTCCTTGAATAGTGCCTTGCCAAGCACTCTTAACCAACTCCTCATAATCTTCTTCTTCAGTCCAGAAGTTCCTAAACTTAAAAGGAATTCTCTTAATCCCTTGAGTAGGATTCAACTGCACAACACAAGGCGAATGATCATAAATATTTGGATCGGAAAAGAAGACTCTTGAAGCAGGAAATGAATTATCCCAATCCTTGTTGATCAACATTCTATCAAGCTTGCAGGAAACCCTGTCCACTCCCTCCTGTTGGTTACTCCAAGTATACTTAGCACCAGAGAAAACATGGTCCTGCAACTCCAACTTATCAAACACTTCAGCCAGTTCATTACTAGTCCTCACACTATGCCTATAAGAGAGCTTCTCAGCAGGACAAAGTATACAATTAAAATCACCAACAATCGTCCAAGGCCCAACTACAGTCATTGCTATGTTCTCCAATTCGTTCCAAAGTTCCATTCTGCTTGCCAAAGCATTAGAAGCATAAACAAAAGAAGCAGAAAAAGATATTTGTCCATCCTTACTAACCACAAGGCAATGAATCAATTGCCTAGAGGCAATGTTCTAAAAGTCGCTAGGCGGGAGCTGGGCGGTGAGGGGGGGCCTAGCGCCTAGGCGGGGCCTAGGCGGACTAAAAATTAATGCATGATCCATGTGATTATTTGATTATGTTCTCCCAAATCCATTAATCTTTATAAGACTATGTTGGGATGAGATTTGAAATTGTATTATGGGCCTTATTATACAAAGCCTAACCCAAAATTATGTTAATGCATCCGTCATCTTCTAAGATGTTGCAGCTTCCACAACATTTGAGGAATCTTCTCGCCTAGGCGGATCTAGGCGGGTCCTAGGCGGAGGGTGACCGCCTAGCGCCTAGCCGGGGCCTAGGCGGCCCTAGGCGGAGATTTTTAGAACACTGCCTAGAGGAGTAAATCACTGAAACATTAACAATAGTAGAATCCCAAGTCAACCAAATTCTACCTCTCTCAGAGGGAGAGCTATTAGTCATAAAAGGCCATTGCAACATCATTCTACTAGCCACATCCATTTCTTTGTTCTTTGGAATTTTAGTCTCCAAGAAAGCAACAACACACAACCTATTCTTCCTAACCATGTCTCTTATCATCTTGATTCTAGGGGAAGAGCAACATCCCCTAGTGTTCCAAGCACCAAAACACACTTCAGCCATGGGAATTATTTTTGGAGCTGTTACCACTCCCAATTCCTTCAGTAATAGATGGTGAACAAGATTGAGAATTCATTAAGACAGAGCTAAAAGAAGGATGCTTATTCTTAGCTTTGCTATTTTGACCCAGGGCCTGTGTCACCATAGGAATACCTTCAACACCACTTCTCTGTTTCACTAAGTCCTTATTAAGGCCTTCTTTATTAGTCACCATCCTCTTAGGACTCAGCTCACTACCAATCTCCTCATTGGCAGAAGAAGAACCAGTTTTCAGAACATCTGTAGATACTAACCCCTTATCATGTGCTTTGCTTCCTTTTTACACCCAAACTCTGCCACCTTGAGCCTCCCCTTGCTGATTTCCAATCTTATTTGCAGTAATCTTCTGCTTCTGATGCCAGCAAACTCTATCATCATGCCCAAACATATTACATTTTGCACAGCACCAAGGCACCCATTCAAACCAAATCTTATACTTATACACCTTTCCATCTGGCCTCTATAGGACTACTGCCTCCCTCTGAATATCTTGCACCTTAACCATGATTAATAGCCAAGCATATGAAAACTTCCTTCCTTTAGCAGTAAATTCATCCATACACACAGGCTAACCAATAATACTTCCTATAACACTCAACATATGTCGAGAGAAGAAGATAGGATCCAAATCTCTAATTTGGACCCAAGCAGGAACTTCCTCAAAGCTAGACCAAAATATAAAGATCACCATTTTAAAAATGATGCCTTCACAATGGTAATTCTCATCGTAGAGTTGATGATGTTATTATTAGTGGGAATACATGGAATTGTGAATACATTCTCATTCTTGTTCACATCGGTCAACAAAATATAAAGATAACCATTTCAATTAATAATAATGATGGTAGACTTTCATGGATAGACTGAGTGAGGCTAATGGATTTCCACCACAATTGTAAATCCATTGGCCTCACTCAGCTTAGTTTCGTGGATGATCTATTTATTTTTTTGCAAAGGGAATGTCAATTCTATCATGGTTGTTAACAACATCCTAGACCTTTTTGTCAATCTTTTGGGGCTTAAAGCCAACCTTGAGAATATTCAAATTCTTTTTGATGGCATTACAACTCTTGTGCAACAACGCTTGCTACAAATCTCTAGATTCTCGCATGGATATTTTCCTATCAAATATTTAGAGATGTTAATTCAAACATTCTTGCAACAAAGAAAAAGTGTATTCCTAATACTCCAATTCTTAAACCAGAGGCCTATGCATTATTAGAGGGTCTTCAACAAGCCATTAAGTATAAAATTAAGAAGTTAATTATTGAAAGTGACGACCTTGTAGTGATTTATAGTATTAAAAATGTTTAAAAAATTCCACTGGAAGATATTATTTCCATGTTGAATTATTTTGATTCTTACATTGTTACATGGAATGTAACCATGCGGCTGACATTTTGGAAAAAAGATTTTGATATCGAACGTCTTTGTGATCTTATTGGAAGATTACCTTATGATATTTGGAGCACTATATTGGAGATGTACTCAAAGACCTCTAATTTTAATGTTTTTAGATTGTTTTTTCTAGAACATCCGCTGTGATGATTTATGCATGCCTTGTAGATAACAACGAACCTAATATTTACTTTGTAAAAAAAAGGAAAAAAATTATAATAAAAAAACCAAAAGAATAAAAAGTAGAAATTAAAAGGAGCATAGACAATGAATTGGGCTTCTTACTCTTCTAAGCAAGTCCAATTACAAAACTATTATTATCTTTACAAAAGATGAAATAAATAGAAAAAAAAATAAAGTGGTCGGTTTCAAAAGTGCTACATAGAAAATTAATGAGATACAAACGTGTTTAAAAACGGTATGAATGGGACCTCAAACTTGGAGCTTTGAAGAAGAGGCCGCCGGAGGTTGTGATTGCTCTCACCGACGATAGTGGAACCTTGGCTAGCTGGACGGAGATTGCCCGTACCGAGTGCCTTTTGGGCTGGAAGGAGTTCACCGACTGATGTCTCCTTTGAAGGGAGTTGGAAGAAGCAATGAAATAATGTAATTGTAGACTATATGTACATATAGCTTAGGCTTGCTGACGTGTCTTTGTTGTTAGTGGTAGATTGTTAGACTTTAGTGCTTGTATATAAGTTTGTTAGGATTCAGTTTCAGTAAGTAACACGGAAGATATTTTCCTTTCTCTTCAGAGCTTTATACAGCTTTCATGGCTTCTCTTACCTTCAGATCTAGGTTCTGATCTGTTCACATGGTATCAGAGCACACAATTCTTTTTTTTCCTTGAGCGTGTTTGCTTTCTCTTGCGATCTTGTTCGCACAAAGCTTCCTTGCTTCGTTTTCTTGTTTTGATCTGTGAATCATGGTGAATGAAGTTGACGGCGGCAATGTTCCGACAGTCAAGGAGTCGGCGAATATGAGTGATCATCTTGCTCTCTCTAATTCCGATCATCCAGGAGCGCGATTAGTCACGAGCATGTTCAATGGCGGGAACTTCTTGTCCTGGAGCAGAGCTGTTCGAATGGCGCTAGGATCGAAGTGTAAACTCTGATTCATCGACAAATCTTTACCGGTGCCGGAAGAAGGATCGGATGACTTTGAAAAGTGGATGCGAGCGGATTATATGGTACGATGCTGGATTGTCAATTCCATGGAAGGAGCGCCTGGCGATGGATTCATGTATGTGAATTCAGCAAGACAATTGTGGCTGGAAATTACAGAAAGGTACGGACAATCAAGTGCTCCATTACTTTTTCAATTGCATCGATCGTTGAACAGTGTATCTCAAGAAAACACTTCTGTTGCTGATTATTATGGCCGAATGAAGAAAATATGGGATGAGATCCAGAGTTTAGATGATATTCATGCGTGTTCTTGCGGAGCTTTGAAAGGATGCACTTGTGAGTTATAGAAGAAGATTATGGCTAAGGAAAATGCGATTATGGTGATGCAATTCTTGATTGGCCTTAATGAAGGTTTTGAATCTGTTCGTAATCATATTAAGTCCATGGATCCTCTTCCTTCGGTCAACAAGGCTTTCTATCTCGTCCAGCAGGTTGAGAGACAGAAAATCATCACTGGCAATCCTTCGATTAGCCAAGATTCTAGTGCATTAGCAGCTAATAGACAGAGAGGTAGTTGGATGTCTAAAGAAGACTAAAAGAAAGCTAAACTGGAACGGTAATGTACTCATTGCAAGCAAAGAGGTCACACTGTTGACCAATGCTTCAAGATTCTGGGATTTCCAGATTGGTACAAGGAGCTAAGGGAGAAACGAAGCACTAATACCATGGCTAATGCGGCTGAATCTCTGAATTCTCCGCTTGATGTTGAGGCTTCGACCAACAAGAGACAAGAAGTTGATGTTAATATGCTCAGCATGATGTGTCAAGAATTTCTTCGTGCAATGAAAGGCAAAGGTATTGTCGATGATTCTCATGACTTTGCATGTATTTCAGCTGATCTTTCTTCTTCTAATTCTGTATGTCAAAATGAAATGCATTGGATTATTGATACTGGAGCGTCAGATCATATGCTTCATGTTGAATATTTGCTTTCTCATAAACGAACACCGCCTAAGCCGGTTAAGATTTGTTTGCCTGATGGTAGTCATAAGTTGGTGACTGAGGTTGGAGATATCGATGTGAATCGTTGTGTTAAACTTCGTAATGTGTTAAGCACACCAGAATTTCGTCATAATTTGCTATATGTTGGTCGCCTGATTGAAGACAATGGTTTATTGGCTATTTTTGACAAAGATCGTTGCGTGTTTCAGGACCATAGAATTGGTCAAGAAGTTTTATCCGAAAAGAAGATTGGTGGTTTATATTGGTTGCAGCTACCTACTGATGGTCTAGATAAACACTTTCCTGTTTTTTCTTGTGCAACAGGGGATGGTAATCCCTCATGTAATAAGCCTAGTGTTGAACTAGTACATGCTAGGTTGGGTCATACATCTTATGAAAAACTGAAACGGATTGTTTCAGGGATTGGATCTTTTGATAGATCTTGTGATATTTGTATTCTTGCTAAGCAGCATAAACAACCTTTTCCTAAGAGTGTGTCCACGTCTACTGGTATTTTTGATTTGCTCCATGTTGATGTATGGGGTCCATACAAGGTTGCATCCATATCTGGCGCTACTTATTTTTTTACTATACTTGATGATTATAGTCGGACAACATGGACACATTTATTCAATAATAAGCAACAGGTTTTCAGGATTTTGAGTGAGTTTGTTCAATTTGTTGAGACTCAATTTTCAGTGACAGTGAAAACCATTCGCAGCGACAATGGTACTGAGTTTATTAATCACCAGTTCCAGGGATTCATGAGCAGTAAAGGAATTTTACATCAGCGACCAACTCCTTACACTCCTCAACAGAATGGGCGAGTGGAACGTAAACATCGCCACTTAGTTGAAACTGCTAGAGCAATTCGCCTTCATGCTGGTTTGCCGTTGAGATTTTGGGGAGAATGTATACTTGCTGCTACTCATGTCATTAATCTGTTGCCCTCTTCGGTGTTGCATTGGAAAACACCATATGAGCTTCTTCATGGCAAAGCTCCTGTTTATGACCACCTGCGTGTCGTGGGCTGCTTATGTTTTGCTTTGGATAACCACAGAGCTACTGACAAGTTTGCTGCTCGAGCTAGAAGGTGTGTCCTTCTTGGTTTTCCTTTTGGTCAAAAGGCATACAAGCTTTTTGATATTGATAGCCGTACTGTCTTTATCAGCCGAGAAGTCATTTTCAATGAGACTTCTTTTCATTTTCAAACGTTTGTTTCTTCTATATCTACCCCACCTACTACAGAGGAGTCTTTACCTCTTGTCAATCCTGCCCACTTACCTACTACCTCTCCTATTACTCCTATATTACCTACTTTACCTACTCCTCCCCTATCACCTTTATCTCTACCTCATCCTTCACTTTCTCCTGCTGAACCTACTCTTCCTACTACTTCTCTTTCTCCTCAACCACCCTCTCCTACCATCATTCCTCCACCTTTACCCACTAGACAATCTACTCGTATTACTTCCCGCCCTCAACATCTTGTTGATTACATTTGTCACAATGCCACTTTGGGTGACTTATCTCACTATTCTACAGACTATATTGCCTCTCTGTCCAACGTGTTAGCAGTGCCCGAACCTACTACATACTCTCAGGCCAAGTCTGATCCTTTGTGGGTAAAAGCCATGGCTAAAGAAATCAAGGCTTTGGAAGACAACCAGACTTGGGTCATTACTGATTTACCTCCTGGCAAACATCCTATCGGATGTAAGTGGATTTATAAAATCAAGTTTCATCCTGATGGTTCTATTGAACGCTACAAAGCTCGGCTTGTTGCTAAGGGCTACAATCAAATCAAAGGGAAGGATTACAAACACACATTTTCACCGGTTGCCAAATTCTCCACTCTGAGACTTCTTCTTGCTCTTGCTACTGTTCACAATTGGGAAATTCATCAGCTTGATGTGAATAACGCATTTCTACATGCATATCTTGATGAGGAAGTATTTATGGACATCCCTCAGGGTTACTCTGTTCCATCTTCTTCGTCTAAAGTTTGCTTGTTGAAACGCTCGTTATACGGTTTAAAACAAGCATCTCGTCAGTGGAATTTGGAGCTTACAAAGTTTCTTGGCATATTGGGTTTCATTCAGTCTCACTATGACTACTCGATGTTTGTTAAGAAGGTTCCTACTAGCATCGTTGTCGCCCTGGTCTACGTGGATGATCTGCTCCTTACTGGTGATGATGCCTCTCACATTCATGAGGTAAAAGTTGCTCTGCAAAAGGCCTTCACCATCAAAGATCTAGGCCACATTCGTTACTTTCTTGGCCAAATCTCACGTATGACCTCTGGTATGTTGCTTAATCAGCGCAAATACATTCTGGATTTAATTCATGACAGCAACATGATGTACTACAAGCCTCCACCTTTTCCTTTACCTCGTGGTTTGAAGCTTTCTACTGATGAAGGGCAACTCATGACTGATCCTGAGTCCTATCGACGCCTTGTCGATCGCCTGTTGTTTTTAAACATGACGCGTCCTGATATATCCTATTTTGTTCAACACCTTAGTCAGTTCATGAGTGCTCCTCGTCTTCCTCATTATCAGGCCGCCATACATGTTGTTCGCTATCTTCGTGGAACTGTGGATCTTGGCCTCTATTATCCTACATCTTCTGCGTTGTCTGTTTCTACTTTCAGTGATGCTGACTGGGGGAACTGCATTTTCAGTGGTCGCTCACTGACTGGTTTCTGTGTATTCCTTGGTTCCTCTCTTATTTCTTGGAAGACGAAGAAGCAGAAGACGGTTTCTAAATCATCGGTTGAATCAGAGTACCGCAGCATGTCTCACACTGCAAGTGAACTTGTTTGGCTGGATAGTGTTCTGGCTCAGCTTCATGTTCAAGTTCCTCTGCCCATTCCTCTGTTTTGCGACAACAAACCTGCATTGCACATCACTGAGAACCTTGTGTTCCATGAGCGCACGAAGCACTTGAAGCTTGATTGTCATTACGTTCGTGACAAATATAAGGAAGGCTTTCTTTCTCCATTTCACATTCTAACAGGTGTTCAGGTTGCAGACATCCTTACCAAACCCCTTGGTGAACAACAACATTCTTTTTTTATGTCCAAGTTGGGCCTGGTGCGTTTGCCCCCTGTTCCAACTTAACGGGGGGTGTAGACTATATGTATATATAGCTTAGGCTTGCTAACGTGTCTTTGTAGTTAGTGGTAGATTGTTAGACTTTAGTGCTTGTATATAAGTTTGTTAGGATTCAGTTTCAGTAAGTAACACGAAAGATATTTTTCTTTCTCTTCATAGCTTTCTACAGCTTTTATGGCTTCTCTTACCTTCAGATCTAGGTTCTGATCTGTTCACGATCTGTTCACAGTAATTGTTTTAAATGGAACCAAAGATAATTCGTATATAAAAATCCTAATTAAATGTTCATTCACAACTTAGAAGAAGGAAAGACCGAATTCAATGGTGGGTGTTGCCGAAGAAGAAGACTGACTTCAATGCTGTTCAACAAGCATTTATGCATGCTTCTTTCGACTTTTTAATATTAAATGCATAAGTACTTGTTTGAAACAACAACTTACTTTTAATTCTTTTTTTAATATAATCGGCGATTTTTATTTTTATTCAGAAAAATGCATAAGCCGTTGTGCACTTGTGCAGTACAACTACAAGGACTCTCAAAAAATCCCTTTCAGATATATATAGTTCGTATATAAGCCACGGGACTATATAGAAAAACGTCGCGGTTATACAATGTATAGTACGTATATTTAACACATGACCGTGTTTAATAGACACATAAAAGTACAATGTGTCCGTGTCATTTAATTATCCGTCGGGTATTCAATTTTAGTACGGACACGTTATACGTGCATGTGTTATTTTTTTATTTAATTTTTTATATATATAAAAAAAAACTGTAGCACGGACGCAGAATCTGTGCTCGTGCTACAGTAAAAAAATATTTTTAAATTTTGTTTTAAAAAGTTTCTTAGTTTAATTAAACTAAGAAACTATGTGTAATGCTCCTAACTTGATTGTCGTAATATTCGAATATTGATTATACTAGATGTAACGTAGTCCTAACTTTACTATCGTATAATTCGAATATCGGTTATACTAATTATATAGTAATCCTAACTTCATTATCGTATTATTCGAATAACGATTACACTAAGTATAATGTAAACATGAATTCATTATATTTATTCGTTATCGTATAATTCAAATATCGGTTATACTAATTATATTTTAATCCTAACTTTATTATCGTATTATTCAAATAACGATTATACTAAATATAATGTAATCCTAACCGATGTTCGAATAATATATTGCTTGTATAACCGATATTCGAATAATAATATAATGAATTCATGATTACATTATACTTAGTATAACCGATGTTCGAATAATATGATAATGAAGTTAGGATTACATTATATCATATTATTCAAATATCGGTTATACTAACTAAATCCTAAGTTCATTATCTTTTACTCAAATATCGTTCACGCTAAGTGTAATGTAATCCTAACTTCATTATCGTGTTCTTCAAAGAACGGCTATACTAAGTGGTATGTAATACTAACTTCATTATCATATTATTCAAATAACGGTTATACTAAATATATTGTAATCATAACTTCATTATCGTATTAATCGAATAACGGTTATACTAAGTGTAATATAATCCTAATTTCATAATCGTATTATTCGAATATCGGTTATACTAACTATATTGTGATCCTAATTTCATTACCCTAATATATGAATATTGGTTAATCTAAGTGTAATGCAATCCTTACTTCATTATTATATTATTTAAAGATGAAGTTAGAATTGCATTACACTTAGTATTACCGATATTCGAATAATACGATAATGAAGTTAGGAATATTGATAAGCACTACTTTATAGGGCTTAAGTAAGAGTCATTAGAGGTTTTATTGGTGCCATTCGGGTAGATTTAGACACATTCATGTGTATGGCGTTTGGAGGCGAAGTTGGTGTATTTGGAGGTGTTTGAGCTATTTTGGAGATCATATGAGACACTGAGGAGGAAGCCACCAGTAGTAGACGCCAAGGAGTTATGAAGTATTGGCGAGGAGGTGCTGAAGACACGCTTTCGGGAGCTGAAGAGACAAAGGAGGAAGAAACGAGTTCACGGCGACCGCCGTGAAGAACTTTTCATCAGGCTCGCAGGGCTGCGCGTGCATTACTTCAGGAAGCTGATACGATGGCTGACGATCTGCGTGTTACTCTTGAGTCCTTGACGGCTCCTAACTTGGACCAACCAACTCGTGCTGTGCAATTTCCCGCCCTTGGTGATGGGGTTAAATTTGAGCTCAAGACAGGAGTAGTCCATTTACTCCCGAAATTCAGTGAAACCCCCCTTGAGGACCCTATTCAGCATTTGGATGAGTTCCTTGAGGTCTGCACCAGCATGCGGCCATCTGATATTACTGAAGATCAGATGAGGTTGAGGGTATTTTCTTTTTCTCTGAAGGACTCAACGAAGGACTGGTATCATTCTCTACCCCCAAGAAGCATCACTACTTGGGTGAATTTGAAGAAAGTATTCCTTGACAAGTATTTCCCAGCTATCAAGTCCAATCAGCTTAAGAAGAAGATCTGCAACATTGAGCAACTGTCCAATGAGTCTCTCTACGACTATTATGAACGCTTCAAGAAACTAGTGAAGAGTTGCCCTTACAATGGTTATGCTAATCATGATCTGATTCTCTATCTGCATGGAGGACTCCGTGAAGATGATCGTCGGATGGTGAATTCTTCATGTGGTGGAAACATTTTGAAGAGGACTTATGAAGAAGCTCTGGAGATATTTGCTACACTGGCTGATGACTCTAGACAATACAGTGGGAGAGGTTCCCAAAGCTTGGTGGTTGCAAGTTCTCAATCCAAAATTGATCAAGCTGACTTTGATGTGCTGAGAGAGGAGGTGAGACGTTTAAAGCTGAAAGGTACGCCCAGCAGGCTAAGGCCTGCGAGATTTGTCATGACGACTTGCATCCTACTGATTCGTGTCCTACCCTACAAGAGGAAGTGAATGCAGTAGGAGGATATCAGCAGAGGCCCAGGCATGATCCCTACTCCAATACTTACAATCCTGGTTGGAGGGACCATCCCAATTTCAGATGGAGAGACCCGGAACAGAATCAAGGTCAAGTCCAACAGCAGGGTAACCCTCCACAACCTAGGCAACCCTATGTGCCAAGACCGCAAGGGCAGAGTTCGAATCCTTCATCGTCTGTGGAGGATATGATGAAGATGCTGATGCAGAGCAACGTGAACCTTAATGAGAATGTTGCCAAGTTGACCAAGAGCCACATACAGTTCCAGGAAAGTACACAAGCTAGCATTCTGAACCTGGAAAGACAACTTGATCAAATCTCTCAAGTGGTGAATAAACTGGACGTAAAGGATTCTGGTAAACTTCCATCTCAAACGGAAGTGAACCTGAATATTAGGAATGTCAGTGCTATAACTCTGAGGAGTGGGAAGAGGCTCGAAGAGGATGATTCTGAGGTCAACGAGGAAGAAAACGAGGATTTGGAGAAGAACAGCGACGACGACCGCTGTGAAAACCACGGCGCCCGCCGTGAAGACGATTCTGCTCTCGACTTCTCGGGTGAAAATTGCGGCGACCGCCGCAATTCTCACGGCGCCCGCCGTGACGGTGAGAAAAATCTCGAGAATTCTGATGATGTTCACGGCGCCCGCCGCACTTCTTACGGCACCCGCCGCCCCTCTGTTGTCGAAGCTGAAGTTGAGAAGGAGTATGAACCTCCGATTTTTCCTGAGTGGAAGCATGTTGCACCATTTCCGTCTGCTTTAAAGCGTACCAAGCCACTTGCGCAGGACAAGGACATGTTTGAGATGTTCAGAAACGTTGAGGTCAACATGCCTCTCCTAAATTTGATCAAGTCTGTCCCTCGTTATGCCAAGTTCTTGAAGCAGATGTGCACCACAAAGAGGAATCAGGATAGGAACAGCAAGAAGAAGGTGAAGGTAAGCTAGCATGTCTCTGCGATTTTTCAGAAACGCTTACCCAAAAAAGGTGGCGACCCAGGTATGTTCACCATCCCCGTCACCATTGGAGGTACCAAGTTCAATAAAGCTATGTTAGATTTGGGTGCTTCCATAAATGTTCTACCTTCATCTCTTTGTGAATCCTTACGATTAGGACCTATGCATGCCACTAATATTGTCATTCAGTTAGCTGATAGATCTAGTGTGCGTCCTATAGGGATTGTGGAGGATGTTTTGGTTAGGGTTGGTGATCTTACTTTTCCTGCTGACTTCTTTGTGCTTGATATGGAACATGATATGTATGTAGCCTCTATTCTGTTAGGGAGACCCTTCTTGAAAACTGCCAACACTAAAATCAACGTGAGTACTGGTTCCTTGACTATGAAATTTGATGGCCAAACCATTAATTATAACATCTATGAAGCCATGAAATTCCCCTCTGATGATCATTCTTTGTGTGCAATTGATGTACTTGAGCCTGTGGTACAAGATGTTTTTGATGAGGACCACCTAGATGGCACACCACCTATTGTTGATTCTAGCTTGGATATTGCTATATCTACTGACTTGCAGGAAGGTGTTGCTGAGTGGGACGCTTGCTATAAGCTCCCTCCGAAGCTTCCAGGTAAATCACCTTTGCTGCTAATACCGAGCGAGAGGCTCGTTCCATCTTTGGTGCAGGTCCCTGCAGTCAAGGCTAAACACCCCCCTGATCGATCTAAGCATGGGGTAGACGCGACTAAGAAGGTCAAGATGGAGAAGCCGCTGAAGAAGAAGCATGGTCTAAGGTTCAAACCTTTCCATGATTGGTTCAGGAAGGAGATATGGATTGAAAAGGTTCCCAAAGAGCCTGACGATATGGATTGAGGATTTTCGAGTAGTATGTCGAGCCAACGACATTAACTAAGGCGCTGATCGGGAGGCAACCCGATGTTAGGTAGTTTATTTTCCTTCCCTTAGTCATTTTCTTTTGTTTTTCCTTTTAGTTTTTCCTTTCTGTGTCGAACTAACCTGCAGGAAGCGTTTCAAAGTGAAGAAGGAGTTCACGGCGCCCGCCGCCGACCAAACGGCGCCCGCCATTTTCACCTTCTCCGACACTTCGCTTGCGGCAAATGACGGCGACCGTCGTTTAATTACGGCGATCGCCTCCATTTTTAGGTTCGTTTTCTTTCGTAAAAAAAAATGAAAAAAATGGGCCCCGAAAAAACCTTAAACGGGGAGCAAAAGACGAAAATAAAATATCCCGAAAAGACCTTAAACGGGGAGGAAAATAAAGTCGTTCAAAAAAAAAAGTCAAAAAAAAAACAAAAAAAGTTTTACCGAGCTGTCCAGATTCCCCACGGAGAGGTGCGCATCATGTTGCTAACGGAGTAATACATTCGCCCTATATTTATTTGGCAACGATGGTGGCCCTGCAGTCGACAGCTGGAGAGGAGATACACCAGGGCCCAACCACGATGACATCTGGGCCCATTTTTAAAGGTCATGCAACCATGTTCCCTTGATTGACCACTACTTCCCCAGAGTGGTTCCTTTTGATTGCATGGTAGGAGTTGAAGGTTGTGCCGCCCTGATTTCCTGAATAACCACCGCACTTCACAGTGTTTTCCTATGGTTGCACAGTATATGAAGGTTATAGCGTTGATGCAGACATCCAGGACATGAACTTTCATGAGTACACCGCCAGCGACAAGAAAGTGTCCAAGCCAACTCGGCAACGTTGTGAGTTATTTTTTGCTTTTCCCTGTGCTTTAATCTTTTGTCTTTCATTACATTGAGGACAATGCAATGTTTAAGCATGGGGTGGAGTTCTATTCTTGCTACGTCGTTGAGGAGAAAAATGAAAAAAGAGAAAAAGCCAAAAATTTGAAAAAAGGCTATCATAAAAATCTTGGGATAGGTCGAAAACCCGAAAGGGCGGCCTAGGCAATAAGCAGGTGGCTTGGACCAGCATTAGGCTGGGGTAATATGAGGTCAAGAGTGACGTGAGCTTATGTGAGTACATCTATTGGAAAATGAAATAAGTGGCTTGGTGAAAACCCGAAAGGGCGCCTTGACAAAATGAGCAAAAAGAAGAAGAGTGATTTTAGGATTTCTCATTATTCTTGGCGAGGCGTCATAAGAAAAGGATACAAAGAAGGATTGTCGGGTAGGTCACTCTGGGAGACATAAGGAGCAATAGATGGAGGCTAGGATTAGAGGTTACTCACACTTTTGGATGTCCGGATTTAGCTTGGGGGAAGTTCTCTGCTTGCCCCTTAAGCTTGTTGAGTTGTGGATGTGTTGTGAATGAGATTGGTGCCAGGAGCTTTGGCATGGGTTATGTGACTCTTAGTTGAAGGATATGCTTCCTGAGACCTTGGGTGCTACATTGGAGGAGTGGACTCTTATTTGGTTTACTCGTGGACGAGCAAAGGTCTAAGCATGGGGTGGTTTGATAAGCACTACTTTGTAGGGCTTAAGTAAGAGTCATTAGAGGTTTTATTGGTGCCATTCGGGTAGATTTAGACACATTCATGTGTATGGCGTTTGGAGGCGAAGTTGGTGTATTTGGAGGTGTTTGAGCTATTTTGGAGATCATATGAGACACTGAGGAGGAAGCCACCAGTAGTAGACGCCAAGGAGTTATGAAGTAGTGGTGAGGAGGTGCTGAAGACACGCTTTCGGGAGCTGAAGAGACAAAGGAGGAAGAAACGAGTTCACGGCGACCGCCGTGCAACTTACGGCGACCGCCGTCAATTCCCATCCAACAGCATTGGCTACAATGTAATCACGGCGCCCGCCGTGGAAAGACGGCGCCCGCCGTGGAAAGACGACGCCCGCCGTGGAAAGACGGCGCCCGCCGCGATTACGGCGCCCGCCGCGATTACGGCGCCCGCCGCGATTACGGCGCCCACCGCGATTACGGCGCCCGCCGTGAAGGATGCAGCGCCCGCCGTGCATGTCTGAAGTCCGCCGCACCGTTTCCTTATTTGCATTATTTTATTACTTTTTATTTATTTCGTTTTAGGTTAACTTAGCTTTATTTCCTTTAGTATTTAAGGGTTGAGAAGAGGCTTGTTTATTATTATCATCATCATCATGGATTCTCTCTCAAACCCTAATTAGTTTTTACGTATTTGCTATGAAGAACTAAGCCTCCTTGGCTTAGTCAGACGCTGAAGCTTTCGTTTTGATTCAATCAGTTGTGATATTCTCATTCTTAATCTATTGCATGGTTTTTATCTTTCTCTTGCTTAAGTTGCTTATGATTGATATTGATAATCTCTAGTCTGATCATCTAGGGTTTGTTGTTATTGGTCTATTGCTAGATCTAGATTGTTACTGGTTGAGCATATCTATTTCAGAGTAGCAACTGCATCGTACTAGTATCTGGTTGTGCTAGTCTTATGCAGAAGAGAACTGATTTACATTCTAGGATAAAAGCTGGTTGTTTTATGTTATAATTGTATCCAACTATATTCCTATCCGTAAGGCTGCTGTTAAACTGAATCTTGATAGTTTAATTTCAGGGTTGTTTAATTAGTTAGTGCTAATAGTATCCGGTTGTGCTATTAGTTATATCTGAAAAGGAATTGGAATCACCATTGCATGAGATTTTGAATGAGTATCTATGATCAACTTGTCATACGAATTGTGGATGTTGTTTGACTAAGTGCTTTTCCCCATCACTGATTTCATCATATTTTACTTTGTTTACTTTTGCGTGCTTAGGTTACTAAAACTCACAAAAACCCCCTTTGGTTACTTTGGTTTGACATACAAATTGCATATTAAGATAGAATTCGCCTCCGTGTGGATTCGACCTTTACTTACCTGGGACTACGGTTTAAGGTTTGTTTGGATATTTTGCATAGCAGTTTTTAGAACGACAAATTCATGTTATCAAATATATTACACTTAGTATAACCGTTATTCGATTAATACGATAATGAAGTTAATATTAAATTACACTTAGTATAACTGTTATTCGATTAATACGATAATGAAGTTAGAATAACATTACACTTAGTATAACCGTTATTCGATTAATATGATAATGAAGTTAGAATTACATTACCCTTAGTATAACCGTTATTCGATTAATACGATAATGAAATTATGATCACATAATAAATAGTATAACCGTTATTTGAATAATACGATAATGAAGTTAGGATTATATTACACTTAGTATAACTGTTATTCGATTAATACGATAATGAAGTTAGGATTACAATATACTTAGTATAATCGTTATTCGATTAATACGATAATGAAGTTAAGATTAAATTACACTTAGTATAACCGTTATTCGATTAATACGATAATGAAGTTAGGATTACAATATATTTAGTATAACCGTTATTTGAATAATATGATAATGAAGTTAGGATTACATACCACTTCGTATAACCGTTCTTTGAATAACACGATAATGAAGTTAGGATTACATTACACTTAGCGTGACCGATATTTGAGTAAAAGATAATGAACTTAGGATTTAGTTAGTATAACCGATATTTTAATAATATGATATAATGTAATCCTAACTTCATTATCATATTATTCGAACATCGGTTATACTAAGTATAATGTAATCATGAATTCATTATATTATTATTCGAATATCGGTTATACAAGCAATATATATTATGAAAATCATTAGGATTTGATAACTCTAAATCCCAAACCCTGCTTACCCTAGGATTTCTAGGGTATGATAATGAAGTTAGGATTACATTACATTTAGTATAATCGTTATTCGAATAATACAATAATAATGTTAGGATTAAAATATAATTAGTATAACCGATATCTGAATTATACGATAACGAATAATAATATAATGAATTCATGTTTACATTATACTTAGTGTAATCGTTATTCGAATAATACGATAATGAAGTTAGGATTACTATATAATTAATATAATCGATATTCGAATTATACGATAGTAAAGTTAGGATTACGTTACATCTAGTATAATCGATATTCGAATAATACGACAATCAAGTTATGAGCATTACACATAGTTTCTTAGTTTAATTAAACTAAGAAACTTTTTTAAAAAAAAACATGTTTCCGTGCCCGTGCTACGGTATTTTTTTAATTTTTTTTTTTTTAATTTAAAGTACAAAAATGGCACGTGCACGTATAACGTGCCCGTGCCAAAATCGGATACCCGACGGGTAATTAAATGACACGAGCACGTTATACTCTTATGTGCCTATTGGGCACGGGCATGTGTTAAATATACGTGTATATGCACTGTATATTTAGACAATGTATTTAGCAACGGGGCTATTTGATATGAGATTTGGAGGTAGTTTCTTTACTTGGAATAACAATCACACCGTCGGTGATAGTATCTGGTGCAAGTTGGACAGGGTCTTAATTAATGACTTTTGGCTCCTGAGATTCAACTGCGCTAACACTTTCTTTGGAACGCATAGCTTATATGACCACTTGCCTGCTGTTGTGGCTTTGGGCTCCTCTATGGCGTAGACTCATATCCCTTTTCGCTACTCTAACATATGGGCAAGTCATAGATCATTTATTACTACTGTTATTGATGTATGGGCTACTGATATCCCTAGCCATGCTATGTTTCAAGTGATAGAGAAACTGAAACTCTTTAAAGGCAAGCTCAAGCGATTTGGCTCTATCAGCGTTGAATCCCTTACCTCAAAAGTTGAGGACTGCAAGAAGGAACTTGATACTGTCCAGGTTCTATGTCAATCTCAACCTTTTGACAATGCTATGCAAATGAAAGAACAAGACTGCAGAAATGATCTGAAAACAATCTTGACTCACTCGCCTCTATGTCTAAACAGTTGGCTAAGGTTAAGTGGCTGAAATCCGGTGATCACAATTCCTCCTACTTTTACAAGCAAATTCATAGTAGGCGTAGAACTAACTTTATTGGGTTGATCGTTGACACTTATGAGAATCAATTCTCTGCTCAAAGTGATATTGCTAATCACTTTACTATTTTCTTCCAAAATCTTCTTGGGCAACAATCTATTCCCCCTCAATTCCAAGATAGATTCATCTCCTTTGGAGCTTGCCTATCTCTCGAGGATGGCAATGATCTTATGCGCCCTGTCACAGATTTAGGGATCCATAAAGCATTCTTTGGCATGGGAAATAACAAACCGTCGGAGCCGAACGACTACAATCCTTTCTTCTTCAAGAAAGCTTGGCCAGTTGTGGGGAAGGACATTATATGTGCTGATAAGGACTTCTTCTTGAATGGGAAGTTGTTGCGCCAAATCAATCACACCACCATCAGCTTGATCGCGAAATGCTCGAATCCTTCTAGTGTTGTGAATTTTCGGCCCATTTCCTGTTGTAACACTTTATAGAGGCATTGCCAAGATCATCTTGGGCCGGTTGAAAACAATCCTCCCCTCCATCATCGATGAGAATCAAGCTGCGTTTGTGCCTAGACGCTCCCTTCATCATAATACCCTTATCTGCAGCGACTTGCTGAAGTAATACTCTTGGGGCGCTACTCCTGCATGGTGTGCCATCAAAGTGGATTTCCAGAAAGCTTTTGATACACTGGATTGTTCTTTCATTCTCAATTGTCTTCACCATCTCGGCTTCCCTGCTAAGTTTGTGTTATGGATTCGCATCTGCATTACCTCACCCTTTTTCTCTGTTAGTGTTAATGGAAGCCTCGAGGGCTTTCTCAAAGGGAAGCGCGACATCCGACGGGGGGATCCGCTTTCCCCTTATCTCTTCACTATCGCTATGGAATTTTTGTCGCGCATGCTTAAATCTCTTAGCCACAATCCAACGTTTTCTTTTCATCCCATGTGTGTTCCCCTCCATCTCTCTCACCTGAGCTTTGCAGATGATCTTGTTATTTTCTATAAATGTGATCTTGGTTATGTTTCTGCTGTTAAAATGGTCTTGGATGATTTTGCAAATATGTCTGGTCTTCATGTTAACCTCTCCAAGACCAAGATTTATTTTGGAGGCGATTGTGCCAGCATTACAAGCAATGTTCTTGAGCACACCAGATTTAGTGAAGGGTTCCTTCCCATGCTTTATTTAGGTGTCCCAGTGGGTTCAAAGAAACCGAGCATTTCTGACTTCACCCCTGTCATTGATAAAATGGACAGCAAAATCCGATCCTGGACAACTAGAAAGCTTTCTTACGCTGGTAGGGTTGAACTTCTCCATGCTGTGCTTTATAGAATTCAGAATTTCTGGGCAAAAATCTTTCTCATCCCTAAAGTTGTCATCAAACAGATTCAATCCTTACTACGATCGTTTCTTTGGTCTGGAAGCCCTGATTCTAGGTACAGTCTTATTTCTTGGAAGCCTTGATTCTAGGGCAAAAATCTTTCTCATCCCTAAAGTTGTCATCAAATTGAAGGGGGTCTTGGCTTCAAGGAACTTCTATCTTGGAACCAAGCCGCCATATCTAAGGCAATACTTGAACTCGATTCCCCCACCATCATCAATATCTGGACTCGCTGGGCCATTGTCAATATTGTTCTAAGGTCAATATCTGGGAGGTGGATGCGAAAACCCTTGACAGTTGGAAATGGAAAATCTTACTACATGTCCGAGACTCTCTCAAGCGAAGATTTGATCCTCAAACTCTTGGAACTCAACTTTTCAACTCGGCAGGAAAGTACAGTACCTCTATGGCTTATGAGCTTTTGCGTACTCCTGGCCAGTCTGTTTTGTAGGGTGATATTATCTGGAGAGGGTTGCATCAACCCAAATGCTCTTTCATCTCTTGGTTGGCTTTACATGAGCGCCTTCCCACCAAAGATAGAATTCGCAGGTGGACCAATATTGCTGGAGACGATGTTTGTGTGCTCTGCCAAGCTGATGCTGAAACTAATGATCATATCTGGACCAACTATATTTTTGTTAAATTTTTTCTGCAACGAGTCCTCTTTTGGATGAAATGGTCGTTTCAGCCGGGCCAGTCTTGCACTATCCAGAATTGTATCTCCCTTCTTGCCGTCATGACGAATCCGAAGAGAATTCCTCTTTTGACAAGATCTTTGATGCTCTCTACTTCTGTTTATCATGTGTGGCAAATGAGGAATCAAGCTATCTTATAGGGTACTAGCCCTGCGTCCCAGACATTCCCCTGAGTGCTCCAATGTGTACCGTTTCGAGCGCAATCGGGCACCGACGAGAGCGAGCAGGCCGGCTCCGCCGACCGCATCACCGGCTCCCACCGCAACGTTCTTTCCTGCGCCTCCGGCCGACTACGCGGCGGCCCTCTCCGAGATTGAGGCGCTACGACAACAACTTCAACGCCAAAGCCAACGAACTCTTTCGGTTACCAGCCCAACACCCGCTCTCGCTCCGACTCTTAAGGCACTCAGTCTTGCACCATCGCCGTCAGCGCAAGCCGCCCCGGTGCCTAGCAACTAGCAAGGCGATCATGCCAGTACCTCCAGCAGCATCTGCCCTGGCGCTCGCTCCAGCATGAGAGTCGTGCATGACGATCATTTCGGTGCCCACCGCATTATCCGATCCAGCGCCCACACCTAGTGAGCCGATATTCTTGGTTCCTTATGCAGTCCTAACACCGACTCTGCAGCGTGATTGTGCCACCATTGTCGTTGATCGCATGCTTGCCCTGACCCTCACACGCTCGAAGCGTCCTCGCTTCGAATCTAAGGGAGGGAGAAGGATGCAATCCTACCCGTCCAACAACGGGTCTACTACGCGTCCTGCAAGGCCACACCCGTGGCGGCCCCCTTGGCCTCCCAACGCCTATGTACTTATAGTATTTATGTTATTTTGAGATTCTTTTTATTATCAGACATTACTATGTTTGTTTTGCCAAGTTTAGTATTTACTATTTCGGGCGTGTGCTCCACTTATGTTAAGTGGGCTAGCCCAATAAGCGTCTCGGCCCATCCGAGACGCCCTAGCTCTATTTAAAGTCAACTTTGGCTTTATTTGTAAGCACGTTCAAGTTTAATCCAAATTGTCAAGTAGAGTGTTTAGCCTCCTTCTTTGGATTCAAGCGTCACATATCCCTCAAATTTGACCGATCAATCTTGATCACCACTCGCCCTCCCTCGATCCAAAGAAGGAGGCTAAACACTCTACTTGACAATTTGGATTAAACTTGAACGTGCTTACAAATGAAGCCAAAGTTGGCTTTAAATAGAGCTAGGGCGGCTAGCCCACTTAACATATGTGGAGCACACGCCCGAAATAGTAAATACTAAACTTGTCAAAACAAATATAGTAATGTCTAATAATAGAAAGCATCTCAAATAACATAAATACTATAAGTAGATAGGCGTTGGGAGGTCAAGGGGGCCGCCACGAGCGCAGCCTTGCAGGACGCGTAGTAGACCCGTTGTTGGATGGGTAGGATCGCATCACCAAACTTGCTTCGATCAGATTTGGACACCAGCCCAACACCCGCTCTCGCTCCGACTCTTAAGGCACTTAGTCTTGCACCATCGCCGTCAGCGCAAGCCACCCCAGTGCCTAGCAACTAGCAAGGCGATCACGCCAGTACCTCCAGCAGCGTCTGCCCTGGCGCTCGCTCCAGCATGAGAGCCGTGCATGACGATCATTTCGGTGCCCACCGCATTATCCGATCCAATGCCCACACCTAGTGAGCCGATATTCTTGGTTCCTTATGCAGTCCTAACACCGACTCTGCAGCGTGATTGTGCCACCATTGTCGTTGATCGCATGCTTGCCCTGACCCTCACACGCTCGAAGCGTCCTCGCTTCGAATCTAAGGGAGGGAGAAGGATGCAATCCTACCCGTACAACAACGGGTCTACTACGCGTCTTGCAAGGCCGCACCCGTGGCGGCCCCCTTGGCCTCTCAACGCCTATGTACTTATAGTATTTATGTTATTTTGAGATTCTTTTTATTATCAGACATTACTATGTTTGTTTTGCCAAGTTTAGTATTTACTATTTCGGGCGTGTGCTCCACTTATGTTAAGAGGGCTAGCCCAATAAGCGTCTCGGCCCATCCGAGACACCCTAACTCTATTTAAAGTCAACTTTGGCTTTATTTGTAAGCACGTTCAAGTTTAATCCAAATTGTCAAGTAGAATGTTTAGCCTCCTTCTTTGGATTCAAGCGTCACATATCCCTCAAATTTGACCGATCAATCTTGATCACCACTCGCCCTCCCTCGATCCAAAGAAGGAGGCTAAACACTCTACTTGACAATTTGGATTAAAGTTGGCTTTAAATAGAGCTAGGGCGGCTAGCCCACTTAACATATGTGGAGCACATGCCCGAAATAGTAAATACTAAACTTGTCAAAACAAATATAGTAATGTCTAATAATAGAAAGCATCTCAAATAACATAAATACTATAAGTAGATAGGCGTTGGGAGGTCAAGGGGGCTGCCACGGGCGCAGCCTTGCAGGACGCGTAGTAGACCCGTTGTTGGATGGGTAGGATCGCATCACCAAACTTGTTTCGATCAGATTTGGTTACCAGCCCAACACCCGCTCTCGCTCCGACTCTTAAGGCACTCAGTCTTGCACCATCGCCGTCAGCGCAAGCCGCCCCAGTGCCTAGCAACTAGCAAGGCGATCACGCCAGTACCTCCAGCAGCGTCTGCCCTGGCGCTCGCTCCAGCATGAGAGCCATGCATGACGATCATTTCGGTGCCCACCGTATTATCCGATCCAGCGCCCACACCTAGTGAGCCGATATTCTTGGTTCCTTATGCAGTCCTAACACCGACTCTGCAGCGTGATTGTGCCATCATTGTCGTTGATCGCATGCTTGCCCTGACCCTCACACGCTCGAAGCGTCCTCGCTTCGAATCTAAGGGAGGGAGAAGGATGCAATCCTACCCGTCCAACAACGGGTCTACTACGCGTCCTGCAAGGCCGCAACCGTGGCGGCCGCACCCGTGGCGGCCCCCTTGGCCTCCCAACGCCTATGTACTTATAGTATTTATGTTATTTTGAGATTCTTTTTATTATCAGACATTACTATGTTTGTTTTGCCAAGTTTAGTATTTACTATTTCGGGCGTGTGCTCCACTTATGTTAAGTGGGCTAGCCCAATAAGCGTCTCGGCCCATCCGAGACGCCCTAGCTCTATTTAAAGCCAACTTTGGCTTTATTTGTAAGCACGTTCAAGTTTAATCCAAATTGTCAAGTAGAGTGTTTAGCCTCCTTCTTTGGATTCAAGCGTCACATATCCCTCAAATTTGACTGATCAATCTTGATCACCACTCGCCCTCCCTCGATCCAAAGAAGGAGGCTAAACACTCTACTTGACAATTTGGATTAAACTTGAACGTGCTTACAAATGAAGCCAAAGTTGGCTTTAAATAGAGCTAGGGCGGCTAGCCCACTTAACATATGTGGAGCACACGCCCGAAATAGTAAATACTAAACTTGTCAAAACAAATATAGTAATGTCTAATAATAGAAAGCATCTCAAATAACATAAATACTATAAGTAGATAGACGTTGGGAGGTCAAGGGGGCCGCCACGGGCGCAGCCTTGCAGGACGCGTAGTAGACCCGTTGTTGGATGGGTAGGATCGCATCACCAAACTTGCTTCGATCAGATTTGTTCGGTCACCACGCGATGCCTCCTCCTCAAATGGACAAAGAGAGACAATTCCACCTTATCTTGGTTGCACTTATTGCATATCATGTAATTCTCCTCTTTGCTTTTGCCCTTGTTGGGATTTGCCCCTTAGTGGGATTATGGAAACTTGTTAACTGTTCTGGCTTGTCTTGAGCTTTGTATATCTCCCCTTTATTAATTATATTTAACCCTTTAAAAAAAACCTTTCAGAGCAATTAATAATGTCGAAATTTAATTGCCAACCTATCTTGAGAAAATGTTTCAAAACGAGCCTATATTATACTTTTTGTTTGTTGCTATATCAATTTGACCGACTATCGCTTCTCGTGTACCAATGGAGCTCAAACCCGTAACTTCTGCCTTTAAGATGAATTCCTCATACAATTTATATTTTACTAAAGTTACTCAATTTATATTTTCTTTTATCTCAATAAATGCTTCCAATTTATTGGGACAAATAAATGTTTTTTCTTCTTTTTTCATCTAAAATAACAAATTAAATGTATTTTCACTATTATTATTATCACAATAATAATTTATATATCCATCATAAATATAAAGTAATATTTTTTATTACTAAATTTTATCTTCAATATGACGTTTATTTTCAAATAATTAAAAATGGTCATATATAATCATCTATAATCTATTTAAGTTTTTGTTATGAAAATAAATTATCATAAAATTTATAAATATTATTTTTCTAATTTGATATTAAAAAAAAATCAACATGTCTTTGTTGTACAAAAAAAATTGCTCCTTATTTGAAGTACATAGCATAAATATTTTAACAAAAAAATCAAAAAATAATTGATATAAACGTAAACCGATTTTTAGCAAACAAAATTATATACTCTATTTAATATTAGTCACTATCTATATGTCTATATATTAAAGGAGAAACCTAAATCTTAGTCATCACGCTTCTACGTGTCATCACTCATCCAACATCTAGCATTTTAAAACAAATTATAATAGTGGGTCCAATTTAATTATATCTAATAAAATAAATTTATATAAAAAAATGTATTAGATAATCTTACTATATAACTAAAAAAATTATCAACTAAATTACTCAATTATAAATTGTTAATGGAATAAACTCTAAGTCGTAAGAAAAAATAGAGGGTCTTTTATAAAATACAAAACAATTATACAGTAATACAAATTTATTATTTTATATATTATAAAAAGATAAAACATTAATATATATTTTCCCGTGCACGAGTTCAGCCATATAGTATAAGATAAAAAAAAAGGGTTATACTATGCAAGTCTTTTTAATTAGTATCCAATATTTATTTATTAAAAATTACAGAATTGGCTTATAACTTATTCCCTCCCTTCAGAGCTCTCTCGACTCCACGCTCTCTCGTCTCCATGTTGAACACACACATACAGGTTTGGTGTGCATGTTGAATAAGCACATACGGGCTTGATGTGCAAAACTAACATGCAAGGACAAACTTGATGTGCAAAACCAACATGCACGGACATGCTTGATGTGCAAAACCAATATGCACAACACCTTTTAACGTGTTTTTCAAATACCCTTAGATGGAGCGTACAAGCTTTTTACCACTTCATTCGAAGCGATTAAACCAATAGATACTTGGCATTCATACTTTCATATCGAAATATACTATGTGATGTATACTACGTAGCTCATTTACCGTGTTTCTATCACTATCGCTTGACATTGTTTCCAATGACACTTTAATAACATAGAGATTTGAAGAGTGAGTTAAAACCCGATTTATAAATTTTGTTGTGATATTACTATATTAGGGTTTATGTGATTGATAATAAATAAAGGCATACATGATACATCACTTTTCTGGTTCGGTCTATTATAACGTGTAATTTCCATACTATATTTGGTGTTAATAATGACTATCATTTTTACCCAACCTGGTAAGTTTTTAACTGTTGTAAGAACAATATGTGATAAATAGCTTATGTGAATTTATTTAAAAATAAATCGATTTAACCCACGCACGTCAAAACCTACTGTGTGTTTTTTTTTTGGTGAAATGTAAATTTCATTCAAAAAAGCGCGGAGCATATAAGGCATATGCAACTGGCTGAACAACGCCCGAAGGCTTACAAAAGCATAACAACTATGCAATGGAATGTCGACTCACAAGCGAGCGACTTACAAGACTAGAAATCAGTAGTACCAATATGAGTTAAGACTTGCGGATACAAGGAAAACACAACCTTATATACGTGAGTCTTGACCTGGTGAGCGATACCGTCGGCTTCTAGAGTGATGCCTTCAAAAATCTTCAAGTTTCTTGCCTTCCAAAGGGAGTACACAGTGAACCCAAGGCCAATTTTCATGGCCCTGCGCTGGTAAGGCAGGCCCACATTGCTGCCGGAGACAGCCTGAATTGCCTCAAGTAGGCCGAGTTTATTTCCTAGGATCTTAAGCCAAAGCTTGATCCGCTTCCAAACCTCTCGACTAAGAGGGCAATCAAAGAACATATGCTCAACAGAATCAGTCCCAGCTGGGCACAAAGGACATGCAGGGTCCAAGTGAAGGAATTGGAGTATGTCCTTAGTGGGAAGGGCGCCACGAGTCGCAAGCCAAAGAATGAAGGCGTGCTTAGGAGTCAGGCCTGACTTCCATACAGTCTTGTGCCAAGGCACTCACTCTTTTACCTGGCGGAAAAGGTCATATGCAATCCCAACCCTGATGGTGTTGTTGTGAGCCAACAAGTTGAGTGCCAGAATGGCCTCTTCCACAGAGGACAATTTGCCGATGATGGCGTCTCTGACATTGAGGAGCCGCTTGATAAGAGGCGAGTCCCTGTCATGAATATTCCAGTGCCACACATCAGTGGATTGTAAGAACTCAGAGTGGATCCATCCGACCCAAAGTGATTCCTTCTTGCAGTGGATGTTCCAAAGGGTATTTGTCATGAAAGCCTTATGCCAAGCTTCGAGATCAATAAGCCCGAGGCCGCCTTCAGATTTTGGGAGGCAAACCTGCTCCCAGGAGACTTTGGCGGTCTTCCAAAGAAAGTTGCGACACAGTTTGACAATGTTGTTGAGCACAACCGAGTGTATGGACACAATAGAAACCCAGAAACCCACGATGCCCTGGATCACAGAGCGGATAAGCTCGACTTTACCCGCATAGGACAGAGGCATTCCCGACCAATCCCTAATGCACTCACTAATATGGGCAATAAGAGAGGCGTAGTGGCAAGCATTGAGCCCAGAAGCGTGAATGGGGATACCAAGGTATCAGAAGGGGAAGTCTACGACTGAGAACCCAGTGGCGGAAATGATGCCACTCTTGTCTTCACCATAGACATCGGCAATGAAGATGCTGGATTTCTCTTTGCTCAACACAAGCCCTGAGCAGCCAGAGAATTGATTGAGAGCATCCAGAAGGATCTTAACAGAGGGTTGGTCACCTCGACACATAAGCATAATGTCGTCCGCAAAATCCAAGTGAGTTATCCCGATGGCTTGGCATTGGGGATGGAAGTTGAAATCAGTTCCGATGGTTGCCTTGTGCAGAAGCCTTGAAAGGTATTCAATGCAGAGAACGAATAGAAGAGGCAACATCGGATCACCCTGTCTCAGCCCTTTTGCCCCATTGAAATGACCATCGAGTTAGCCATTTATAACCACTGAGTAAGAGGAGGTAGAGACGGCCTCATTTACCCAAGCAATAAATGGAGTCGGGAACATCAGACCCTCCAAAATAGCCCGGACGAAGTCCCAAGACACTGTGTCAAAGGCCTTACGGATGTCAACTTTAAGCATACACCTTGGCAAAGCCGTTCTCTGGTTGTATTTTCTGAACAACTCTTGGACCAAATGGATATTGTCGACAAGGCTTCTCCCCTTGATGAAGGCCCCTTGTGCTTTGTCCACGAGGCTATCCATAATTGGCCCAAGTCTGTTTGCAATGATCTTATAAACCACATTGCAAAGGGAAATAGGCCGAAAGTCACCAACCTTGGAAGCCACTTCAGTCTTGGGGATAAGAGCGATTGTTGAATGGTTGAGTTGCTTGAGCAAGTGTTGTGAGCCAAAAAATTCTTGCACACTCCCAGACATAAGCTTGCCTACAGTTGCCCATGCGCTTTTGAAAAACTTGGCCAAATAGCCATCTGGCCCAGGGGATTTCTCGTCCCCTATGTCCCAAAGAGCCGCTTTCACCTCTGCGATTGTGACCGGACGGATGAGCTCAGCCCCCTGATCTGCAGACACCAAGGCACCCTAAAGGAAAACAGAATTGTCGACCCCGATCGTGTTCACTGAGCTCCCGAGAAGCCCTTCATAATAAGCAACAAACTCCGAAGCCACTTCGAGCTCGGAGATAGTGACTGCCTCGTCCTGTTTTTCAATGCAAGCAATATGATTGCGCCTCGATCTTTTCCGACAGAGTCCATGGAAAAATTTAGTGCATTTGTCAGCTTACAACGTGAACTTGGACTTGGCTTGCTGGGCAACGAACAAATATTCCGCTTTGGCCAATCTGCTGGCTAGAGATCTTTTCTGACCAAGCAAGTCCTGAAGCTCAAGAGAGGACGAGTCATTAAGATGCTGAGCTTGGACAGACTTGAGCTCCTCTGAGGCCACCTTAGCACGGGCAGAAATATGGGAGAAATGCTGCCGATTCAGAAGCCTAAGAGGGCCCTTAAGGGCCTTGAGTTTCTTGCAAAGCTGGAATTGGAGAAACCCCTCATACTGCTGCTGCTTCCAGCTGTCTCGAACAATCTGTTGGAAATCCTCATGTTCCACCAACATATTGTAGAATTTGAACGGCTTGCGCCGCAGCGACCCGGGGAGAGCGGGCCTAGCAAGACAAGTCGAGTGGTCTGAAAGGGTTCCTGGAGGGAAGAAGAAACCCTCCCAGTGGGTTGACCCGGAAAGCAGGTTGTGGCTGCCCATAATTCTGTCGAGCTTGCTACAGACTGTCCCATTGGACCAAGTAAGACGCGGGCCTGAGGCACGGATGTCACAAAGACCCGCCTATGCGGAGAAGTCCACTAACTCAGAGATCTCCCTGGTAGAAACTTCGCTTACACCATTGATCCTTTCGTCGGGGCAAAGGATACAGTTGAAGTCTCCCAGAACAAGCCAAGGCAATTTTCCAAGGGAACTGAGACAAACAAGTTCCTTCCAAATAGGCCTCCTAGCAACAACTGAATGGAGACCATACACAAAAGTTGCCAAAACAACGGTACTAGAAACTTTGGAAGTAGCCGTACAATGGATATGCTGCGCACTACGACCAAGAATATCAATAGAAACAATACAAGGATCCCAAATGACAAGAATTCTACCTGCGTCGTGCAAGTCGAAGTTGTGGGCATAGCCCCAGCCTCGAAGTTTTCTAGTCATCAGATTATTCACATGGCTAGCGGTGAGCTTCGTCTCGAGAATCCCCATCAAGCTGACATTGTGCTCCTTGAGGAAAGCCCGAATACCATCCTTTTTATGGGGAAGATGGAGTCCCCTTATGTTCCAGGAAGCGACAATCATCATGCAAGATCCCGGCTACGGCCAAGCATGTGAAGGAGGATAGATTTGTGCTTTCCATTGCCCTTGCCGGGCTGCCGCCCAGAGGGCTTGCTGATCGGCCCCTTGCAGGCCGCCTGAGAATGTGAAGCAAAAAGGCACAACTGTTTTGAGAGCCTAGTGATTGGCTTCTCAGAAGTGGCTGCCTTGAGAGCCCGCTTGGCCTTTCGGTTGAGCACCACAGTGTACTCGCCTTCCTCCTTATCCGCTGGAACAATAGGGCCGACCTCCAAGGGAGACTCAGAAACATGGGATTCACATTCAAAGTTTGTAGACGTGGAGACACGAACCTTAGTCTGGAGCGAGGCCAGAGTCACCAAGACATCATCAGCCAAGGGTGTAACATCCGAGTCCGCGCAGAAACTAGGGGCGACGGCTGCTACTTCATGCTCAAGCCCACCAGCGTCCGACTGGGCTGTCTCGGCTTCGGCAAGATGATTGGCCAAAGCTGCAGCCGGGGTAGAAGGGTGGCGCTTTGCAGCTGTCACTAGCATGGCGAAAGCTCCGACACCGAAGGCAAAAAGTTGGCAAATTTTCATATGCAACTCCATAGAGCTTTGTGCGGCTGTCACTGAACTTGAGCGGGACATTGCCTTTGAGGGGCGAGCCAAGTTCGATCTCGACAAGGACTCTTGCATAATCAATACGATCCTTCGTACGAGTAAGCATATCCGTGTATAAGGGAGAGCCCAGTTTTGAAGCCATACCACCTAGAATTTCATCGCTCCAAAGGTATGGCCCAAGGCCCTCAAAACGGACCCAAACTGGGGCAAGGCAATCACTAATTTTTTCTTCGAACTCAAAGCCTTCGGGCACCTCTTTGAGCATAAGCGGCCGACCAAAGGCGAAGTAGGGACCGCCACAAAGAACTGCATCTAGGTCTTCCTCCGAGTTGAACTTGAAGATCAACCAACCCGACGCATGCGGGATGTACTTGTAACCAACTTTCCAAGAGGCGCAAATATCAAGCAACGCCTTCTTACCCGGGAATTTCCTGGCAAAATAACCAAGGAGAGTGTGTCCCCAAGCTTCCTTGGTTGAGAGGATTTGTTCATCAAGGACTTCAACGAATTCGGTGTCGCTTGGGATGAACTTCAAACGGGACCCAAGCTTGAAACTGTTCCGATTATCCTTGAACATGCTAGCCCATTCCTTCTTTGGTGGAGGCACGACAAGCCCACTAGTTGGATCCGGGTGGGGCTCGAAAGTCTTGCTCGTCTGGCTCGCCCCTCCCATCAAAATGATAGGGTTACCACTGGAGTTAGGAGCCTCAACATCAATAGACGCCCTAACGGGAGCAAGAGTTGCATCACCTTTGCCGCTCCCATGGGTTGGTGGAGTACCGGAATCAATTTCCTGGGCACCAGGGAAGGGAGCAACATCTGGACCTTCATGTGGCGTAGGCAGTGAGCCCGCACCAGGGACAACAGGCTCTGAGCAAGGTGCCGAGGGAAGGCCGGCACCAGCGGAACCAAGGCTGCGTAAAGCAGCGGCTGGGCCCTTTGAGAGGGCTAGGGTAGGCAGTTTTGTGGAGGAAGGGGGTGGCGGTATTGAGGGAGGCGGTAATGAGGAGGCTAGTAAGTGTTTGGGGGGCAAAGCTGCTTTTCTTCCCATAGTGGAAAGTCAGCAGACCTACTTTCTGGCAGCAGGGGAATGCTAGGCCAAAAGCTGCATTACCAGCTACGTGAACAATAGGCGGCGCTGCAGGCAGAAGCAGCTAGGAGTAGGCTACATAAATCGGTTAAAGGAAGGAAAAAGGCAAAAAAAGCGGTAAAACACCAAATTTAAAATTTTTATGGAGCTAAACGGATTGAAAGGGGGAAAAAACCTGGTTTGAGCTTGAGTTCCGGGAAGAACACCAAGAACGAAGGTGAAGAACTCAAGAACAACCAAGGCAAAAGAGGTCGGATTTTAAGGAAACCAACCAAAAACAAAGGAAGGCAAAGCTAAAAGAAGGAGCTTAGGTCAACCAAAACCCAAAAACCCAAAGAACCCATGAAAAAAGAAGGAAAAGAGGAGAAACACAACAGAAAAGAAAAACCGAGAGGAAGCACACCCAGCTAGAGCGCGGACATGGGCGCATCGAGCAAGGCTGGCAGCGGAGCGATGGTGGAGGCGAGAAACATGGCCGACGGCGAAAGGGGCAGCCAGGGAAAGGGGTTTACACACACAGAGTTCCTTGGGAGTTTCTCTCTCTTTGATTGAGAGCTCTTTCTTGATTCTAACCTACTGTGTGTTGTTGATTTGCTTAGACGAGGTTGATGAACATGTTGCCTTTATTCACGTACAATTCAAGTGTTTATTTGAATAACATATCAACGGGTGATGTGCATGTCCTTTTTATTACATGTCAACATTGTTTATGCTTTTCCGAGTTGCACATCCATAATGTCTATGCATCCGTAGTTTGCATAGCCAATGCGTCTGTGTGTTTGTATATTGTACATATAACATTGAGAGCATCTACAATGACGATACTCAAAGTATCTTAAGGTATTTTTAAAAATGAAAATAAAATATCAGATTTTTTTAAAATCAATGTAATTATGTACCATATGCAAGAGACTCCTGATTCAATCAAAAATTTTGACATTTTTTTTAAATTACATAAGAGACTCATATATAATAACACCATTAAAGATGATACGGTGTAACCGTTTTTATAATTTTCAACATTTAAAATTTTACCTACTTTTTTTTTTTTGATGAGGAAAGAATTAGACGGGGCCTAGCAACGATGCAAGGTCCGATCTAGAGCATCCATTTGGATGAGAACGCGAAGTTCTGAGTTTGATTCCAAGGCAAATCTCGAAGGTGAGAAGCTGAGTTTAACAATTTGATCAGCAGAGCGGTTCACCTCTCCAAAAACATGCCTTATATGGACTTCCTGAAAAGAACGGAGATCGATGAGGCAGCGATGACCATTTCAATTTCCCAAGGGCAAATCCAAGTGCCTAAAATGGAGTTGATAAGGCACAAATTGTCCCCTTCGATTTCGATTTTATTAAGACGAAGGGAAACAGCTGTTTTGATACTGTTTTTCAGGGCTAAGATTTTTGCCATTAGGACGGAGAGGCATTTGTATTGTTTGTTGGACATATGGATTGTTTCAGCATATTCATTTCTGATGATGAAACCCGTACCTGTTTTACCATTTGGTATTTTCGTACTATCAAAATTTATTTTGCAAAATCCTGGTTTTGGTTTATCCCATTTAATGTTTTTAGTCTTCCGTCTACTTGCTGGGTTGGGTTTTTTAGTTGTTGTTTCATTTGTATCTGATACCTTGGTTTTATTCCAATTCTGGATTAGGGTTTTGATGTATATTGTGAGATCTTTGATTTTGTCCGGGTTAGGTGTTTGGAAGATTACTTGGTTTCTATTGATTCAAGTGCCCCACCAGGTGGTAGCAAGACAAACCCATTCATTTTTAGTAAGTACGGGCTGTAGTTCACGGATTAAGTCGATAGGTTTTTTGTTATTAGTATTTACTCTTCTAATGATGAAATCAATAGGAAGATTTTGTTTCTTGATTTGTTCCAGCGTATTGGGGCACTTGAATAAGAAGTGGTTTAGGCCTTTGTGCGGATTATTGCACGCGTCACATGCTAGAGGGACTGAGACATATTTTTGTGACAGCCTAACTTTCGTAGGTAGGCCATCATGACATATTTTCCATAAGAAATTCTTCACTTTTGGGTAGGTATCAAGTTTCCAAACCCATGATAGGTCATTAGTAGGAGGGTTTGTTTGTTTGGTTATTAATTCAAAGGCTGTTTTAGTAGAGAACCATCCAGATTTATTTGGAGTCCAATAGAGTCGATCAGTGATGTTGTTATGAGGTATTTGGATATTGTTAAGAAACTCAACAACTTCATCTTGAAGCACAGCTTTTAGTTTAGGAATGTCCCATTCTTTGTTAGTGATGAAATCACTCACTTTGCTTTGGTCATCAAAGTAAATGTTTGAGAGACTGTAGTCTTTAAGGGTAAAATTGGGAGTCCATGGGTCCACCCAAAAGTTGATAGAGTAGCCATCGCCAATGAGCCATTGCAGACCAACTTTGAAGTCATTGTGAAGCTTGAGGAGGTGACCCCATTGTCAAGAATGGTTCATTTTCCTAGTATAGTTACAAATATTACTCCCTTCGTCCCAGATAGTTCCTCCCTGATGGGACGGGGCACATTTGTCGAGCGGTGTTTTGAACCGTTAATATCTCTAATTATATATTAATAAAAATTATAATTTTTTGATATTATTAAAGTACTCGTTGAGACGAATCAAACAATACCCCACATGACTATGTTTTTTCTTATATATTGGAAGAAATCTTGAAGATTCTCTTTAACTATGAACAATGTACCCATTCTCAAATGGAAAGAAGTTAATGAGACAGAAGGAGTATCCTTTTTGAGATATTTTTCTTTGATGATTTTGACCCAAATGTTATTTGGTTTTGCAAATATTTTCCAAATGAGTTTCATTTAAAGAGTTTTGTTCATATATTCCGTTTTACGGATTCCTATTTCTCCATTTACTGTATTTTTACAAATTTTATCGATAAATGATTTAAATGATGTATGTTTGTTCCATAATAAAGATGACTTCAAAGCTGGTCTGACCGTGCTGACAGTGCTTATGTAAATAAAAAATGCCGGATGGTGTTTGACGGTCATTTGTGTATTGGGACTAGCTTTTTGTCAGAACCTTCGTGAGTGCCAAAAGCAATAACAGTCTTTGTGCTCCTCTCCTTTCCCCTTCTCTCTCCCGCGTGAGCCTCAGACACCATCAATCACTTCCTTTCAGGTTAACTCCAACCAGCAAAAATCTTCCAACAAATTCTAGGGTTTCTTTCCTCAGATTCCGTCTCATCTTCTTCTTCCCCCACCCCCGGTCTCTTTGTGCACTTGGATTTTCTGTCAACTTGGCTTTTGGACTCGGTGGCAGGGAGAAGGGAATCCACAGCTTCATCCCGAAATGTTAGGGTTTGTGGTGACATAACAGTGGATTTTCGTTTTTCGTATGTTTGTACAACTTCCTAATCTGTCTCCTGCTGCTGCGTCTGTGGAATTCCCTTTCGGAGTGATCGCATTGCGAAGCTCAACTGCTCTCTGCTCTATCGGCTTGAGTTTGTGTACTGCTTAATTGGTTGTGGCTGTCATGGTGAAGGTTCAAGTTAATGTGCCGGGAGGAACATGAGGGTTTAGTTGTGACCTTTCTAGATATGGACAATGCATGGCAGGCCAAATGCACGCCCGCATTGGCGTCTTCGAGCTCATCTGTAGCTTCGTCTGTCCAAGTTCCTTCTCAGATATCCAAGAATCAGGTACAACAGATGACCTTCGATCTTATTAATTTACAATATATGCAGATTATGGCTTTCATTTTGCAGTGCATTAATAATAATGTGCATGCTTTGTGTCTCCTCTGCTTCGATTTCTATGTTGGTACAGTAAATTCTTTACTTTATTTTTTCAGTAAGAAGGACTTCATGTATGCTGAAATTTTGAGCCAGAAGTATTTTCTTCCTGGTTGGAGCTTGTAGTATAATTTTGGTGTTCTACTCTAGTGCTTTTAACGTTAATGTTTACGAAGATCAATTGACGGTCTTGGTTTCTGCGACTAGTCTTATGGACCAAATTCCAACAAACTTATGTACTCCTATAATTGCCAAACTATGTACTACATTGAAGTGCAAACTTATGTGTACATGCAGATAAGTAAAGTTATGGAAAATTATATAAAAATGCAAACTTTTATATAGGTGAACTAACCAGGATATTAGTGCAAATTGTCATACAAAATATTGTTCAGACAAATCAGAAATAAACTTCATGAATCAGAAAGAAACAAATAGCATCTCTAAGATTAGCTAAAATGCGATATTTGGCTGATGATGAACATGACTCCACCAAACATTCAACAAGTAAATCAGCCACCCGATGAATCTAAAAGCTTATGACGTGTATAGAAGTGGAATCTTATGTACATGCAGTTTTCTTGATGCACATTTGAAGTTACAAATAATTATGAAAATTGTCACCGTTTAACTGAAATGTAATGCATTCATTTATGTGTCTTGTTTTGGAAGTCGAGGCATCAAAGGAGTGAAAAGTTAGTACATGAAAGTGTAGTGCAAAGATATTGTATAAATTATGTATAGAAAAGTTCAAACTAATATCACAAAAGTGCAAATTTACGAAAAATCACTTTAGTATATAACGTGCATTTGAAGTTGTGAAAAGTGACATAAATAAGAGTTGTCTTTGTGTTTTTCATCTTAACAGTCCACATTCCTCTGCATTTGATGTTAACTCTGTCTCTGTTTTTATACATATATATTATGAATATAAATATCATATGACAATAATGATTACTGTTTAATCGTTACATTTAGATTCACAGATTAATGTTATGTTTTCGAACTTTTGAAATTATCATAATTGACCAAAACTTGAAAAATGGTGCTATAAACCCATTGTCTCTAAAATTTCTAGATATGTTGCTGAAATGACCCGATAGCTTTGTTGGATGGGCCTTCTGTCAATCAAAGCTCCTTCTAAGCTCTTAGCCCTCTTAAAACAGAGAAAAGTAAAGAAACACCTAGAATCCTGTTAAAAATGTCACATGAACTACTTTCATCCTGGAATTGCTGATGGTTTAGTTATGATCACTGGATATGAGCCTATGGCACGCTAGTGGCCTAGAACTAGGGGATATCATCTTACAGCGTGGTCAAATGAAGACTGTTGTCTCTACCCTTGGTTTCATTCCATTTTAAGTTGCTTAGGAACTTGTCTCACTTGAAATCGAAAGCTTGCTGGACATGTTGTGAAGGTAGTTCTTTCCAAACTAGATGGGTGCACCACTTGTAGCAAATATTAACTGATATCCATGTACTAATTCATTTGCTTCAGTAGTTTCTGACTCTTGGTTTTGCTACATACATGGGCTGTTCTAGTAAGAGTCAAAGTACATAGGTGACATTTTTAATTGGGCTAACTGGTGAATATATTTGCACTGACAGATAGGAACAAATGTTGGTCACTGCCTTCAACTGTGTGATGTGAGGCAATCACGATTTCAGGCTTCTGCAATGACACAAGTATCCTCCTTTTCAAGCATTCCTGATTTAAGCCCCTGCTCAGGCCACCTTGATACCCGGAATTCATTCTTATCTCTATTGTCTGCAACTCCACAAGTGCAAAGTGACTTTCCACATTCATCAAATGTAAGAGTGTTGAGTAGCAGTTGTCCAGTTAGTTTCAGCAGTGCAGCACTCAATAGTTCTTCCATTTCTATTTCTAACCAGCATTTAAGACACGATCCTAGAGAATATAATCGTGGATCTGGAGGGGATGTTTGCCCATTATTTCCATCCAGAGTTTTGGGAAGTTCACAAAGAAGTGGTGGTCCTGTTTCACATGAAGGCCAGGATACTGTAAAGCCTTCTGTTGCCCATGCTGGTTCTGTACATATTGATGCCAGATATGTTAACTTTACGCAGAAGGGATATATGGGGTCTTCAATTGCATCAAGTGATAGAATGCCTCGTGGATCAAACTTGTGTACCTCAAAGAAATCACCCCCTGGACTTTCCTCTTTTCATCATGATCTGCCTTCTACTTTCATGAGTAGTTCTCGTGTCTTTTGCATGAACAAGAGTAATTACTTCTTATATTATATTCTGGAAACTTGAGACATATGTTTGCTTGATAACATCACATGTGAGATTCATGTTCTGGTTTCCTTGGATTATTTTGAAGGTGGAGACCTACTAGTGAGCAATGCAGGTCTTCTTGCTGTTGTCTGTTCTTGCCATGGGTCTTACATGTCTATATCTAACTTTTCTGAGGTGATCTTAATTTAATTTCCTAGTATCATATTGTACCCAGCCTCCGTTACTGAGTGGCTGGTGATTTCCAGTACTCTTTATCCATACAAAAGTTCGTTCGATATCTATTTTGCAGCATTCAGGCATATCTAACGTCATCCCAGGATATGCTGTGCGCATGGACACTGGAGAAACCCTAGCTCAGTGGCGTAAAATATATTTCTCCAAACTTGGGGTGTGATTTCGGTTCTGTTCTTTGTTTTTGAAGTCATTATTATTCTAGAATTGAAGGAATTTGGTTTATGTTTATACGTGCATGAAGCATGAAAAAAGTCTCTTCATCTTTAATAGACTTCAACGTTTCCTGCTTGTTGCGTGAAACTTCAAGCTTGCTTTTTATTTTGTCAAGCCCATAAAAGCATCACGAGACAAAATTCTGTTTGTTCTATCTTTTTCCAAAAGAAAAATATATTTGATGTTTTTATAACGAAGGAGTTAACGGACACTAGTCCATGTTAGCTTTGAGCAATTATGTATACTAATTACTTGTCGCAGAGACTTGAATAAACATGCGTGGTTTGAGAAGTGAATTCGCAGAGACTTGAATAAACATGCGTGGTTTGAGAAGTGAAACGTACACAAATTGAAATTTGAAAACAGTAGCTTAAGATTTTTGGAAAAAAAGAAGAAAATAGCAGGTTAACTGCATTCAGCCTGCTATAATAAAGTTTATTTCTCATTTGAATTTGTTTGAAGCATGTGGAACACAGGATGATGATGTTTTTATGCTGATTTAGATTAGGGTTCCAGAAGATAACAAAGGATGGGAGTGGCCTAAAGAGCACTTGTCTACTGTTGGTAATCCAAGAAGTAGTGCATCCTCCATTGGAGGGATCAAGCGTTCTGTTTTATCAGATATGGTCTGTACATCGGTGGAGCCAGAATACACCAGACGCTTTTATGACAATATTTTCGCAGGCTACCCATATGTAAGTCAGAATCAGATGGCTGGTGTGTCACAAAATGATCAACCAGGAAACTCTTATCATCAGCACAACATTTTCTCCGCGGGCTTATCTGTCATTCCTGAAAGTAGCCTGCGTAACACGGTCAATGACTGTGTGAAAGCATGCCCGAGTCCTAATGGTTATACGCGGCTGAAATCTGTGTGTCAAGGTGGATTGTGTGATGGTGGCCAGCTCAGCTCCAAGGGTTGTAATATAGTTTCCCAATCTGGAAATTCGTTTTCTCAGTGCGTCGGAGGTCTCCTAGACAAGGCACAAACTAATAAAAATATTAGCGCCCTCTCAGTGAGAGGTGCAACCTCTTCTTCCAGCATTGAGTTAAAGCTGGGGCAGCCTTCTGAGAAATGTAGGAGTTTGGAGTCTCCTGTTCCGGCAATTTCATCACAGTTTTATTATAATGATCCCCTGAAGATCACTTTCCAGCAAGAAATCGATTACAAGAGTATGTTTGAGGAGATAAATTCTGAACTTATATATTAGTAATCTGTTGGTTGTTATGTTACATTCTCTTATTCAAGATTTACTTGCATTAATTTCATAATGTTTCATTTTCGCAGCATCACCACCCTGGGAGACTGATTGCCAACAGTATGCTCAATTTGGCACTGGGTTGTCTAGTTCCAGCAGAAAAGAAAAACAATTGGACTTATCAAAACATTCATATGTAGCTACAAATATGATTGCCAACATCGAAACAGTGAATAATGATTTGTCAAGACATTCTAGGCTTTCTGTCCGGCCTACCTATCTAGCTACATCATCTGGAGGTATGTCATTTGAGGAAACTACTAAGCTACCCAATGACAGTCATCATTTTATTCCCTGGACTCGTCATTTCCAACATCATACTGTCAAATCTGGGCAAATTAACATTGCTGATGAAACAGCTAGACCTTCAAATACTGATGGTACAGTCAAACCTTCAGATAAATCAGCTTGTGTAAGCAGTACTAACAAAAACTTGGTGACTGGAAACACTAATATTGGTTCTCTTGCATCTAGTGAGACACATTTTCGGCTGTATGCTAACCAGATGGAAAAGATGGGCTTTTTTAACAGAGATACTCGTGCAAATAATCAACATTCTCCTGTGGATGGGAAGAATCAATTGCTTAGTATGGTGCCAAATATACTTGACACCAGTAAGCTTCCAGAGGAGTCTGGAGAGAGAAATTGCAGAGGTAGTGCACATCTAAAATTCATTTCTTCAAGAAAAATAGGTTCATCAATGGGATTTAGACCAACTTTTCCAACAGAAGAATTCCTTCAGGCAATGCCCTCTGCAACTCCAGATCTTGCACAGCACTTAAAGTCTGTTCTTCCTAATAAAAAGGAAGCTTGTTTTGGTCCAAGCAAAATAAATGAGAGTTTGAGAAAGATTTCGTTGGTAGAGCAAGCTAAGCGAGGTGAGATGAATGCCTTTCATTTGTCGAGTAGACATAGAAAGTTACAAAGCGCTGGTCCTGATTTAAAAATGGGAGGTTCCCTTCTTAATTTGCTGCCATCTGAAGAACAAATCGGGAGGTCCAATATCACTTACAAGTCTAGCCTCTCAGAACTTACGTCAACATCATTCTCCCCTGTTTTGAGTCATCAGTACAATAATAACGTTGAAGCCAGCTCTTCCACATCAGGTAACCACACTGAGGTTTTTTTTAAATGATTGTATAAATTGTTTGGTTACCTGTGGGTTAAATTTTTTAAACATCGTTGCTTTGCGATGCTAGATAATCCAGGTGCAAATTTAAAGAAACTCACAACTCATAGGAACGGGTTTAGTTCGTATGATGGAGAGACGAGCAAGCATTGTCATGGCTGTCATGATCCTCCAGCAGAGCTTCTTTTGCAAGGGTAGGCTATGTTATCTTTTTCTGATGTTTGTGGGGTTCAAGTTTGTCTCTTCTGCTTTTCTTTTTCCTCATGGAGGCATAACCTCTTCTTGCTCACTTTTTCATGCCTGAAAATGAATATTGTTTTAATCTAGTTTTATAATTTTGTATGAACATTTTGAAATTGATGTTGCCCGGTTTTAGAAGAGAGCATACCTTATTACCTTGTGACTTGGACTCTAGTTGATTCATTATGATAGGTGATAATTTTGCTTATGATTTTTATTTAATTAGTTGTATACTTGTATGAATTATTTAGGTTTAATAGAGTTAATTCTATAAGTCTTCCCTCTTCCTCATCATGTCCTCTTTCCTCTGCGTACTCCATGGTTTTGATATCAGAGAAACAGAACTAACAGATCCTATTCAATCACACAGATCGTCATAAGTTACCTATTGCTCAACTAATCCCACAACACTGCCACTTCACACTCCATACCTGAAAAAGAAGAGCAGCCTCACACCACCATCCAGTCTCATAATGATAATAGCCACCAAACTACTCCAAGGTGTCAGGCTTTATCATGAATTTTTCATTGTTATTGCCCCTCTCTCCACTTGTCATCTACATCCATTGTGGCTGTTGAATGAAAAAACTAAAACACCTTCGAAATTGAGAAGAGTCAAATGTTGCATAGTTTTCAAATCACTGGAGTAGGAGAGAAGATAAGATTGGGAGGAGAGGACAGTTGAAGAGGAAGAGGGATACTTGGATGGGTCATATATAAGTAAGCAATGTAGTAGTTTGCTCAATATCCAATCCATAACAATTAACCCTGTTTATAGACTTAAGTATAACAAATTATAATGAAAGAAAATCATAACAGTAATTACCACCTAACATACTAAATTTAACAAAACACTTCCTTAAACTAAGTCCTGTCTCTGCTTATTTCTTTCACTCCTTGACTTGTGAATGCAATAGAATGGAAACTGTTTGCATTTTTTCTCTTTATAGAAATTTCGTGTGTTGTTGCCTTGTTTCTATATTCCTGGAAGAGGGGGGATTGGACGGATGCGTTCAAGTCTCATGAGCTATTCTACTTGCAGCTCATGATCTCCGAATGATACATTCATTGCAGAAAGTTCCTATCATTTGACTGCTAACAAGTATGGATGAAATTGGTTGGTGAATTATAATGTTTCTGAGTTGTGGATAAAGCTCTTATTATCGATGGGAAATGTGTACCAACACTTGAAGCTTTTTTAGCTACTTCGTAGTTAATAATGCAATCTTTGCATGGTTTTATAATTTAATCTAGTGAAAGCTTGGTTTATGAAGATAATGGACAAGAAACATTTTTGCAAATGAAGACCTGTAAGCCAGGAATTATGAGTTGAAAATTGGTTGGAGACAAGCTTTAGCTGTTAGCTTTGACATTATGGTTTATCTGTCAAATACGTGGAGTAAAATGCTCTAAGATGCATGCTGTGATGTCATTAAACTCGTAGATAGATGCTGCAGCTTTTAAAAATTGGAGGATTTATTGATGTGTGAACATGGATAAAATGATTGCTGTAACTAAGAATTTTTTTTATTTTGGCTGTGAATAATTCCTAGTTATGGTTTATAGTTACAGTAGGGTCTCCAGGATAGTTATTCTAGCTTCTACAAACTAAGCATTGTTTTTTTTTCTATACAAACTCTCAAGGAAAAGTGGAAGTGTTATGGTAAAGCTGCTTAGCAACCACCTTGTGTTAAACTTGATGAAGCTGTTCACAACATATTTTAGTACTTTCTTCGAACTGGTATCATTTTGGTCATTATCAGTTGATTGCATTGCTCGGTTTAGGTTAGTGCCTGTGATTTGTGATCCTTTGTTCAGTGACTTGTGAGTTGTGTTGAGACAATGAAAGCTTATTGTTGAGTCATGTTGGTCTATTTAGTTTAACCCATTTGTGCATGATATGTTGTATGTTCACTTGCTGCATATCCAATCCTTACAGAGCTGACAATCAAACTGCTTTACATGGTACATGTAAAATTTGCTCACACAGAGGATACAACACAAGAAAATGCAGCTGCATTAGCAACATCTTGTCTTCAAACAAAGAGAGTGAAATTGGAGAGACAAGCTCTACGCGTGGCTTAAAGAAGCACTCTCCAAGCAATGAAGCCATTAGTATGTGTGCTTCAGGAATCAATTTGGGCTGTGTTCCAGCAAAGAAGTCTATTTTGCTAGAGGAGAATGGGATGGTGAAAGGTCTAGTGCATGAGGAACTCAAGTCTTCCATTTCTCAATTGAGAGATGTTCCAGCCAAGATAAAAGGGGATTGTAAAGTGATGTGCACTAACGAACCTGTTCATGGAATTGGAAGAAGAGGGGTGTCTGGAGCTGAATTCAAGGATTTCAGTGCTGAAAATGACCCCAGGTCTAGCAAGATAGATGAGTCATTAAAAGGGAAAGAACTTTCTAATTTGTCGTCTGAATGCTCTGGCTCAACTATCAAACAAGTATCACTTGAGGTGAATACAGCTGGTTCCTCTAGGGTTGATACTGAAGATCCCGTTTGTGAAAGTGATCAGGTAGCAGATCAAGGATCTACTGTCGACAAATGTTTCTTACCTTATGATGCTACTGTAAGTCAAACAAGTTCTGATCATCTTTCATCTTCTGGAAAAGTCCAGTCTACTAGAAGCCATTTTTCCAACTCCTTATACAATTTAGATTCTCATGACTGCATCAATGAGCACAAGGAGCGCGATATTTTGGGAAAAAGAAAAGTGGAAAGTCATGGATTGATATGTGTGAAGAGAAAGCGCAGAACAAAATGGACAGCACTGGACACATCAACTGTTCCCTCAGGAGTTGCTTTGTCTTCTTACGAGTTGCCTTCAGACAGAGGTGATCCTGCTTCGCTGCAATATCATTTGGCTAAATGGAGAAACTGTGCCTTGTCACCATTGCAGAGATGCTCTCGTAAAAGATATCTGGATATGGCATATGATAATGGAACAACGGAGCATAATAGTGAGACAGATCTTAAGAACAAACCTGATTGTGATAACCTTCCAGATATTGTCGCAGTTAAGAAGTTGAAACATGATAACTCTAATGAAGCAACTGACAAGGTCAGGTTGCAGAAGGTAGATTTGAACAATGATGGTGCTGTCATGAAGTCCAATTCAGTAGGCTTGGCGGAGGCAGATTATAGTACGCAAGGATATTTGCAGGGTTCAAAGATGAAGCCTCTAGTGTGTGGAATGTATGGCATCATATCAGGCAGAGAAAACATCTTACGACTGCCAAAGATTTTCTCTCTGTCCCAGGTTCTTAAAACTGCCAGAAAATGTGAAGTTGAACCTCAGCTAACTTCTGTGAAGGAGTCAAAGAAAAGAAGCTTGGATGGCAGATTCTGCAGCTTTGGGGAGGGGAGGGATAGTAGATGCAAGAAGTTTCGACAGCCTAGTAGGAGTAGTGGAATTTCATTGCGGGGGAATGATAAAACATCATCAGATGCTGGTTGGTCTGCGGAAAACAAACAGGGACTTGACAAGACCAAAACAAATGCTTCTATGTCAAGCATTGTGACATCTGCTCAATTCAAACCAAAGTTCAAGGCAGTTCGTAGACGCAGCCTCTATGAATTATTTATGGAAGGTAGCTGTATATATGTTATTTTTAGTACTATAGTGAGGCATACTTTCCCTTGGTTAGAAAGGCTTAAAGCATGGTGCTCTTTCAGTAACATGTCCCAATAATTTTGGGGTAACATGTGGTATATATCCATGCGAAGTGCTAACTTGGGACAATGATTACATATATTATTAATCTGGATCATCTTTATCTGTAGGGTATTAAAATTTGTTCTGCAAATCCATTGCATATCAATTTGCACTTCCTCACATTGAATTTTCCTTTTGTTTCCGTGCTGATCATGATTATATATTTAACTTGATTCATTCTATATTGTTTCTGTATATGATTAAGAACCTTGCATTTAAGGTCAACCATCCTAAGAGGATGGTTATTATTTTCTAAGAAACCTTTGAAACTACTGTCAAGCAGCCTGGTAACTTAGACTAATCAACCGGTGTTGAATGCTTTCTAAATGTCCTGCATCATTCAAGTTAAGTTATTTGTCTTGCTTTTGATATTTGAGAGGTTTGTCCAAAGAGTTGCTTTAGGTAATTAAATGATCTAATATATATGCTGAATAAGGCTTATATACTCCGTATATCAATGGAAAACAAGCAAGGCCTATATGTAGTTTCATTTAGGTTTCTTGGCTATCATCTGCCCTTTTCTGTAGACCTACTTTATCTCATTTTATATAAATTGGAACTTAAATGTGGTCTATATAAAAAAAATCCAACTTTGAATCTTTGTGAAATAGAGAACTCTATGTGCTTTTTTATGTCTTGGTATTTGGCAATGTATATATTTCAATTGCTTCAATATGCTTTTTCCTCCCTTTAAGGCTAATTAGTAGCTTCATTGCAAAAAAAGAAAGAACAATTGGTCATGTATGTTCTATTTAGCCCTTGAGCCCCTTTTGAAGTAAAATTACTTAGATGTGTTGCAGTCCTGGTATGCCTTATTTTGGATGATTATTATAGCAACAGGTGACGGTTAATCACTTTGCGCAGGTGAAAGATTCAGCTCCAAGCACAAGGAGGATTCATATAATACAAGTACATTACCAGAACAATGCACATATGATATGAAGACCAATAAGAAGTTGGATCAATTATCTGGAGACAATTCTGATTGGTAATTGTGTCATTTGGCACTTTTGAATGTTCATGCTGAAGATTTTTCCCTCTGATATTATAGCTCATTTTTTGTGTATGCTCGGCTCAATTTTGTTTGTCATAATTTGAAATGCTTTTCTGGGTAAACCTTAGATTGTTTCTGGATGTAACTGTTGGTTCAGGTCTATGGGGATAAAAGGTCTGCCCCTTTTTCTATATGATTCACCCTGTTGTGTTTGTGGGAAGTCAAATGAAGACCAGACTAATTGCTTATTGGAGTGTGGGCGGTGCTCAATCAGAGTATGCAATCTGTCAAGATCTGTATGAGGTTTTATTTCTTTAGGAATTATTGAAGATAGATCATAGTAAGACTAACTGGTATTACCTTCGACAGATTCATCAAGCTTGTTATGGTATCACAAGGTTACCAAAAAGTCAATGGTATTGTAGACCTTGCAGCACAAATTCAGTAGACATTGTAAGACGTTGATCACTATCTAAAATATGTAGTTTCTTTTTTATAGTATCTATCTCAATGCAGTTCATTCACACGATTACTCAGAGAAGATGACAAGAGGTGCTTGAACAGTGACTTCAGCTGACTTCTCTAGAAGAACCAAAAAAGCCATATTGTTAATTACTTACCTGTCCTATTGCTGCCTCCGACTGCCACTGTGCCCTCTTTCTGTTCCTTTTTTTTTTTTTTTAATCTCAAATGCAATTTATTCACACTTAGTTACCCAGTGGAGATCACAGCAGTTGCTTGAACACTGACTGAGCCTGACTTCTAGAGTAGAGCCACACTTAGGCTAATGTTTATCTATACCTTGTCCATGGTTGCACCTCTTTGTCAGAGTGACTGTTTCTGTTCCTAAAGTTTTATTTCTAGCTCTTTATGTACTCTTTCCTTCTTTGTATATTCTTTTTCCTCCCAAAATTTATCAGTATCCTCCTGATTAGTGATGCAAGAACTTTGCTGTTAATGCTTTTGTAGCTTCGCTCATTTTAGACTTTGTTTTGAAAGGAGACATCAGTGTTTAAGCACTACTATATTTGGCACAAGAAAGCTATTCATTTTAGCTGAAAGTAATTATCCTTTTAATTTCAAGAAAATTAACTCCACAAACAATGTAAATATGCTAAGGGCTACATTTCTTACTAATCTGTGTACGTCTTATAGCCCATGAATTGAAATGATATTTCTGAATCATTCAGAAAGATATTGATAATGCTGTCTTTCTAAAGTATGGTTACCCTTACTTGTCCCTGCATGTATATTATTTCTTGTGTGTTTCTGGTTACCTTCTTATCTGTCTTTGTGTGGTTACTTGGTGTTTAGGTCTGTGTTCTCTGTGGTTATGGAAGTGGAGCCATGACACAAGCATTAAAGTGTCACAATGTGGTCAAGAGCCTCCTGAAGGCTTGGAACGTTCCAATAGAATCTGGGACCAAAAGGAAACTTGCTTGCTCTGAAGCTTTTCATGGTATGTTATATTGCTTGGCTTGATTTTGTTGTCAACATCTTGAAATCTCATCCTAACAAGTTTAGAGTTAACAATATTGCATGTGATCCATTGACAGTTGATATGGAGTTCTCTCGAATTTCAACAAGATCAATGGTGCATAATAGTGTAACCACAGGGTTGTTTGATCCAACTGTCAAGCAGTGGATTCATATGGTTTGTGGTCTTTGGACTCCAGGAACACGATGCCCAAATGTTGATACCATGAGTTCTTTTGATGTTTCTGGTGTTCCTCAGTCAAAGGCAAACACTGTAAGCACTTGACCATATTTGATTTCCCATTAATAGTAAAAGGGAAGCAAGAATTTATCCTATTGATATTCATAATGGATCAGTTTGTATTTTGGAGTTTCTATGGTTGCATAGTTCCTTATGAATTGTGGTTCAGTCCTTTATGTTGTTCGAGGTCATCAGTTGAATCAGTTCAACTGCAGAGTATCAGTATGCCATAAAAATAGCTGTGCTGTTAATTATATATTGTTCATGAACATTTTATTCACAGGTTTGTGTTATATGCAAACGAAGAGGTGGTTCATGCATAAGGTGTCGTGTTCCACATTGCTCTTCTTGGTTTCATCCTTGGTGTGCTCACTTAAAGGTTTGTTGATGCATAATTTTTTATGTCAGATCTTTTTCAAAACTCCATTACTGTTTGGTTCTTTATCCTGATCTTGGATCTGTATGTCTTTCATGTCACTAGAAGGCTCACTATCATTAATGATTGTAGTATTAAAGGAGTGATCTTATTGTTTTGACAAAGCTAATTCCATGGCGGGAACTGAGCTCAACTAATTCGTATTTGTTCCCGGTTAATATTTCTATATTTTCATGTTCTTGGTCATTGGTGCTGTTAAATACCTTTTTCTTTTCCTTTTGAATGAAAATGCCCCTGCCTCTTCTATTGATGCTTTACTGTAAAAACTTCTCTTTGTTATCCGGAGGAAGTATTAATCATGTCCACAATATTCCATTATTTAAATGTTTCTTGGTTATGAATTTTTAGATTCCAAGAGAGATACTGGTTATGCTTGTTAGAATATGTTGAATTCAAACTCAGTGCAGATGTTTTATTTCAGGATTTGCTGCGAAGTGAACCTGAAGGTGTTAGTAATGAGAAGATTGGTTTTTATGGGAGGTGTATGCTTCATGCTATGTCGTTACCTGGTCAAAATGAGCCTGATCTGGACACTTTTAAACTCAAAGGAAGAAAGGATGCAACATGTGCTAGGACAGAGGTATCTTGATTTGTAGTTAATGCTGTATTACCGTATTTAACTATTGTCTTCCATCTCACAAGCGTATGTGCGTTAATGCAAGGGTTACAAGGGACGCAAGCAGGACGGGAAAAGGTATAATGCCTCCTGCCGATCAAAAGGCAAGGGTAGGTGCCTTGTTCCTCCGGAGCAATTAAATGCATGGCTTCACATCAACCGGCAAAAATTGAGCTTAAAACCCTCTCTTAACTCGTCAATTTCAGATGTTGAGCATCACTACAAGGTACATAGCTCTGAGATTACATATATCAATCATCAGGAAATTGTGATCATTCCTGTAGTCCTTTGTTTCATTTCCTTGCATGCCTGTGGTCTTCCTTAATGATACTCTTCTGTCAGATTAAAAAATAAAATTCATGGATTTTGTATTTGCTTCTAATGGTACTCTATTTTTCCGTGCTACTGCTTTCTTGGGTAGTTTAGCTATTGAATGTAATGCAGAAAGAGTATGTTCGCTACAAACAAACAAAGGGCTGGAAGCAACTGATAGTGTATAAATCTGGGATTCACGCTCTTGGTCTTTACACATCTCAGCTTATTCCCCGTGGTGCTATGGTGAGAAATCATTTCCCAATACAGGAGCATTACTTTGATTACAATAAAGATAGTACTGGATCACATAAATATATAAGGCTGCAAACATGTAGCATCGCAGATGGTGAACTTTGGACGATAAAGAAACAGTTGTACGAACATAACCCTGGCTTGTTACTCCTCTAATACTGAAAATGTCATCCTGTGCCGTTCATTCTTAAATTAAGCAGGCAAACTCATCAGGATCAAAACAGGCAGACTACCAAAGATGACATTGTGATTAACAGATGCATTTTACCATTCAGTTTTTCATCTTAGAATGATACAATTAACTTATCACCTTTATGTCTTGTTATCTTGACAATTTCTTAATAAGACTCAAACATCTGTTCCCTGTAATATTTCAGGTGGTTGAGTATGTTGGTGAGATTGTAGGCCTTCGTGTCGCTGACAAAAGGGAGAATGAGTACCAGTCAGGAAGAAAACTTCAGTACAAGAGTGCTTGCTACTTCTTCAGGATAGACAAGGAGCACATTGTTGATGCTACCCGGAAAGGAGGAATTGCCCGGTTTGTCAACCATTCATGCATGGTATTTTCCTTTCTTGAAGATACACATTATGGCGTTGTTTGATAACAAAGGGGATTTCTTGTTTTTCTTTATGTCCTATTTCTCCTATGCTAACTCTAGTTACTTCCCTTCTATTATGACCAGCCTAATTGCGTTGCTAAAATCATCTCTATGAGGAATGAGAAGAAGGTAATGAAAACATATCTTTTGTTGAATTGCCTTTCTCTTATGTACGTAACTCTAAATAGCCTACCTTTTCCTTTCCTTCGAGTTGCAGGTTGTTTTTTTCGCGCAGAGAGATATCTATCCTGGAGAAGAAATCACATACGACTACCATTTCAACAACGAGGATGAAGGTAAGAAGATCCCCTGTTTCTGCAATTCAAGAAATTGCAGACGATACTTGAACTAAGGTGGAGTTGCAACCCTTTGCTCCATCTCTCTTTTTCTCAAAATTGCCCAAGTTGCTGTTTGCCAACCATCCTAGGATTTCACCACCTTTGGGTAGCAGTAGAACTCTAATTTAGTGTTCATTATGCAAACGTACCTGTGTCTCTTAACCTCGGTAAATTTGTAACTCATGTTGAAGTTTTTAACCTTGTAAAATAGAAATATTAACCTTGGTAATTTATAAAACTTCATTCTATCTAAATGTTTGCATACAACTATTATAATCTAAATTAATTTATAATAATTTTATATCATATATTAAATCAACATGGAAACCTAACAAATAAATCAATCAATATACCTGTTTAAAGCTAAATTGAAATTACAGTAACTGATTTAATATATGATATAAACCCTATTTTCATGTAAGTTTTTAACCTTGTAAACTAACCTTGTAATTCATGTTGAAGTTTTTCTACCTATGTCTCTTAACCTCGGTAAATTTGTAAAATATGTTGTAAAAATTACATGAAAATAGGGTTTTAACATGATTTATTTTACGTTTGTATTAATTTCTACACACGAAAGACATTATGTAAAAGTTGCTACTAATTAGTGTTTTAACACAAGATACACAACTGTATTTATTTTTTGACACAAATTATGATTTAAAATTGCTAGAAAATAGTGTTTTAACAGGATTACGATACAATTATATGAATTTATGCACTCGGAAAACATGTTACAATTATATGAATTTATGCACTCGGAAAACATGTTATATAAATTGCTAGAAAATAGTGTTTTAACACTAGTAAATACAATTGTATGAATTTCTATACCCGTAAAACATATTGTTTAAGTTGTGAAACAATAAGGCTCATTAACACGACTTTATGGAATACCACAAGACCCATGGACGTAAAAAATGATATTGAGCATAATGTTGATAGTCCTAGTAATGTTGATGCTAATATAACTAGTTCAGCTGATATAGAAAATGATGATTTTGATGATGTTGGTGAATCTTTTCGTATCCTTGATATATATGATCCCATATGTTTTTGTTTTAAATGATACTAAAAGATATTTACATATTCAGAAAGGTCGTAAAAATAAACTTTCTATACGACTAATAGCAACGCGTTACACTATAATTTTATCAAATGGTGAGAAGTGTGATAGAGATTAATTAGCTTGTGTATGTGAAAGAGATTGATAAAATATTTTATTTTGTTGCAAGATATTTAAAAATGGGTTTGTAAACGAAGGTTTTGAGGATTGGTCATATCTTAGCATTAGACTTAAGAAATGTTAGAATAATTATAATTGAATCTTTTTCCTATTTTAGCTATATAGAGATATTGTAATCTCAACCACTTGTAATCTCCTATATATATATACTATCATAAAAGAACATGATTACTTTTTAGCGGTAAAATTGTCTTTTAGCGCATAGGTTCACACGTAACGTGGTGCATGGCTCACCACGTTATGTGTGAAAAATAATAATCATGTAACGTGTGGAGATGATCCACATGTAACGTGGTGCATGGCTCCCCACGTAACGTGTGGAGCTTCGTCCCACATAACGTGTGGACCATCTCCACACGTTACGTGATGAGTCTCCATAAGAAGAGGTCCAGACTTAACGTGAGGAGAGTGTCCCCACGTTAAGTAGACCTTTTTTTTTGATTAAGTAACGTTATACGAAATATTTTGGTCTTCTTCGCTTAGTATCGAGTTTTACAATAAGATTGAAGTTACGATCGTATTGAGTCAGTTACATTGTTATGACCATTCTGCCCTTCCAATGTAAAGTTCTCGATCGAGCCACCCGTCCGCTTCCAACCTAAAGATAGCGTATGTTTAGGGTTTAGGGTTTATGACATGTAATAGTTGTAGTATTTATTTGTGTTTTAATGTTGTGTATGAAACATAAGATTGTTTTGAAATAGGCATTAGGAGAGGGCTACCCCCATTGTGTAGCCCAACTTGTATTAATCTTTATAAGAACAATATAAAATGATCATCAACCTAGAAGACAATACAAATTGTTCATTATGCTGGTTGACTATAACCACATTTAGCACACAATACAAAAAATAATACAAATTGATCATAAACTTAGAAAAAAGTAGAAAAAAGATATGACACTGCTTTAGCGTTTGAAGAAATTAGGGTAGTCTCTGGTGAACATTCGCTTCATATGATATCTCTGGCTTGCTAAATTTGCTTGCTCCCTACAAAGGTTGATAGTGCATAAACAACATTACACAAAAGATACGACATTAATCACATACGATGTACATCATTTAATAGATTGAAGTTATACATACGAATGTTATCAAGATCTTTAACAAGATCTTGATTTTCCTTAACAAGATCTTGTTTTTCCTGCCATTGTTGTCTAATAACCGTGTGTGCCCTCTCCTCGTACATTGGATCAATCCACTCCTTGAAACGACACCCCGCTTCTGGGCATTCCCAACACCTCCTTCCGTAGTTCCACTGCAAATCCCAAGTTCGGACAACAACTTTCAAATTACAATAACATAGTCTATCTGCGTTTGTTGATGATTTTGATGAAGATGCCATTATTTGTTGTAGTGTTTGGTTTCCTACAAATATCATAAATCCATTAATATAAAAAATCAGCGTTACTAAATCGATAGAAACTGGAAGAAGAAGCTTATCCAAAAGTCTATCTGTAGGCGCCGCTTGTGTTGGAATTGTTGTAGTGAACAAACAACCTTAATACTTCTTATATAGTGAAAAGAACAGGCAATGTGTTTGACAACTAATAACCAGCTGGAAAAAAATTGACTAACGCGTTTGTCAAATCTTTGACAGCTAATAACCAGCTGTTGTATAAAGTTGTATACAGCTGTAGTCACGAGTCTTTTATCATAAACCTCAAAACCCTAAACCCTAAACCATAAACCGTAAACCCTAAATACAAAACCCTAAAACCTAAGGGAGAAATGTATCACCACGTTACGTGTGCGCACCTTGTTCAATCTGAATTCACGTGATGGACAAGGACAACATCACCACTGCACAATACATGTATATTTAAAGACTTTAAAACACTAAACACAAACCCCCTTAAACCCTAAACCCTAAAACCTTAAGGGAAAATGAATCACCACGTTACGTGTGAGCACCACCAACACGTAACGTGTGGAAGATGCTCATACGTAACGTGTGGGAGATGCTCATACATAACGTGGGGATATGGTGGATGAAAAACGCATTACATTAACGTCTTGTCCCCACCTAACTGAATTAATGATCCCCTAACTTCATCTTCTCCGGCTAAGGACACAAGTACGAGCCTAAACCCTCATTTGAAACACCCTTAAATTTTGAACACCCTCAATTTTTTCAAAAAAATAGGACAATATGAACAACAATGATTATTGGAACAACAATGATGAGGAGGATCCACTTCCAAATGAAGTAATTTCCGTTATTTGAAGTTAAAGTTTTCATTTTTTGTTTGGGACATGTTCAAAATTTTGATCTTTAGTTGTTGAAAACAATACATGATATTTGTTGTTTAGGTGTTAGAAACCAAGTTTCACATGCTAGATTTTCAAAGTTTTGAACTTGATATTTGTTGTTTAGGTGTTAGAAACCAAGTTTTACATGCTAGATTTTGAGGGATACATGTGTAAGAAAGCAAGATCCACGTTACATTGAAGAAACAGTTTCACACGTTATGTGTGAAACATGTACACACGTAACATGTGCAAAATGTCCACACATAACGTGTGAAGCAGCTCAACACGTTATGTGTGGAGATGCTTCCCACATAACGTGTGAAACTGCTTGACAGGGCTAAAGTCGTGATGCCTATCAAATAAATCCCAAAATACCTACTAAGTAGTATAGCAAGCAAGTCAGGGTCGATCCCACAGAGAGTCAGGTTATCAACTTATGCAATTTGTTATCACCAACTAGGAACTAGGGGGGTTTGTTTGTGTTTCTCGTAACAAGTAATAAGGAAACAAGTAAATAAGTTCGCAGGAAAAGGTTGTAAATATGATGGGAAAAAGCGCCACACTCAACAGAGATCCACACAACAATAGATAGGTCGATCACGGAATTCTATCAATCTCAAGTTCTCAACTTTCCTATAGTTGTTCTTATCCCGATCTTAGATAACTATTAGTTCTACCAGTCCTAATAGTACTTATTACTAAATCAAATCCGAAAACCTTCAGAACTCAATAAAGCAATAGCATTCAACCAAGGATTAACAATACACATGCAATAGAAACAACCCGTTACTATAAGCATGCAATTAACTCTCTCTCACAATTATGCGCTCGGATCCCCTATACGCACAATCGTGTTCGCTACTAGATATGCAACCTGAACCCGGAATCACAAGTCCTAGCAATTAGGAAGATATCAATAAACCTAGGTAGCTACTCTAGATAAATCAACATAAACCAATAAACATTTAAGCACAAGAGAATTAATCCAACTAGATAGGAAAACGAACAAGAGTAGAAAACTCACAACCAATCAATTGCTGGCTTCAAACTGTCAAGTGCAACAATGGAGGTTTAGTTCTCCATTAGGGTTTGTGAGAGAAAAACGTAGAAAGGTGGCAACTAGGGTTCTTGGTGGCAAAACAAAAGGTAACCTAAATAAAGTCTTAGAAATAACCTTAAATACTAGGGCAAATAATCCAGAAATAAATAAAAGGAAATAACAAACTTGGAAACAAATGTTCGGAATTAAAAGAACACGTAATAAGAAAACTCGTAAAAGACTTTCAGCGCGTCTCCACCGCGGGTGCGGTGGCTCCACCGCCGGGTGCGGCCATTTAACAGAAACTCCAGTTCTCTGACGACCTCGCCGCGGGTGCGGCAGTGCCCACCGCTGGGTGCGGTGGGATTCCAGTACTTCAGCTTCTACGACACTTCAGTAAAAATGCCATAACGTTTGATTCCCAACTCGGATTGCGCTCATATTTTGAGGACTTGCAGTAGACTTCAAGATCTAACTCCTCGAATTGGAATCACTCCATTTGGACATCTGAGTAGAGAGAACGAATCATTTGAATTCAACACACTGTTCTTCTACTCTTCTCTTCACTTCCTTGGCGTCTTCTCCTTGTGGCTTCCTATGATCTCCTATGATCTCCAAAACAGCTCAAACACCTCCAAAAACACCAAACTTCTCCTCCAAATGCCATACACATGAATGTGTCTAAATCTACCCGAGTGACACCAATAAACCCTCTAATGACTCTTACTTAAGCCCTACAAAGTAGTGCTTATCACTGCTCTACACATAACGTGTGAATCATGGCATTTAAGAACTGCTCATGTTAATTTTAGAACACTAAAATTGATGTCTAAGAATGGTATGATTAGTGTGGACTTTAACTCTACAACTAAAGATTGTGAAGTTTGTGTTCAAGCAAAAATGTCTAAGAGACCTTTTACTCCAGTAGAAAAGACAAATGATATCCTAGATCTTGTACATTCGGATATATGTGAATTAAATGGAGTATTAACAAGAGGAGAAAATAGATACTTCATTACTTTTACTGATGACAAAACTAGATATACTCATGCTTCCTTAAAGGGAATTATGGTTTCACACTTAATAATTAGTTCACTACTTGATGAGACGATTCCATGTGTATGCAGGCGAACTATTTTTTGTACGAGGGGTTGAACAATATTTCGCTAGATGATTGGAGCACCCCACACCAATCCTTTTCTGGTTGGGAAACACCTCATCAACCGTTGCTAGAATGGAACACACTATCTGAGTGGAAAACACCAGAAGAGATACCATCATTCTCACTTGGAGTGTTTGACGAGAGTTTTCCGCCTCCAGAAGCATCTTTGTCTCATGAAGAGACTTAGAATTCGGCTTCTGCTAACCCACAATTCGGCTTTTCATCCCTACACACACAACCTCAGTTCAAAAATGATCCAGAAGAGAATGTTTTCGTCTCTGCTGATTATTCAGAGTTCTTCACAACATACCAAATCTGGGAGTCCAGAGAAGAAGCATTTAAATGGGCGCGGGAGATTGCTATGTGTCATAACTTCTGCATCATAAAATGGAGGAATAAACGTTTCATAGGAGGAGCCCTTGGGGGGACTTGGTTACCGTGCGATAGGCATGGACAAAACATCCATAAACAAGCTGACCAAGTGAGGGAGATCACAAAGTCAAAGAAGTGCGGGTGTCCGTTCATGTTGAGGTTGGAAGAAGGGCCGAAGGGATCATGGAAGATCAATGTACAACATGGAACTCACAATCATGTGATCAAAGAGAATTTGTTTGGTCATGCATTAGCTGGTCGACCAAACGCTGAAGAGAAGGAGATTATTAGGATGATGACAATTAATCATTGTAAGCCTCAAAACATTTTTACTACAATCAGCTCGTCCCCAGGAAACTTGACCAAGACGAAGCAAGTGTACAACATGATGCATGCCATACGAAAAAATGGTATGGAAGGAAGAACAGTGATGCAATAGTTCTTCTATGAGTGTAAGGAGAAGAGATACTTCATGGAGAACAGATTCAATAACGAGACCAATAAGATCACATATATCTTCTTCGCAAGCCCAAACCAGTTGTCGCTGCTGAAGGCATTCCCGTACATTGTGTTGCTAGACTCTACATACGCAACTAACATGTTAGTAACACACATATCTATTATATTCTTCACTTGTTCATGTAATCATTAGCATGCCATAACATATCATTATGTGTGCAGTTACGATTTGCCCTTCCTTGAATTTGTCGGAATCACATCTGTTTGGAAAAACTACAATGTTGTCGGGGCATTTTTGGAGCATGAGAACGAAGAGAGTTACATGTGGGCCATACAACAACTTTAAAAAATGTTTGTCAAGGTCCAATGAGCACCCACATGCTTGGTCACAGATCGGGAGAAGGCGTTGATGAGCGCCTTAGAGAAGCTGTTTCCAACTGCAAAATTCCTCCTATGTAGGCGCCATGTGATGAAGAATATTGAAGACTTTGAGAAGAAGACCATGACCAAGTTTAGGGGCACAGCGTTTTCCAATGATTACATACAACTATTCAAGGAAACAACCATAGAAGGGTATGAAGCAAAGCTGAAAAAGATTCAGCAAGATTGAAGGAAATATCCAAAATGTCTTCAGTATGTACAAAAAAACTGGCTTGACCCGTACAGGGAAAGAATCGTCTCAGTATGGACAGATACAATCTTCACTCTTGGAACTTCCACAACTAACAGGTTTGTGCATTATGTTTTTAAAGTTAACTGGTTATTTGAACTTAGACTTTTACAACAACATACTGACTTCGGATTCTTGATTGTAATACATGGTTGAAGGGGCCCATTCCAGTCTTAAAAGCTTCTTCACTAGCAATGATGGCAACCTTTGCACTGTATTCGATCAATATGATACACGGTTGCACATTCACATTAAGGAGATAAGGGGGGCCTTGAATGAGAGCTTAGAAAAGCGATTTACGCTGATAACCAAATCACATCTTTTCGGCAAGCTGCACTACAAGGTCTCTGCGATTGCACTAACACAGTTGATTGAGGAATACAAGAAAAGCGAAGATCCATTGTGGAACACTATATGCAGATGCCAGATGAGGGTTAGGGATGGCTTGCCTTGCGTGCATGACATGGCGCAAAATGTGATGAACCAGAAACCAATTGAAACTAGCTCATTGCATCCGTTCTGGAGGCAATTGACCTTGTCAGAAGTACGGACGGATGAAGAAAAAGAAGCCAGGGCACGTAGAGTGAATAGGTCGTTGCTTGTTGAATTTGCTTCAGGCGTCTTCCCCACATTGCCAGTGCATGATCAACATAGAGCTGTCTCTGCACTAACAAGTATAGCACATCCAGAGCGGACTACTCTGCAAGAGCCAGCTAAAGTTAGGCATAAGGGTCGGCCTCAAGGAGCTCTAAACATTCCCACCAAAAGGCAACCATCAGCATCGGAGTACACTGACCAAGAGATGGAGGGAACACCTCCGAAGAAGCAAAAAGCAAGACCACCTAAGGAAGCTTCAACCATGCCATGGCAACCATGGAAACCTATCCCTTCGGGTGACACGACGTTGATAAAAAACCCTAGGCGATATATTATCCAGTTTCCCAAGTGTATGAAACCACACGTGGGAGGATGGTGGGAAATAGATGGTGATGGAAACTGCAGATACAGATCAATTGTGCATGGTCTGGGTTTAGGACAGGAGTTGTGGGCTTTTGTTCGACGTACCATGATCGCTACGTTGAAACAAGAGTATGAGCTATTCACGCCAATTTGGATGTCTACGATGACACTTGAGGCAATGTAGGCGAAGCTTACATGGTTTCCTGCGCCCAACATGCCTGCCCTACGGGAGACGTGGTTGGACCTCCCAGATATGGGATGTTTGGTGGCTACTGCATTCAACTGTGTGTTCGTCTCCATCAGTGCTGGTGTAGGCACGACATACATGCCTATGAGGGCGAATCCAAACCAAGATGTTGAAGATAAGCTTTTCCCTCATCCCTCATCATTTTGCTAACCGGAAAGCCGAGAGCACCGCACGGCCGTGCGGTCTTCGCTGTATATTTTTTGGTTGAAAAGCCGAGAGCACCGCACGGCCTGTATGGTAAAACGCACGGCCGTGCGGTCTTCGCTGTATATTTTTTGCCTGAAAAGCCGAGAGCACCGCATGGCCTGTGCGGTAAAACACACGGCCGTGTGTTTTACACAGAATCCACACTTAACGTGGGGACTGTATCCACACGTTATGTGTGGAGATCATCCACACATAACGTGCGACTTGCCAAATTATGGTTTCTAGCGGTTTCTGTGCCTTCTGTAAAAGGGCACGGTTTGTGACATGCCTGACACGGTTTGTGACATGCCTGACACGGTTTGTCACAAACCGTGCACCTTGCCAGAATGTTATTTCTGGCGGTTTCTGTAAAAGGGAACGGTTTGTGACATGCCTGGTCACAAACCGTGCGCCTTGCCAGAATGTGGTTTCTGGCAGTTTCTGTGCCTTTTGTAAAATTGAACCTTGTGGAAAATAAGAAAAATAATGTGTGAAGAGTTGATGAAATTAAAGGTGGGAGGGATGGGTTATTACAAATTTATATAGAGAGTATTTGTTTGGGTCATGCAGACTACAGTCTACAAGAGTATTTCTTTGAGTCGAAAGTGGTTGAAAGAGTAATGTTGGTGGTTGAGTCCTGCAGACTACACTAGTAGAGTATTTATTTGCACAACTATAATGGGAGATAGTGGTTGACCAGCACAATCTGTAAGACACATGTATTCATGAATTGTTGTAATAATTCAAAGTTCAATAACTTCCATAAAAACCAAACAAGTTCGATAAAAAAACACAAATTACATAACAGTTTTTTCAGGGATTGGGAAAGAAGGGATACATTCGTTCCAATGATAGGCGTAGCGCCTCTGCTACATCTTCACATTCATGGTCGCGATGTGGCTGAAGACGACTGTAGCAATATTCGAAGGCCTGCATACAACACAAAAACGTTGATATGTATAATAAATATAGATAGAGTTAACCGGAAATTAAACAACCTATAAATTAGTCAATTTCATACCTGTGTCGTGTCTTCAATGGTCGGGGGGTTGACGAATGAGTGTGTACGTGGAGGTACCAGCCCATGTAATCACCGCTACACTCATGCCCTTGCTGGACAGGAGGGCCCATCACATCTAGACTCATGGAATGTATATCCTGGGCATCCCAGACAAATTGAGCTTTGTCGTACTCCACAGTGTATGTGCTAATTTTGGGGCCCCTCCATGCCTTTACTGGCACTATAGGTGGTCTTGGAACTTGCTGTTCACAGCCAAACTGTCTCGCCATACGATCTGGCATGTACAACTCTGTGATCCAAAGACACGATAGAACTCCATGGAAGAGCGAAGGAGCGAAGATTTCTTCGTTGAAGTTAATCAGACCGTATGGCATCCAATCAACCTAAACATAATGGGATGTCAAACAATTAAACATACCTATTATCGAATTTCTAACTTAATAGAGAGAGACCGTAGATGCGCTTACTCTGTCCGCAGTCATCATATCAAGCTTTGTTTTGTAGTCTCTCATCCGGTTGGGCTTCTCTGAAAGGTCCCATCTACGATCATATGGGATCGACTGATTGAAGTCCCAACTTCTACTCTGTGCAGGTCAGAACATGTTGAAGTACTGGTAGATCCACACCTGAAAATGATGATGTGTATCAAATGGAGTTAATGAATAAAAACATTTATAACAAAATTCATGGTAGATAACAAAATTTTTATTTACAAAATTCATTGTAAATAAAGTACTATACGACAAATTTTTTACATGTATCAGAGTGTAGCATGTCGACATCAACCTGACCTCTTTTCTTGTGCACTCGCCCAAGCTACGGTACACGTGGGCCAGAACGCCAGCACCCCATGCATAATCCATGGTAGACGAGGGATCAGATAGAAATGTAGTGTAGTAGATGGGCAATTTGTGTTGGGACTTGTCCGGAAAGAGACAGGAGCCCAACAAGTGAAGCAAGAACCCAGACGCCCGCTGCTCTTCACTCAGCTGTTCGGAATGCACCTTAAAGAACTGAGCTTGTATGGTACCAGATGTCACAGCCCCATCAGGCAGGTCAAAGACTTCCTGCGCCTCCTCCACCAAGGCCTTTTTCAGATCATTCATTCCCAACTGCTCATGCCATTTTTGTGGAGGTCCCATGTCTTTTCCATGGATGTTCAGCCCAATGATCAACAATACGTCATGGAGAGTTATAGTCATCTCTCCCCATGGTATATGGAATGAGCTGGTTTCTGGATGCCAGCGCTCAACGAACGCACTAATCAGTGCCTCGTCCACATGCTCGTGCATCAGCTCCGGTATATGACACAACCCAGATGCAGATGCCACATGACACCACATGGCACCTCGTTGCAAAGGCCATGCACGTGTCTTCTTGCCTCGTTGCTGAAACCTCAGCGCTGGCACCAACTTTAAATATTTGAATTTTTAACATATGTAAGCAACCCATTTGAAATATTTAAAATAATGTGAAATTTCATATAAGGTTTTTGCTGCAACTTACAATGCGCTGGTAAAGAAGGTACGATATGTGATTGGCAAAGCCCTTCAGAAGTTCGGGCATTTTCGGACCTCCAGGTACTCCAACCACCAATTTAGGGTCATATTTGCCCCTTTTCTTCGACCTGGGTGGTTTTGACCGTGAAGAGGAGGCTTCCTGTGGCTCCTCGTCCGCATAATCAGGTTGACCTCTTGGAGCCCAAGCCTGACTATCATCGTCCTACATTTTTTTTACAAATGATAAGTAATTACATTTTTATCATACGCTCATCTTTTCATATATTAAGGCTACTTACCATAGGATGAGGTGCGTTCGGGTAGAGCCCCGGGTTCTCCCATGGGTTGTACCCCATCTGATCATCTACGCCCTGATAATAGACGGGGCTGTGATGATGGATGTAAGGGCTGTGATAGGACATCGGGCTATGATGGAGGTGAGGGCTCTGCTGGGGCGGTGGGCTATGATGACGGTAAGGGCTCTGCTGGGGCGGCGGACTAAATGGAGGGCCATAATAGTTATTCTGATCCATCGTATCAGAATAACCATAGAGCGGGCTCGCGTTGTAATCTGGGTACAACTGCGGGTCCGAGTCCACACGACCACCCGCCACAGGAAACGATGGCGATGGCACAAATGGCAACACAGGGGGGAACATTGCCCGATTGCCCGTATCCTCCCGCATCCTGACTACCGCCCCTAAACCTACGGGTTACTTCCTCCTCAGTCTGAAACGAAACGTCCTGGACAAGGTTTCTTCTGCTTCTACGCTTCGTTCTCTCACCGGGCTCCATCTACAACAATAAATCATTTTATCTAAAAAAATACAATTCCGTGTATACCAAAAATAAAAAAATCAATTCCGGAAACAGAAAATACAATTTCGGAAACAGAATTGTATTTCATACAAAAAAATAATTCCGACAACAGAATGTAATCCACACGTAACATGGGTACAGTCTTCACACGTTACGTGTGGACAGTCTCCACACATAACGTGTGAAATTGCATTTTCTCATTTCCGGTCAGATTTCCGGCGACATTCCGGCGAGATTTCCAGATTCCGGCGACATTTCCAGATTCCGGCGAACCATTATTTCATCATAATTTGCCCAAAATCCAACAAAACTAACACTAATTAAACAAATCCAACAAAACTACCACTTGCATTTGACTATTTTCATACAAATCCAACATAAACCCTAAACACCATTTCATACAAATCTATCAAATTTCTACCATTTCATACAAATATATCTATCAAATTAACCAACAAATGCAAATAACTACTTCAAAATTACACAAAAACAACAAAAACAAGATCATAAACACTAAAACACTATGGATCTACAATAACCCTAACAAAAAAACTAAAAAATTAAAATAAAAATTAACAAGAATGATTATTACTAACCTTTGAAGGATATGGATCTACGTAACGTGCGGACCTTGTTGATTCGTAACAAGGAGACAAACAATCGACGTAACGTGGGGAGGGAGGACGAAGAAGAGGAGAGCGGCGGTTTAGGGTAGAGGAGGAGAAAGAAGAAGAAAATTGGCTTTTAAAGCCGGAGAGGGTCCCCACGTAACGTGGGGAGCCGTCTCCCACGTTACATGGGAAGCCTCTCCTCACGTAACGTGGGGAGCCTCTTCTCACGTTACGTGAGGAACCTATGCGCTGAAAGATAATTTTGCCTATACGTTAAAAAGTAAGACCCTAAAAGAAAGGCAACCCTATATGGGATATTGCCAATCTTACAAGGAGCATGAACAAGTATGGAACATGTTAAAAATATCAAAACTTGGTGTGATTTTCGTTTAAGGCTTCAAAAGAATCAATATATTGATAATGCAGTGCAAAAGCAATTAGAGAATGAAAATTATAATTGGAAAAAGTGTTGTTAATAGTTATATCAATTAGTAACATTTCTTGCAAAATTTAATAGAGCATTTCGTGTACTAATAGATGGTTATATCAAAATAGTGATGGGAACTTCTTGGACTTGATTGAAATGTTAGTTGAATTTGATCTAATTGTTCAAGAGGATGTTCAACGAATTACAAATGAGAAATTTTATGGACATTATCATGGTTGTACAGTTCAAAATGAGTTAATATTGTTATTTTTTTAAAAGTTTTAAACTTTAAATCATTAACAAAGTAAATTTTTAAGTAACTCTTGATTGCACTTAAGAGATAATTCACCAAGAACAAATGTCTTTAATCGTAAGATATGTGGATGTGTATTCGATGAACATTGAGAGTCTTTCTTAGGATATTTAAAAGTGAATGATGCAACCGAGCAAGGCTTGTTTGATTCTTTACAAAGTGAATTGAGAGAAATATCTTTACCTTGATATGGATAATGTGAGAGGGCATGGTTATGATAATAGATCAAACATGAAAGGAAAACAACCAGGAGTGCAACAAAGAATTGTTAGATTTAAATCTTAGAGTTTTTTTATACCTCTTGTGCTTCCCATAGTCTCAATTTGACGTTGTGTAATATAGCCAACACTTGTGGTAATGCTATAAATTTTTTGAAGTTATACACCATATATATATATGGGTTAATTACCGGAAATCACCCGTTGAATGGGTCATGTTGCTCAAAACACCCCTATATTTCGATATTACCGAAAAACATCGGAATAACGTCCCCCGTTACAAAATCACCACCCGCCGTCTAACTCTGTTAGAAAAACGTTAACATGTAGCCACGTGCCTACTTTCCAATTTTTTAAAATCCAAAATAAAGTAAAATTATAGAAATATATATAAAAATACTTAACACAAGAAGAGGGGGCCATCACGCTTCTTCAACATTTGCTTCATTGCAAATTACATAGAGCACATCAGGAAGCTTCAAAGATTGGTGTAGACAACGGCCGGGGCGAGACCGACAACGATGCGAAGCTGAACGACGGTCATGTGGAGGCATTAGACGGCAACCAAGACGGCACATGGCGGTGTCTGGGCGAGTGTCACAAAGGTGGTGACGAGTGTCACCAAGGAGACACATCTCGTTCTCTGTTTTCGAAAAAAAAACAGAGGTGCATTGATCCAATTTCGGGCGGCTCAGAGATGGCTCGGATGGGCACGGTTGGTCTCGAATATGGTATGACTGGAATCCTGGCGTTAAGTAGATTCACCCAAGGTGTCTAGCGGCGGCGGTGTCTTCCTCTCCGGCGCCCCAAATTTAAATACAAATCAAGCACAAAGATTAAAAGTTAATCACAAATATTACAAATCCAAAATTTTCTAATTATACACAAATCCAAAATTTCCTAATTATATACAAATCCAAAATTTCCTAATCTACTATATATCTACTAAACTAAAACCTAATTACGCCACATGACACTCCCTCATTAAAACCGCCACATGACACTCCCTCATTAAAATCGTCACATGGCACTCCTTCATTAAAATCGTCACATGTCATTTCCTGCTTTTCTCAATTTTTTTTAAAATAAATCTAATTATAAATCAAAGATTATTATCCTAAACTTATCACTCATTTTTTTCTAATTTAAATACAAATCAAGCACAAAGATTACAAGTTAATCACAAAGATTACAAATCCAAAATTTCCTAATTATATACAAATCCAAAGTTTTCTGATTATATGGATGATTGAGATACGAAATTATTGATTCAAAATTGATTCTAATATCAATATTATCTAGATCTATTTTTAATATATAGATTGATTTTAATAATTATTAATATTTTTGATTTCAATATATACAGGGTTCTAAAAGTCGCTAGGCGGGAGCTGAGCGGTGAGGGGGGGCCTAGGCGGATTAAAAATTTAGGCCTGATCCATATGATTATTTTACTATGTTCTCTGAAATCCATTAATGTTTATAAACTATGTTGGGATGAGATTTGATATTTTATTATGGGCCTTATTTTACAAAGCATAATCCAAAACTATGTTCTATGCATCCGTCATCTCCTAAGATGTTGCTGCTTCCACAACATCGGAAGCTTCTTCTTGCCTAGGCGGCCCTAGGCAGGGGATGACTACCTAGCGCCTAGACGGAGATTTTCAGAACATTGAATATATATGACGTAAGAACATGTGCTTGACACGAGAATTACACTAGTTCATGTTCTAAAAATAAGAGAAATTTTGCCTTAAAAAGCATATTTTGATAATGATTATAATAATAAGAAGTCAAGCTAAATTCTTGCACAAAATAAGCTTGGTGATTATGAATTTTTAGTGTCAAGAGTCATTAGGTTTGAAATGGTTTATGCAGTTAAACTGGTTAGCAAACATTTACAATCAAAATACATCTTAATTGATGTGCTACAACAAATTAGGTTCGAAATGGTCGCATGCTTTTGTATGTTTAATATTTTAAAAATATTGTTTCATCAACTTTTATTAAATTGTACATTTGGTATTTGGATATAGTTATTTTCCTATATTTCAGAAAATGTATTAACTTTCGCAATGAATGAAGCTTGATAGATAAGAAAAGAGTAAGAAATTCACTAGCAACTGTTTAGTAGGAAATCAGGTGCACATGAATGGAAGTTGCTAGTAAGCCTACCTCCACCTACTATTGTTGGTACAAGTCATTAGAATTACAACAGGATGATTCTCGTATTGATAGTGTCAGAAATCCTCAAAAAATAAATGTTTTCTGTGATATATATATATATATATATATTTTAAAACCATAGTAGCGACTACCGATAGATGTCTGAAATGAGGTAGCCATATATGCTGGATGATAATGACGCTGGACAATCCTGATAAACTAGTTGCACTCAGAAGTCTATACTGTAATGTACTTTAGAACAGCTACACGAAGCTTCTCCATGAATTCCGCCGCTTGTTTCTGTTATGCAAGGAGATTAAAGTCATTCTACACACGGCGGACTAATTCATGATGCTAAGGCAATTTGGGTAATTTCCTTTGCTAATTATTATATACTAGGCATGAAAATGGAAATGTGTAGGATCAAGCAGATTCCCCAATTGACAAAGAGGGAAAACAATTTTACCTGGTTGGCCTGCTGTGCGCTTACTATATTCTCATCAAGAAGTGATAACAATGCAGTATTTAGCTCATTCCTCTCCACCATTTCAAGTAACTGCATAGATTGTAAAGTAAGTGAGTCCTACAAATCAAACAACCAGAACAATAAAACAATTAAGCTCCTGAAAAGTAATATATGAGAAGCACATACAGTTGCTTTCATATCCTTTGATGACAAGATTTTGGCTAAGCTATCCTTAGCCTTTATAAGATCATCCTGCATTTTGTCATACGCTTCTGGAAAACACAGCAACGCCATTGTTAAGATATTTTGTTTTGTTGAGGTACTAGGGAAATCTAAAGAGGAGTACCTGTTCCTTCCTCGAGAGCCTTCTGCAGTGCCTCCAGCTCAAATATCCTATCCTCCGTTTCCTTAAGAAAAGAAGCCATCTATAAGTCCTCTGTTTGGTAAGATGCTATGTAATTAGCAACATATTTCATTACTAAACCTCTGTTTTCGACACTGCAAAACGAAGCTGCCCCAGCTCCAACTTTAATTGTGAGAAAAATTCCTTGTTCAACCTGTAATGGTAATTACTTGTTGATAGCACATAGAACACTGACAGGAAGGATCTAACAGTCTACATTTTTAACAAGAAAAGCAAGACCGTTAGGAGAAAAATCAACAGCAAGATCGTTTTCACAATCTGCTAATTGGTCCTAAGAAGACTTACTTGCATTCAATGTTCAGTCCCGAAGGCACTATTCATAAGCAACCAATTTGATCTGTCTAATAACAAAGCACTATTCATGATCAACCCATTTGATAAGGTACTTTTCTTGGCAATCCAAATGGAGTCACAGAGTGGCAGACGCTAGCAGGGTCATTTAGTATATCACGAAGAGGCGCTCCTAAACACGAATTCAGTTTTGAGTGCAATCTAAGGGGAGAACAACAAATATGTTTTAAAATTAGTTTTAAGTCTTTTAATCTACAGTTTGTTTGAATCTTTTGTTACGTGCGAGATGAGAGCCTAGTGGGAACATTTTGAGCCTACATCATAGTGTGTGGGCTCCAAAAGCAAGCAGCTTGGTTCAGACATCTCAAGCACGCGTCTTGGCACAATTGCAAGTGCCTACGTGACAATACATGTTTACCCCAAGCACCTTACATCAAAATATTACTTCACTTGTGCAAATGTCCCTAAATTGTGCTTGTCCTGACTCCTGATTATGTGTCATAAGGAAAAAAAATTACATTCAAATGCTTAAAACACAAAACACCAAAGGGGAGGCCAAGAATGGTGAGCAAAGTAAACTAAGCCGTGAAGAAAGATTCATAGACGAGCTTCAACGATGAATTCCAGTGACGAGTTAGCACGTTGATAATTTTGGAGCTGCAACTGTTACATGTATCATCGTACTACCCAGTACGTTTTTGACATGACGTACTAGGTAAGTTACAAATTTAGATGGACTAAATCTAAGGGAAATTCTGAAACCACACATCCATGTTTTCATATTAGTGCAAGAAGCTCTCTATCTAGCGAGTCCTTTTGATTCAAAAGAGATGAAAGTATCTGTAGTGCTTAGCTTTCAGCTTAATTAGGTTATAGTGGGACTAGAACAAATGGATAATTTAACTATCCTAAATGAATATGCACAGCTAAAATATCACTGCTGTATTTTGATTCAGAAAAACAAATTTGCCGCAACACATAATTTCAATACTATATACTACATAAAATAAGCAATTAAGCGAACAAGCCAAAAGTAAAGTATAATGATTTTGAAATAAAAAAAAATCAATAGAGAGAACCAACCTCGGTCTCAACCTTGCAATCTCAATTTCAATCTCTTGTGCCTCTGTATCAAGAAAGTACTCAATCAGCTCCGGCGCTGTATCAGGAGCAACCCGAGACTAAATCCCAAAAAGGAAAGAGACAAAACAACACAATGTCACATACCAAGTAGTACAGCACTAAAATTCAATCTCAGAATCAAGCAACTTTTATTAAGGCTCCATTCTGGTTAAATGTTGAATTATCTGATGGAAAAATGTGCAGAAAATTAGGCAACACAAGGTATTAAGTTTTTACTTCACGAAGAGCTACGCGGCGCTCTTTCTCCTCGCGCATTTGGCGTTCGAATTCTTCTCTGGCATCAGCATCCTTGTCTAGGCGTCTCTTGAACTCCAGCCGAGCAATGTGTCCTGCACTAGGAGGGCTTCTGAAGATACCCTCTGGGTCCTTAAACATCATAATCACAAAGTTACTGCAAACAAGGGCAATAATTGGCGGAGAGATAATTGGGGCATTGATATGAAAAATACCCATTGAACACATGAAATTCTGGGAATCGAACATCTCTTAATCACGTTTGAATGGAATATGGAATTTATGCTTGCAATTCCAGTGCTGAGAGAAGCCATTGAAATTGCACAATTGTGGTGGTAATGGTATCTACCCGCTCTTTTGTCTGTTGTACTACTGATGAACTTCTGCATATTTTCGAAGACATCAAAAAGAAAGGAGATATTTAGAGAGCAGCAGAGCACACAATTGATATTATCTGTTGTGTTCTGAAACATTCAGTTTTCTGGAGATAATACATGTAAAACATAAACTGTTTAAAAGCGTAGAAAAGATAAATTGGGAGCCTAAAAGGAAGAAAACTTACTTGGTTAACTTGATATGTGGAGGTTTCTTGATTTCCGGGTTCTCTTCGGTCTCCTCTCCTGCTAGAGCCTAGAGATACTGAAGAAGAAGAAGAATGTGTTCTTCTGCAAGCCACTCGATTCCAATGCAAGCAAACCAGTATAGCAGTGAAGTCTGGAGTGTACAGGATTGGAGTTATGGGATAAGAGAAGAGATATGGAGATAGAATTTGTCAAACAAAATGTATTTTCTTTTACAAGGAAAATAATTTTATTTATAAAAATAAAAAGGGGAAAAATGTAATTATTATGATGGCTTAGGAGAGGAGTGAGAACGCCTTATAGTGGTCAAATCGAAAGAAATCAAGTGTCCATATCGTGCGTCCCATTGAAAGAGAAAAAATCGTAAAATTCGAATGTGCCGAATTTATAAAAAACGGATTATTGTGCACACATAGTACACATCTGTGTGCATATGAAATAACTATTGTATGCATTATCGTCTGCATGTATGAAAACCCATACGTTGATATGGAATAAATCAATAAACATTATGTGCATATGAAAATACTATCATGTGCATATGAAATATATTATCATGTGCATGTGAAATAACATGTTTGTGGATATGAAATACACTACGTAGTACACATTTGCGTGCATATGAAATAACTATCGTGTGCATGTGAAATGCATTATCGTGTGCATGTATAAAAACCCATACTTTGATATGGAATAAACAATATGTGCATATGAAAATACTATCGTGTGCATATGAAATATATTATCGTGTCCATATCGCGCGTCCCATTAAAAGAGAAAACATCGTAAAATTCGGTTGTGCCGAATTTATAACAAAATGGATTATTGTGCATACATAGTACACATCTGTGTACATACGAAATTAACTATTGTATGCATTGAAATGCATTATCGTCTGCATGTATGAAAACCCATACGCTGATATGGAATAAACAATATGTGCATATGAAAATACTATCGTGCGCATATGAAATATATTATCATGTGCATGTGAAATAACATGTTTGTGGATATGAAATACACTAGCATATGAAATAACTATCGTGTGCATGTATAAAAACCCATACGTTGATATGGACTAAACAATATGTGCATATGAAAATACTATCGTGTGCATATGAAATATATTATCGCGTGCATGCAGACCTGTCAATCGGGTCGGGTTCGGGTTTTGGTTAACCGAGTTCCGGTTAGATCAGGTTCTGGTCAATTGGGTCGTTAACAATTACGGGTTGATTGGGTCGGGTCCTGCCGGATTTAGTGCCGGTTCAGGTCGACCCAACGGGTCCAAAGTGTTATTTTTTAATGATTTTTTACAAATTTTTTATAATAAAATCATAATTTTAATAATAAAATAATAATTTTACTAATAAAATAATAATTTTACTAATAATTTTTTTTACTAATAAAATAATAATAACAGAATCAATATTATATCACTATTTAGTAAAAAGTTGTATAATATTCATTATAAATGAGGTAATACATATGATTGGGTCGGATCGGTTAACCCAACGGGTCGGGTCATATCAAACCCAGATTTTTCGGGTCATCGGGTTCGGGTATTTCTTGACCCATTGATTTTCGGATCGGGTCTCAACCCTAAAAATATTAGACGGGTCGGGTCGGGTTGTCGGGTCGGGTCATATTTTGCCATGTCTACGTGCATGTGAAATAACTTGTTTATGGATGTGAAATACACTACGTAGTACACATTTGTGTGCATATGAAATAACTATTGAGTGCATGTGAAATGCATTATTGTGTACATGTATAAAAACTCATACATTGATATATATGGAATAAACAATATGTGTATATGAAAATATTATCGTGTGCATATGAAATATATTATCGTGTGCATGTGAAATAACCTGTTTGTGAATATGAAATACACTACGTGCTATGTGTGCATATGAAATAAGATATGTATGTGCATGTATAAAACCTACGAATATAACCTATGTGCATATGAAAATGATCTAAGTGTGCGTAAGAAATAACATGTGTGCATATATATAATATCCTATGAAAATAATCTATGTGTGCATATAAAAAAAGATTGGTTGTACGTGCACATGAAAATAACTTATGTGTGCATATGAAAACAATGTATGTGTGCACATGGTACGCATTTTTTCCACATAATATTCGGTTGTGCTGAATTTTTCCTGAATTATTTGTCTTTTAATGAAAACACGATCTTAGACGTCCGTTTTCCTTGATCCAACGGCCCACGAACGTCCTCACTCCTCTCATTGGCTTTTGTTCTCACGTGATCCCTCCCCAAATAAAAATACATACAATCATCACACCATAATCTAATTCACAACACATTTGTTTTCCTACATGACATTTATAACCTCTTCTTAAGGTTATTTTTCCAAAAAAACAACATTTCCCTAGTTAGATTAGAGAAACCCATATTAAATTTTGTCCATAATGAAGAAGGCACTAAGGAAACGCCAGCCTGGCTACAACAACTCTACCATGGAGATTCAGAGGGTTGATTTCCGGTTTCAACGAGGTGAATTAATTAGTGTCCAACACGCCACTAATCCCGGTGTTCTTCTTTCTTGATTCCATAAAGTCAACTCCCATGTCAATTGGCTCTCGCCGTTGCCGAAATGCCTCCCCTCTAGCTTGCCTTAAACTTGAAAAAGACCCGAGGGCTTCCCCAGGCTTGCAACTCCGACGCTCAAGTCAGTTTTCCATACAAAAAACATATATATATATATGTATATATATATAGAGGGGCGCTCAGGTAAAATGAGTCTTGTGGTGAAACGAGTGGATAATTTTGAAGCGTTGGATTGAGGGTGATAAATGGCTAGATTAGGAGAGAGAAAATAAGGTGTAGTGAGGGTGTGAATCATGGAATAAATATCACAAAAGCTTTTTTGAATTTTATTAAATAACCACCTCCAAAATAAGAAGTTTAATGTAGATTTGGAGAGAGAAAGATATTGTATATCTCCATCAGCGTTATTCCTCAAGCCTCCACCGAGATCCGCGTTATTCACTGTGTTTTTAGTTAATACGCATATTCAGTGGAAGTTCGTACATATCAATACATTTAATTAGTTGAAAATTAACATTATGCATATCGACACGAAAATTGTGAATATCGTTACATGTTCTTTGCATATCTGTTTATTTTGTTCATGTTCAATCGTATTCATGCTGATATTCACTGTCTTATATCTGATATTCAAGTATTGTGAGTGCTTATTCATTATGTATATAATGCATCCACTGAATTGAAAAAAAATTGTGCATATCTGTGCATATCAAAACACATTATTTGAATATCGTTCAAGTATTTCTGAATATCTGTTATTCGGTATCATGCATATCTCATCCACACAAATGAATATCATATTCACGGCCAAAGAAATAATCCATAATTACAAGTTGCATATCATACAAGTATATTATGCATATCACTGTACAAAAAATGCATATCCCATCCACATAATTGCATGGCCGCGATCGCTGCCCTTGAACTGCGCCCACGGCTTGTTCTTTCCTGGCACTCAGCGAGATCTTCCTTGGCCGCGCCCACGGCTTATTCTGCATATCAATGTATAGAAAATGCATATCCCATCCACACAAATGAATATCACATTCACGGCCAATGAAATAATCTATCATAAAAAAATGCATATCATACAAGTATATTCTGCATATGAATGTATGGAAAATGCATATCACATCCACACAAATGAATATCACAATCACGGCCAGTGAAATAATCTATAATAACAAATTGCATATCATACAAGTATTATCTGCATATCAATGCATGCAAAATGCATATCCCTTCCATACAACTGAATATCACATTCACGGCCAGATACATAATCCATAATCACAGAATGCATATCATACAAGTATGTCTGAATATCATATATAGACCCTAAATTACAACTCCAAATCAGCCGGCGGTAATGGAGGACGCCAATAATCCAACCCAACCTCAACATAGACTACATTTCTTCTACGAGACATATATTAGCTTCCTTCAAAAGAAGATTGTGAACGATCGAGAGAACGAATAATTTGACAAATAAAATTTTAACAGCCACCTACCAGTTCTCCTACCTGAAGCATACTCCATGGAGACTGTTGCCACGTGCCAATATCTAGCTTTAACAAAGAAGACACAGTGCCTTCAAACCAAGTCATCCGTGAGGAATCCTCAGTCTCCACCGCCGCTACCGTCGTTCCTCCATCCTTCCCTGAGTCGGCTGATCAGTGCTATTTTATAGTGCATTTCTAGGGGTTATTACCAGGTTTGAGGCGCCATTTGGATGGATTTAGAGCACAATGATGGAATAGGGAGTTGGAGAGAAGAAGTGTGGATTTGGTGGTTTGGAGAAGCAAATTGAAGATATCCAGAGGAAGAGGAGTTGACCACTGAGGAGACGAAGAAGAACCAAGGAGAGAGTCCACACGAGAGTAGAAGAACAAGGTGCTGAATTCAATTGATTCGTTCTCTTTACTCAGATGTCCAAATGGAGTGATTCAAATTCGAGGAGTTAGCTCTTGAAGTCTACTGCAATCCCTCAAAATATGAGCGCGATCTGAGTTGGTAATCAAAAGTTATGGCATTTTTACGGAAGTGTCGCGGAGTTGAGGAAGCCAGAAAGGCCCTGCACGGTTAGATGCACGGTTTGCTAACCGTGCAGGATGGTCGAGAGCAAACCGCGACCGCGGCCTCTTGGCCGCGATCGCGGCCACACACACGGGAGACAACCCGTGGAGATTTCCGAACTTTTGTTTTCTTTTTCCTTTTCTTTTTTTTCTTTATTTTATTTAATTCGAATATTAGATTTTATTTCCTTGTAGATGAGGTTTGTGATCTTGGGCTTTAGGTTAACTTTATTTAACCTAATTCCCACAGCCTCCATTCATCATCTTCAGATCATGTTAGACCTAGTTTTCCATTCAGTATTGTTTTTCCCTTTCTTAGTTTAGTTCTTTGTTTTGTTTGGGGTTTTTGGCTAGACAATTGAAGCCTTGGTTTGAATTTGATATTGAGATTATTCCTTTACTCTTTCTATGATTGTATTAATTCTCTCTCGTGCTTAATCTCATTGATCATATATCGATTCCCCTTGATTTGTTGATTAGGACATCAATTAGATTGTTAATAGTAGTTCCCTCTAGTCTGACAACCTAGAGAAATTAGTATTATGCTATTGGTTCTCCTTTTCTATACAACCTGTTGAGATTGTTATTGATCATACTACTAAGGATTAGAGGATACTGGTTGAGAATCTAAATCCCTTAGTTTGTGTAGAGAATTAATTGCATGTAATTGTATGACTGGTTGCTACACTTGTATGTACCTATCTATTCCTGAATTCATTGCTGTTGTTAGATTCAATCTAGAAGGTCTTCTAGGTTATTTGATAGTTAGGGTTATCAGGACTAGTTGGACTGGTAACTAATTCAGAACAGGGATTAGGACATTCATGAGTATTGAGGACTAGGAGTAATCAAGGATCGATCAACCAAACTAAAGGTGGATATTTGTCTAGCTAAGCTTTCTATATGTTATTTATCGTTTTCTTAGTTAGTTTCATTCAAAACCCCCCTTTGTCTTTGTTATCAATTGGTGAATGATTTTGCAAACATGAAATATAACTTGATTCTATGTGGGATTCGACCCTTGCTTACCAGACTACATTAGTTAGGTTTGTTTAGGATTATTTTGTTTAGGTGTCACGACAACGCCCTATCACCGGCCATGGACATAGAGTACATCACATCCCACCTCTTCAACTCCGCAGAGGAGATAGACTTCTTAGCCCTCCTAACCCCAAGAAACAGCTTCCCCGTGACCTTGTTCTTCATGAAGACAACAGAATCCCCCGTAATTAGCTTCTTGATGTTGACGTACTTGCTCCACCCGGTGGTCAAGAGGTGCCTCCTCCGCGTTCTCCGGTAGATGTGCCGGAAATTCCAGGTGTTTCCTCGGAGGTCGGTGATAGACAACGTTTGAACTGGCGGATCCGCCGCGTAATCAAGCGACGGGAAGATGGAGTCCGCGCAGAACCGCGGCACCGAGAATCCTCCGCCGTTGTTGGCATCCGAAGACATCAGAACCTTGGAGAAGGAGACGATTACGCCGTCCTCCTCGCTGCTGCCTTCCACCGCCGGGGACGGCGGTCGCTGATCAAGAAAGTGCCCCTCGCCGAGAGGCTCTAGCCGGATCTTGGTAAAGACCTCGTCGGAGTCGGGATCGACAAGGTGGAGCACCTGGAGAACTCGACAGAGAACAAACGGCCTCAGAGGGAGATGAGAGATGAATGAGAGGACAAATTGAGGATCAGAGGAGGGCTCTATATGACCCTGTGGGAAGTAGTAAACCCTAGAACCTACTGCCGGGATAACAAGCAATGGAGGTGGAATAATTTTTTAGAGAGAGAGCATTGAGGGAGACGATGAACGGTTTTTGGAAGGAGAAAGGAAGAGACGATTTAATGGAAAAGTGAATCTGTGGATTGGAGAGAGAGAATAAATTGGGGAAAATAAATCCCATAAAATTAGGTAATCTAGTGTGTGTCTTCTATTTAAATTATTTTGTACCTCCCTCAATTAAATCTTGTCCGTCAATCTCATCAACATCCAACGCACTAGAATCATTCACCCGTTTCACTATAAGAGTCTGTTTTACTAGAGCATATATATATATATATATATAGCAAGACTAAGATTGAGAGATTTACTTATCCATCAAATTACCTTGAACAAGTGCACTTATCACTTTATTTCATCAGTCAAGTATTCAAACATTAAGCCTTCCACCAAAGACACATCTATGAAGCTTACAAGTACCACATTCATCAACCAACCAATTCTCTCTTTAAGAGTTTAAAGTTGCATCAGTGAAGGACCATGAAACGATGTCTTCGTGAAGGGGCCTTCGTGAAGGACCTTCGTGAAGAGGGAGCCTTCGTGAAGGCAATAGGCACGAGCCGGGGGACATGAGCATAGGCCAAATATGGAGCAATATTCGAGTAAAAAGTGGGGGTATTCTTGTATAAAACAATCCAATGTGCAAATTAAGCTAGATGAAGTGAAGTTGTTACCGACATTAGTTTAGGCAGGGCTATTTGTTCCCAACGAACGACTCAGACAAGTTGTCGCTTCTAGGACTTAGGGGGTCGATGTCCTAATTGATCTCATGGTGGTGCTCGTCGCTGACCGCACCGCTTGTGTTGCTGGCAGACGAATGAGTGGAGCTGATGCTGCGGGTGGTGGTGGTGCGCTTGGAGGAGCGAGCTCGACATGTCATGACACCGGAAAGCACTGCTACTGCGAAATCCCCACCAAATTATTCAAGCTAGAGAGAGCCCCATTTCCCCTCTTTCTTGCCTCTTGAAGTCTCGCCCCATCGAAGAAAGCTTCCGGAGCCTCCAAAACCTCTTACAGCTATCTCCCCCAAGTTCCCTCCTCTTGCTCCAAACTGCGGCCTCTCTTTCTAATTACCCCCCTCCCCAATTGCTGACCTAATCCCTTTTTTATACTATAGAAATAGGCCTTAGGCTTCTTGTTAATGTGCCTTTAAGCCTAGCTTTATCGAGCCCCCACAGCCAGCCCCCCAAGTTTTGACCTAGACCATGTCAGGGCGGAACTTGGTAAAGCTCATCCTACTAGCTAATTTCATTTGCTTAGCCTTGGCTTCCTATGATAATTTTTTTGTGCTTACCGAAATTCTATAAACATCTTTTTAAAAGGGTCTGGCATACGTTGACATTTGGTCCACATAGGTGATCTTGCCATGCGACGTTTGGCGTCGTTCATGGGGGTAGAGTCTTAGAGTTATTCATGGGTTGGATCTCCAACGTTTATAACTTTGCATACTGTCACGACTTTCCTAGTGAAGCTAAGCCTCGATGCTCATTGTGTAGGCCGCGAAAGGGTTTCTTAGGGGAAGATCCCCAATACCATTTTGTAGTCTATGAGAAAACCCTTTAGAGGCAGGGCACTATCGTGTTCTCTCTTACCGAAGTAGAAGCCTTTTAATCTAGCTTTATCATTTCTTTGCTAAGGGCATAGGCCTGAATCTTGTATTGAAGGGAAGTGCGAGTTTTTCATTGGGGATATATGGACTTGTGTGTAAAGAAGCACATATATGTATGTCATAGAAAAGAGACTCGTGAAGGGGGTATGCGTTTGTGCATAAGGGAGCCCTCATGCGTCGAAGAGAGTGATCCCATAAAGGGTATAAGGGCGAGGGTGATTTCACTAGTTTGTTCGTGTTGCTCAGTTTTCTTTTTTCACTCTATCCGTTTACTTGCTTTCTCGTGTTACTTCTGTCACTTGCTTCCTTACATTGCTTATACACTTGCCTTTCCGTATTGCTTATACACTTGCATTTTCGTATTTCCTTTCTACTTGCTTAATCCTTTGCTTTATCATATTGTCTTTCTACTCGCTTTCTCTAAGTCCATGGAGGGTGCATGGTTAGGGAGCCATGAGCGAAGGGAGGCCTTTGTGAAGGCCTTGAAGTGAAGACCTTCTTGAAGGACGGGCCTTCATGAAGGACCTTTGTGAATGACCTTTGGGAAGGACCTTTAGGAAGGATCCCTTCGTGTAGGATGGGCCTTTGTGAAGAATGGCCTACGTGAAGAATGGCCTACGTGGAGGATGGCCTTCGTGAAGCATTCCCTTCGTGAAGGGCGATAGGCGCAAGCCGAGAGGCCACGAGCATGGGCCATGAGTACTACGCGAAGGTCGGGAAGGCCTTCGCGAAGGCGACTTCACTAGTTTTCTCGCGTTGTTGTTCAACTTGCTTCTAAATGTATCGCTTATTCTCTTGCTTTTTTGTATTGCCTTTCCCGTATTGTTTTCTCGTATTACTTTTCATACTCGCGCATTTTTTGTATTGCTTTTCCCAAATTGCATTCACAAATCGTTTCTCAAGACTTGCTCTTTTGTATTGCTTTTCTCGTATTGCATTCACAAATTACTTTCACTTGCTTGCCCACACATCACACATTATATTGCTTTTAGGGTATTGCTTTGTATCGCGCATTTCGTATTGCTCAAATGTATTGCTTAACTCGAGTACCTTGCCTTCACGTATTGCTTGCTCATATTGCTTTTCATACTCGTGCACTGTTTGTATTGCTTTTCAAGACTTGCTTTTTCTGAATTGCTTTTCGTCTAAGCCCTTGGAGGGCGTATGGCTGGGATGCCATGAGCGAAGGGAGGCCTTTGTGAAGGCCTTGAAGCTATGGAGCGAAGGCAGGGGTCTTCGTGAAGGACCTATGTGAAGGACCTTTGTGAAGGGTGCCTTCGTGAAGGACGGGCCTTCGTGAAGGACCTTTGTGACAGAGCATTTGGGTAGGACCTTTGAGAAGGCAATAGGCGCAATTTGGGAGGCTACGAGTATAGGCCAAGAGTTCTTCGCAAAGGCCGGGAATGCCGGGAGTGAAGGCCTTCACGAAGGAAACTCTACTAGTTGTTCTCGTGATGTTCTTCAGCTTGCTTTTAAGTGCAGCAACTCTCCCCCTTTTGCCTCACAGTGCCTTTCCACTTGCTCTCTCGTAAAAGGCATAAGTGGTGGCAAGCGGAGTGATACCATAGATTGCGTCGGCTTGAGGGACGTACGAGCCCCAACCGTCATGAAACGCCATGAAGCTTGGTTCTTTGCTCCTTGCTCCTAATCAAGCTCGTCGTTCGAAGTTCTCCGTAGGGTGGCATCTCGGCATGACATGAGCCTCCCTAGTGTGTGAGGAGGTCCCCACGAACAGTGCCAGTGTTGATTTCCGGTTTCAACGAGGTGAATTAATTAGTGCCTAACACGCCACTAATTCCGGTGTTCTTCTTTCTTGATTCCATAAAGTCAACTCCCATGTCAATTGGTTCTCGCCGTTGCCGAAATGCCTCCCCTCTAGCTTGATTTAAACCAGAAAAAGACCTGAGGGCTTCCCCGGGCTTGCAACTCCGATGCTCAAGTGATTTTTCCATACGAAAAACATATATATATATATATATATAGAAAGGCTAAGATTCAAAGATTTACTTATCCATCAAATTACCTTGAACAAGTGCACTTATCACTTTATTTCATCAGTCAAGTATTCAAACATTAAGTCTTCCACCAAAGACACATCTATGAAGCTTACAATTACCACATTCATCAACCAACCAATTCTCTCTTTAAGAGTTTAAAGTTGCATCAGTGAAGGACCATGAAACGATGTCTTCGTGAACGATGCCTTCGACCTTCGTGAAGGACCTTTGTGAAGGACCTTTGTGAAGGACCTTCATGAAGGACCTTTGTGAAGGACCTTTGTGAAGAGGGAGCCTTCGTGAAGGCAATAGGCACGAGCCGTGTGGCCACGAGCATAGGCCAAATATGGGGCAAGACTCGAGTAAAAAGTGGGGTATTCTTGTATAAAACAATCCAATGTGCAAATTAAGCTAGATGAAATGAAGTTGTTACCGTCATTAGTTTAGGCAAGGCTATATCTTTCCGACGAACGACTCAGACAAGTTGTCGCCGCTAGGACTTGGGGGGTCGATGTCCTAATTGATCTCATGGTGGTGCTCGTCGCTGACCGCACCGCTTGTGTTGCTGGCTGACGAAAGAGTGGAGTTGCTGCTGCGGGTGGTGGTGGTGCGCTTGGAGGAGCGAGCTCGGCGGGTCATGACACCGAAAAGCACCGCTACTGTGAAATCCCCACCAAATTATTCAAGCTAGAGAGTGCCCCATTTCCCCTCTTCCTTGCCTCTTGAAGTCTCGCCCCATCGAAAAAAGCTTCTGGAGCCTCAAAACCTCTTATCGCTATCTCCCCCAAGTTCCCTCCTCTTGCTCCAAACTACGGCCTCTCTATCTAATTGCCCCCCTCCCCAATCGTTGACCTAATCCCTTTTTATACTCCAAAAATGGGTCTTAGGCTTCTTATTGTTAGCCTTTAAGCCTGACTTTATTGAGCCCACACACTGAGATTCTAGAGGTTTGCTACAATATTCCAAATACCTATGATTAGGAAACACAAACTCTAGCAACAAAATCACAAAAATAGTATATATTTACCATCTAATGAAAAATAAATATTATTTACCATCTAATGAAAAATAAATATTATTTACCATCTAATGGAAAATAAATATAATTAATATACCATCTAATCGAAAATAAATATTATTTACCATCCTATTGGAAATTTAAGGTTGTAATACTTTGTTGATTTACTGAAAGAACTTTATTGAGAAACCACAAATTTTTGATATGGGCAACATAGGCCATATATAATTGAAAGTTGAGTTCACGTACATATTACTTCTAGGATGAATAATGCGTATAAACTTTGGCCATGAGATCACACTTAATGGACCGCCAAGATTTGAAGATAGAAACTCTTAAAAATATGACACGAGTCGTGAGATTTCATTTATAGTGGCAACATTGGTAAATATTGAGGAAATAAGTATGATCCATACGTCCCTCTACACATCACACATTTTCTTGTCCTTTCACGCTCTTCCATCATTTTCATATTAGTGTGGTCCCCACCTTACATTTATTTCTAATTTCCAATTTCCAAAGTAAGTGGTTTTTTTTAATACAAATCCTTTATTCTTCTTATGAGATTGATTATTTATTATTTTTTTCTAATAAAAGTAGATTATCTCTATCATTTTAATACTTTCTTTTGGTTTACAATTTTTTCTATGAATAAAAAATGTTAGTTGTGTGTCTATTTCTTGTAGAAACAAAGATTAAGTAATAAATGTTAGAATAAAGTGTGTGTTTATGCATCAAAAGTGTGTTTCTATGCATAATAAGTGCGTTTTTATGTATTAAAAATGCATATCTATGTATCGATATAGTCAATATTTATGAACTAAAAGTGTGTGTCTATCCACCAAATAGTACATGTCTATGCAATATTTATGCACGAAAAGTGCATGTTTATTCACCAGAATTAAAGTTCATGTTTAAGAATGAAAAATGCATGTCTATATACCAAAAGTACGTCTTCATACACCAAAAAGTGCATGTTTATGCACCAAAAGTGCGTCTTCATACACCAAAAATGCATGTTTATGCACCAAAAGTTCACGTTTAAGCATGAAAAATTTATGTATATGCACTAAAAGTGCATCTTCATACACCAAAAAGTGCATGTTTATGCATCAAAAGTTCATATTTAAGCACAAAAAGTGCATGTGTATGTACTAAAATTGCATCTTCATGCACCAAAAAATGCATGTTTATACACCAAAATTAAAGTTCATGTTTAAGCATGAAAAATGCATGTCTATTTACCAAAAGTGCATCTTCATACACCAAAAAGTGCATGTTTATGCACCTAATGTTCATGTTTAAGCATGAAAATGCATGTCTATGCATTAAAAGTGCATCTTCATACACCAAAACGTGCATATTTATGCATCAAAAGTTCATATTTAAGCACGGAAAGTGCATGTGTATGTACCAAAATTGCATCTTCATGCACCAAAAAATACATGTTTATGCACCTTTGGCATTAACTATATATTATATCAAAAAAGTTAATTATTAATTATGAACATTTTGTATAGAAATATAATCTTAATATCTAGCACATACACTTTATGTACCCATATGTATATTTTATTATTAATACTAGTATTTATTAACGTTCAAATTTAATATATGTGTATTATGAATTTGTGCATAATGTATACGTGCACGTTTTCGTTAGGCATGAATGTTTACACAAAAATACACATATAAATACAAAATATGTATGTCTACATGTCTAACTTTTTTATGAAAATTTAAATATTATATTAATAAATAAACAATATATAAAATCATAATAAAGTTGAAAATAAAATAAAGAACAATTTTTTATAAAAGTAACCAATTAGAGAGATAAACCGAAAAAAAACATGTCAATGGTCACAAAAATGAGGTTGGAGATTAGGAGGGGGAGGAAGTCCACCAAGAAAAGTAAAAGGTGGGAATCGAGAGACGAGATGAGGTGGATTGTAGGGCTCGCTAGTTCTGGACCTTCTAGTAATAAAATTGAGACACGAGGGACGAGATGGACTGTGGGGCGCGCTAGTTTTAGTTGTAAAACTGAGAAATGAGGCTGGGCCAGATGATTTGTCCCGGCTGTTTGATTGGCTTAATCTAAGGGTTATTGTAACTCCTCACTTTACACCCTAATAACACTCCTCATTTGATTCAAACTCATATAAATGATAGCTAATCACTTCGGAGTAATAATTATGATCTGACTAAAAAAGGCGGATGAATGTTGATTTAGTTCATGATGTAATAACCACTAAAAGTCCCAACTTTCGTTTTGTAAGCAAGACGTGTTAGGCATGTTATGTAACCCTGTAAGAACCATATGAATGTGTGGATACACATTTAATGAAATATATGGGTTCTAATTATTGAAGGGTTGCTAAAATCGGAATTAAGCAAGACCCGCGATCAAGGCCTGAGAGCCGCGGGCGCGGCATTGCCTACGACCGCGGTTATGAAACTGCGGGTGCGGTTTTGTCCAAAGGCCAAATCGTGACCGCGATTATGAAACCGCGATCGCGGCACCATTGCTTCATCTTCTTCCTCGTCTTTATTGAGACGCCGACGATTTAGGTGCCGACGTTTCTTCTCCGAGCGGTCGGTTTAGGGAGGTCAAGCGGTTGTTCTTCCTCTCATTTAGTGGAGGAGCTCCACCCTTGCCCTATAAATAGGGGCGGATCCGAAGGTGTTCTTCACATCCTTCATCTCTTCCTCTCGTAATAGCTCGGTTTTTGGTGTTGTCGTCGGAGTTTTGTCGGAGTCGATCGTTGTCGGAGGTCCATCAAAGCGAAGCCAGGAGTGGTGGTGGTGCGCGCTTGTCCAAGAAGCAAGATCCGAGCCTCGTCTTCCCTCGGTATGGCTCTGTTGCGTTCGTTTAGCTTGTTGTTTGACAATGGATCCCGCGACCGCGGCATAAATACCGCGATCGCGGTTGGGCGGAGGCCCGCGATCTCGGCTAGGCATGGAACCGCGATCGCGGCCCATCTGCCGCGGGTGCGGTTTTGCCCAGCAAAGCCACGATCGCGACTATGCAAACCGCGATCGCGACACTGCTTTTTTCTTCGTCCTTTCGTTCCTTCATACCCGTAACTAATTAGGGTTTTGTTTTAAAACACATCTCGTATGCGTCGTCGGTATTGGATTGTGCTCGTCTCCATGGCTGATTGAACGGATTGGAGGTCTAGTCGTTTGGAGGTCTCGTAACACGAGTATTCGTAGGATCGCTATGTACCTTGCGAGGTCTAGTCGTTTCTTTATAACAAGTATTAGGAGGTTTTTGCCCTAATATTCCGGATCATGACTGTACCCTTATTCGGATATAAGTGGTAGGTGCACTTAGCTAGTGCCAATATTCGGGATTCATCCCAAAGATATCTCTCGTATCGAGATGATGTGAATTAAAAGCCTTAACATGAATGTACATTTTTAAAAGTAAATAAGATAAGTGCTTTTACGCACATAATTAATATACCCTCAGGCGAGAAGTACAATGTGGAACCCGCCCGAACTCTTGTTAGAGTAGGTCCTCTTTCCAATATGGATTCACAATATGCGGTGAGGTTGGTCGTGGACCCAAATAATCAAGGTCGTTTTTATAAACTTGTGTGAAAACTTAACATTCCCAAACAATTACATACGTTTCTTATAAGACTCGATTCCGTTGGAGTCTTCTTTTCGATGCATATCTTCTTCTATCATTTCGTGAAAGTTCCGGGTTATGTATCGTTCCTTCTGTTATTATTCGAGGGACAATGATAGTAAACGGTTACGATCACTAGAACCATTCTGCTTGTACCCTTGCATAGTCTTTCATTAGACTAACCAACCAGATTTTATTGCTTGCATGGTTGGCTGGTGTCATCCGTCCTATACGGCACATCAGAGGTTGGTCACCGACGATTGAAGTAACCAATCAAAGAGAAGGCTTGCAGTTGAAGTTTGCGTTTTAAGAAGTAATATTTCCAAGGCGTGTATGTTTAATTTGAAATAAATGTAATACATAGTCATGTAATTAGGACTACTTTAAAAGAGTCTTCCGTTGTAATTTAAAAGTCTTCCGCTATCATTATACTTTGTTGTAAAACCGTCCTCATTTTACGAGAGGAATCTTAATAAAAGGTTGAGTTTTATTCATTTAAAATGTCTTTCGTTGATTATTCTTTCGTTATTTAATATTTATGTATTTATTTAAGCTTAATTGTTCTGATTAAAGCCTAGGGGTGACTTTGGACATTAACGTCTGAGGTCACTGGCGTGTGGCACTACCGACATAAGTCGGGGGTATTACAATTATGGTATCAAAGCAATGGTTTTAAAATTCTTGGCCTATTGTTAGGTTTGAGAATTTTCAAAAATTATTTTCGAAACTATTTTCTTTTAAAAAAGGAATTTCGAGAGTCTAAATGTTAGTATCAAACTTAAAGTTCAATGATTTCTTAAGGTTTAATTTAAAAATAATGGTTTAACTATTAGGAAATTAATAGTTATGTTATAGTTGCCTTATAAATGGTGTGTTATAAACGTTTAACATTTACTTCGTGCTATAACTTTAAAAGTGTGATTTTTGGTCTTAGTGAGTTTTAGGTGATAACAGTGTCGTTAGTTTGAGAAACTAACTTTATAAATAATTATTTTATTAAGTTAAATATATAAGGTTTAAAAGTATAAAGTATAAAGTTTGAAAACATAGGGTTTAAGTGGATTTTCAAACTTTTGCAAGCTTCGGTTTTGTTACTTATTCCTTAGATCCATTCTTAAGGATATCGTCTTTTATTAGGTTTAATGTCATTTACAGGTTGACATTTCTCCTAATTGATCCATTCTCAAGTTAGAGAAGAAGATCCTTTTAAGGTTAATGGTGGATGGTCAGTCAAACTAATATAAGTTATTGGTTTGGACCCTTACAATTCGTATCATAACGTAAGTGATTAAGTATCATATACAAGTTGGAAGATTTTAATTTGACGTTATGGTTCATCAACAGATGGTGAACACCCGATCCACCAACCAAGCAGATAATAAAAGTCCTAGCGACGGTTCCCGAATTCAGCTGAGGAGTGCTACTCAGCAAGGGGAATACGCGGGATTTGGCTCGCGTAATAATGACCCGACCCTGCGGCAAGATGTTCATCAGGGACAAGTGGACCCCCAAGCTACGAGGGAAGTTCCACCTCCTGCCCCGATCGTGTTGGATGCGATGGTCATTGGGCAAATAGTGAGGCAGGTGGTCGAGGTACTGACGACCCAAGGGATACCGCAAGCTCAAGCGGCTCCCAATCCTCAAGTTGCAACTAATGTGGAGGGACATGAAGGTCCTACACATCCGGTGGCTCTCGAGAGAAATGACGGGAATTAAAACCGAGCATTGAAGACGATCAATTCAATGCGCCCGGATAGCTACGATGGGACCGGGGAACCAGTCAAGGTTGCCTATTGGTTTTCCCATATGGAACGATTGTTTCAAAACGTGGTATGCACCGAGGCTGAACAGGTGCACATTGCTTCGTTACATCTGAAAGACGGAGCAAGTGAGTGGTGGGAAGGAACTGGTTTGGACAACCACCCAAACCTGAGCTGGGCAATGTTCAAGGCTAAGCTCACTGATCGGTTCTTCTCTCGTGCTATAAGGGAAGAGAAGCTGAAGGAGTTCCTCTACCCAGAGACTAAAGGACTAAAAGTGTCTAAGCTGGCGGCACAGTTTAATCACTTACTGCATTACGCTGGTTCTGAAGTGCATACTGAAGAACAAAAGATATGGTACTTCCATGGATGGATGAATCCAGAAATCAAACCTCTGATGGTGCGTCACGGTTTCTCTACTTTGGAGCAATATGTTGATGCGGCCTACAAAATAGAGTTCACGCTAGAGGAATCCGCCCGAAAGCGGGAGGAACATAATAAGGCGAAGGGTGGGCAACAAAACCGGAAGGCTAATACCTTCAAGCGGTCGGCATCGCCCACCAAGTTTGAGAAGTCTGGTCGTGCTAAGACCGAGATAACTCAGTCTGACTCCGCCAAAGGCTCAGGTTGGAGTAGCGGTGTGATTCTATGCCACAAATGTGGTGAAGCTGGGCATAAAAGTTTTAATTGCCAAAAGGAGAAGCGGGTATGTTATAATTGTGGGAAAGAAGGCCACATGCAAACATACTGTAGGCAGAAGGGTCAAGGGCCAACACAATCATATCAGGCCTCAAATGTTGGCAGTAGGCAGAACCCAAAGCCGGAAGTGTCCGCTCCTGAGCAATCTGTTGCTCATAATAGAGGCAAGGCGCCTATCTAATATTTGGGTCAAGGGCAACGACTCTTTGTGATATGTCACCCCGACGAGAAGGAAACCCTGAACGAGTAGTGGTATTTTGTAAAGGTTTTTAAGAATAAAGAGCGATGACTTGTGTCGATAGTCTCCATAGTTTAGTAATCTGTCTGTTTGACATTTTGTCAATTGTTTTAATGTAATGTTTCGAATAATAAAGAAGTGTTTCCTTGTTCCGGAAATTACTAAATTCGTTACTATTGTAAGTTGTTCGTTCATACGAGAATCCTTGAGTGCCAAAAGTAGTACATGTCATGTGTTGATAAAGACTGTTTGGACTCATAAAGGATAGTGTTGGGTTGGGACATGTGTGATTGTTCCCTACCTTGTTAGCGCTAGTTTTGGGGTCGAAACTATTCGTAAGAACCCTTCTATGTTCTTGAAATAATGTCAAGTTGGGCATTGACATTATTTGTTCCCTTTGCTCGAATTCATGAGCATTGTCTCGAGAGGTTAATGTTGTAAGGATTCCTTGCTATAAGGATTTGGTGTGTGTAGTAATGCTCTATGGAGTTTGAGGTTATTCCTCATGTGAATACTCTGAGCATTAGATGGGGTAAAAAAATTTTTTTTGTACAACGCTAATATAAAGCTCAAAGTACTTAAGTGTGAGTTGTATAAATTATATATTTAAGTGAATAAATGTATAAGAGAGATATTTCATAAGGAGTTCGTTTTCTCTAAAATGATCGTACTCTAATACGATCTTGAATAAACTTTAAAACCCAAGAGTTATGGTTATAGGGTTTATAAGTGAGTGTGCCCATTGTAGGACCAGTGGTTAAAGCTTTTGGAAAAGCTAAGTGTGTGAAATCATAAGTATTATTTTGGAAGACCTATTTGAGGTTTCGTTATGAGACTTTCTTAAAGAAATGATATAATGATATGAAGAGTATTAAGATAATTAAGTCTTGGGTAAATATTAAATTCCGGCAAAGCATAAGGTTTGCTTAATTTGGGATGATGAAATTGTGTGAGGACAATTAATTAAGTGTTTAAGGATTTATGGGTGAATAACAAACTCATTCGGTATTTTATTTTTATTTTGGATCAACAGTACGGGGATAATGTAAGTGTGTGGATTTTTATTAACTGGACATGGTGAAAAAGTGACCTATGTCTATTAAGGTGGTCATATGACATGTTTTGGGTGAACAAAGTGGTTGATAATGGTCGTGTAAAACGAATTATTAAGATCATGTTTGGGCAAAAACATGAATAAGATGTTGTGCGGTTAATTGTAAAAAGAATAAGGAATCTTAAAGGTCTTATGTTAGAGTTTGACTAATAGAGAGATTTTGGGTTAAGAAATGGCATAAGGGAAAATTTTAATTAAAGTAAATAATGAAATAGATGAGATGCATATGTAAGGAGTAAGACGATATGACAATTGGGGGTACTAAGTTAGGTTATAAGGAGATAAGGTATGAACTTTGGGAGTCGTTTATAAAGAGAAAAGTTGAAAGAAAAGGTGTGTTATCAAGCTTAAGGTGTATTAAGATCGTGTGACGATTTTGGAGACTATGATTCTAAGGTAATCATGACCTTGTGAGTATATTAAGAGTTGGCACATGAGATAATATATGGAAACAAGACATATGAGGGATGTCATGGTTGAGGAAACAGATCGACTTTCCTAGGATTAATTTTGAGTACGAAATAATTGAGGATACTAAACTCAAGTAGAGAGGTTAATGTGGAAATCGATCCCTCTAACTTGGTAGTGTTAGTTTCGGGGTCAAAACGCTTTTTTAAGGGGGTGGTATTGTAATAACCCCTAAAAGTCCAAACTTTCATTTTGTAAGCAAGACGTGTTAGGCATGTTTTGTAACCCTGTAAGAACCATATGAATGTATGGATACACATTTAATGAAATATATGGGTTCTAATTATTGGAGGGTTGCTAAAATCGGAATTAAGCAAGACCCGCGATCAAGGCCCGGGAGCCGCGGGCGCGGCATTGCCTGCGACCGCGGTTATGAAACCGCGGGCTCGATTTTGCCCAAAGGCCAAACCGCGATCGCGGTTATGAAACCGCGATCGCGACACCATTGCTTCATCGTCTTCCTTGTCTTTACTGAGACGCCGACGATTTAGGTGCCGGCGTTTCTTCTCCGAGCGGCCGATTTAGGGAGGTCAAGCGGTTGTTCTTCCTCTCATTTAGTGGAGGAGCTCCACCCTTGCCCTATAAATAGGGGCGGATCCGAAGGTGTTCTTCACATCCTTCATCTCTTCCTCTCGTAATAGCTCGGTTTTTGGTGTTGTCGTCGGAGTTTTGTCGGAGTCGATCGTTGTCGGAGATCCATCAAAGTGAAGCCAGGAGTGGTGGTGGTGCGCGCTTGTCCAAGAAGCAAGATCCGAGCCTCGTCTTCCCTCGGTATGGCTCCGTTGCGTTCGTTTAGCTTGTTGTTTGACAATGGATCCCGCGACCGCGGCATAAATACCGCGATCGCGGTTGGGCAGAGGCCCGCGATCTCGGCTAGGCATGGAACCGCGATCGCGGCCCATCTGCCGCGGGTGCGATTTTGCCCAGCAAAGCCACGATCGCGGCTATGCAAACCGCGATCGCGACACTGCCTTTTTCTTCGTCCTTTCGTTCCTTCGTACCCGTAACTAATTAGGGTTTTGTTTTAAAACGCGTCTCGTATGCGTCGTCGGTATTGGATTGTGCTCGTCCCCATGGCTGATTGAACGGATTGGAATCCGACCCTACTGAATGATGATAAATTCCAACGGGAATTTTAGTAGGCAATTGTGCACAAGTTCAAGTTCCCGGAGTTCAGACCCAACTTTTCGTTCGTTTAGACTAAGGTAAGTGGCGGTTCGCTCTTGTTGATTATTCCATGTTTTTCTTGATTATCAATTACTTAATTGTTTAATTAAGTTGGAATAAAGTTGTTGATTTGTGTTTGGGAACTTAAACGATAAAATGTTGTGTTAAAAATATAGATTTATAATAGGTTGTATATATTGCTAGAAACAACGCTATTATATATAATTCTATATGATATTACCGTAAAGTGATAAATGGATTTTGGTGTGGATTTATACGTGGACTTACATGCTTAGTTAGCACGAGTATTCGTAGGAACGCTATGTACCTTGCGAGGTCTAGTCGTTTCTTTATAACAAGTATTAGGAGGTTTTTGCCCTAATACTCCTGGTCATGACTGTACCCTTATTTGGATATAAGTGGTAGGTGCACTTAGCTAGTGCCAATATTCGGGATTCATCCCAAAGATATCTCTCGTATCGAGATGATGTGAATTAAAAGCCTTAACATGAGTGTACATTTTTGAAAGTAAATAAGATAAGTGTTTTTACGCACATAATTAATATACCCTCAGGCGAGAAGTACAATGTGGAACCCGTCCGAACTCTTGTTAGAGTAGGTCCTCTTTCCAATATGGATTCACAATACGCGGTGAGGTTGGTCGTGGACCCAAATAATCAAGGTCGTTTTTATAAACTTGTGTGAAAACTTAACATTCCCAAACAATTACATACGTTTCTTATAAGACTCGATTCCGTTGGAGTCTTCTTTTCGATGCATATCTTCTTCTATCATTTCGTGAAAGTTCCGGGTTATGTATCGTTCCTTCTGTTATTATTCGAGGGACAATGATAGTAAACGGTTACGATCACTAGAACCATTCTGCTTGTACCCTTGCATAGTCTTTCATTAGACTAACCAACCGGATTTTATTCCTTGCATGGTTGACTGGTGTCATTCGTCCTATACGTCACATCAGAGGTTGGTCCCGACGATTGAAGTAACCAATCGAAGAAAAGGCTTGTAGTTGAAGTTTGCGTTTTAAGAAGTAATATTTCCAAGGCGTGTATGTTTAATTTGAAATAAATGTAATACATAGTCTTGTAATTAAGACTACTTTAAAAGAGTCTTCCGCTGTAATTTAAAAGTCTTCCGCTGTCACTATACTTTGTTGTAAAACCGTCCTTCTCATTTTACGAGAGGAATCTTAATAAAAGGTTGAGTTTTATTCATTTAAAATGTCTTCCGCTGATTATTCTTTCGTTATTTTATATTTATGTATTTATTTAAGATTAATTGTTCCGATTAAAGCCTAGAGTGACTTTGGACATTAACGTCTGAGGTCACTGGCGTGTGGCACTACCGACATAAGTCGGGGGTGTTACACATGAGTTGGATTAATTTATACACTGAACTAGTTACATGTGTGCCCGTGCTATTCATGGGTGCATAACATGTTTAATTAAATTTTATTTATAATTAGATTAGTTTATATTTTTAATACATTAGTATACTTTATATAGTTTATACAATCAAGTTTATCAAAATTTACAATCGGTTTTTAAATAGAGAAATGATATATATATAAGGTATTCCACTATACTTTACTAATTACTATGTTATTAATGTAATCTGGGATGAAACAAAATTACTTTGTGTATTATATCTCATATCAAATTTATATAGAAGTAGTTTAAACATTCACTATTTATGTGTTATTTCAAGTGGATACTTTGAGGCTTGAGCTAATACAAAACCAAAGTGTTGAATTATTTTGATATTTGTTCTCCTCATTTTACATGTATGTTGAAGTATATTTGTTGGTTTCCAACTCATCTTTTAAAAATATATTGATAAAAAAGTATATTAAAATGCGAGCATTGGTAAATAAAGGGTTGAAAAAGAGTTTTAAAAAAATTAATTAAATGTATTTATTAAAATTGAAGATTAGAGGGAATTTTTTTTATGTAAAATAGACTTAAATGTAAAATAGAGAAAAATGTGTAAAAGATAGGTCATTAATTGTGACAATATGTTAACTTTTATATATGGATAGATAGTGGAGTAGAGGAGATGGAAGGTTAGTGACTATGATGCGGTGCTGGTGGTGTGTTATTTCTTCGAATACAGATCTGAAATACAGATTGACCTAATTTGAAAATTTTGTACAATGGTAATTTTGTTTTAAAATTAGAATAATGTGGTATACGGTAAAAAGAGTGTGATAATAGCCAACTCCTTAAAAGTATAATGTGGATGGGTAAATAACTTGTTGTTCAAAAGATTTTTTTTGAGGGAGTAAGGGTTTCTTTTGACAATTCATTTATAATGATATTCTTATTTATTATGAAATTATTTTCAGAAAAAAATGTTATGTTAAATTGGGATGCCTTTCATGATAATAATTGATGTGAGAAAATGTTGTTTGACTTAGATCTCTATCAATAAAGATCTTCCCTTCCTCCTATGTCATCTCTCGCCGATAGCCCATTTACGCCTCCAAACTTCGATCGACAGCACTTCAGGCGACGCTATTGACTCTTCTCTCAATGGAAGATTGTTCCTTCTCCTCTTCAATGGTCGGAATTTGTTTGTCGAAATCGCTTCTACCGCAACTACTCTCTGGTTCATTGTTCTTTGTTCTCTCTCCTCCAGCATCCGCTTAAGTTGCCTCCCTTAATCATGCCAAAGAGTAATTAGAGATAAGATTTAAGGCAAAATCTAAAATGAACAGGATTGAATAGATCTTTTTCACGGAATAAAGGAAATTAGACTTGGAAAACATGTCTGGTGTGGGGTCGGTTCTTGCAGGTAGCAATGGGGGCAACAAACGCCAGAGTCCGTCGTTATCCACCGAGATCGAAGGAGGAGTCCACCGTCGGATGCCGATGAAGGAGTTGATTAAAGATTGTGTTAGGGTTGAAAGTAGAGAAAATGGGGTAGAAAGTATTTTTGAGAGTAAATGTCCTTATTTGCAAAAAATACTTCTTGTCAAACCTTGTTATATAGAATAAATAGTCATAAATGAAAAAGACATAATAAATTTGTTGAACAAACATACCCTAAGTGATTAATGTCTGCAAGTTTATTAGCGATGTGGTTTCACTAGCTAGTTTGAAACATGAGTAATCTGAACTACTAAAAAATATTTTAATATAGGATATTATAGATAATCATTTCAATTTTCCAAGGAAAGGTCTAGATACTTTTCGTCCAGTTAATCACGTAAAAATTGTCTCATTGTATATAAGTTTTCGTGAATGCAATCGGTTTGCATGTATAATACCATTTCAAAAGGCAGCCACTTGAGCTATGAAAATAGAGTATATAAAATACTTTTCTGCTATTATATATACATTTTTCTGGATAGTTACAACTGAAGAAGAAGAAGTTTAGGTTTTTAAAAAAACAAAGTGTGTTTGCTAATGTACAACGATTTTTTTACAAAGAAACATTAGACCCCTTGATAACTACAAGACATACCTAAATTATCACAATGGATGATCTTAATAAATTATCTAAAAACAATGAGATTATAGTTCTCTAAGTGTAACTCCAATCTAGATCTTTTGATATCGTGTGATAATCCTCCTCTAATAAGATTAGGGAGACGTTCAATATCGAAGTCTCTTGTTGGCAAGAAATCAAGAGCAGAGTTACGTTCCCTATAACAATGAAAAGTAATGAAATAATCAAAGTAATTCAACAGGGAAACAATGTCAAGAATAATTATTCGTATTTCCCATGAAACTTTTCATATTTTCTTAATACTATTAATGACTATACGATTGTCGCCTTCAATAATTAATTTCTTAATCTGGAGTCTAACAACCTATCAAAGACATTCTTATAAGGCATAAGCTTCCTTGCTGAATTGAAGTGTTCGGAATGCATTTTTTCTCTACGGAAAGGATGTTAGATTCAACACAAGTTACATAACTATGGATAAACCCAATATAAGATGTTTGGTCAAATCTATTGGATCCATCAAAACTTAACTTAATCTAAGAATGTTATGATTTAATCTAGGTTAAGATATTACGTTTTCTGTATTTGTTTTGTTCGTGTCATAAGAGGAAATAGAATGGTTCCTTTCATTTAACTGTAGAAATGCAACTTTAGAAGGCGATGCATCACTACTACAAAATAAGCATTTTAACTCGCGTGTTTTTCTAAATATAACCCGGATATATGGTAAAATAGGTATGGGTATCATCTTGAGGGTATATTAGATTAAATAATCCGGATGTAAAAAACACGCCCGTGTTATTTAGGGGTGACTTTTTAACCTAGACCTTTACACATTCGGGTTATAAAGTGTAGTTGGTTTCCGAAAAAAGGGGACTTTTTAACCCGGACTTTTACGGGTCCGGGCTAAAAAATCCCATTTTATATATAAAAAAAAAAGAATCTATACCTTCCTATGACTGCCAATTACCCACCACTTCCACCATCATAATTAGGCTAAAAGCATATAATTAAAAGGTTTATTACAGTAATTATCTCATTACACACACGAACTATCATATCAAATGAATGGCAATATATTTTTTAAGATTTTGATAGATTTACCCATCTTTCAAGTAAAAAAATGAAATAAATGAAAATAGGGCAAAGTAATTACACACTTTCAACTACTATATTTTTTTTCTATAATTGCTGCTCACTATGAAACATAGACCACAAGAAGTGATTTCAAACCATACAAAACATAATGTGCAGCAGATATTGGACGGCTAAACATGTACAAACTTTTACCAGAGAGTTGTTCTTTTGTAACCCAAAGACTAATGTTAATAGGCATTGCAAGCTCCTCAAGCTGATTACATCTTCTTCAGTCAACGTGAACAATGAAAAGAGAGTTGGAAGTGGTAGATTTGCTACAACTGAGGAATTAATTGACAGTCCCATAGCATATGAACCCTACATATTTAAGAAAAATATAAGAAATAAGTATCCCCACAACACAACCTTTTATTTTGAGGAAGCAAGAGAATAGACAGAATATTGTACATATCAATTAGAAGTGATGCATTGGTTATATAAATATACAAAAAAAAATCACCTTTTCATTCCCCTTCCATAGGTTTGACGTTTGCATCCAACATCAACCATTGTTTTGCACTCATATATTAAACACAAAGCATAGAAATGATACAGTGGCTACAACATAAATATACAAAACATATCACATTTTCATCGCCCTTCCATATGACATTTGTTGATCTCAAGTCTACAAGAAATTAGCAAGGTTGCAAATGCTTCCACTTTCATACACTCAATTGTGAAATAATCTGATAATAGGGATTCCAGCACAAATGATAGTGTATGCATGTATTAGAATTATGTATGCCTTGTCAAGAAGGAATTTGCACTCAAGTTGAAGAATTATATATCTACCCAACTCACACATCTCATGGAATTAAACCACCTAAAACTGAAGAATTTGCACTCAAGTTGCTAATAGAACCTCAAGATGCCAAAATAAAAAATTAAAGTTATGGTTGAACAAAATCAAGCAACATAACATATGAACTTTGTCGACACTCACCAGAAGAAGCTCAAAAAGGGATGGAAACCAGTTATTTGATATTTGATACAATGATAAAACAATTGCTCGGAATAATAATTTATACCTCTTTTTTAGTTGGATGTATATACACATCAACATGCTCAGGAGGCAACACAATTGACATATGAAAGGCTTTGAAGCTTTAGGTAGAGTTGCAGCGTAGACAATTTCAGTTGCTTTTTTAATAGTGAGAATGTCAAACTTGATCCAAGGAGGCCCTCAAGAATCTCGGGACTCGGACTGGAAGGGAACAAGTATGATGCAATGGCAAACAAAAGTTATCGTTAACAAGGACTTAATTCCCAGTTTAAGCTTCTACTCCTCTGGTGTACATGAATGTGACCAAAGAAATGATCAAAAACAATGAAGCTCAAATTTATCAGGGTATTTTATTTTCTGCTTAAGTGTTTGTTGAACTTCAAACTGTTATAAAATTCGATAGTTCTGATATGAAAAATGTTTCTATTGTGCATAGACAAAGAACATACATACAATTATAACACCAAGGGGCTCAGCAAAGGTAGAGAGTGTTGCCAATTTGAATGCTTGCCATTTGCTAATATTTCAGCACAAGGGAAAAAGATAAATTCCTCATAATAGAGATAAGAAGCTTTTTCATCTTTATTAACAGTCAATAACACTGTCAATCATGTTTTCAGTACAGATTTTATAATTTTTGGGAGCATAAAGGGCTAAATCATGATGAAGTTTGAGCATAACCTATAACTCAAAATGCACAAGGCAGCATATTCTTTACCTCTGTGTTGCAAAGTAGACAAGAAGTGCAACGGCTACACCATGTCAAACAATAAGTAGGTAACATTAGAGCATATACAACATTGTCCTCATTCTTAGTAGGAATGATATCATCCAAAAAGAATGAATAAAAATATGAAATGGAAGATCATAATAGCTACAAGTATCTGGTTTTAGGCACACACTTCTCACAAAAATCATTTGGTAACAATCTTATCAACATAAACACAAGTATGTTTAATAGCCGATGATTGGGGTCCAAGCAACAATACCTCTGGAATATTGTGCAAAGCAATTGCCATTGCCAAATTAAGACCAACTCGAAGGCCCTGACAAGAATTTTACAGAAACAAGTTTAAAAGTATGTAAAATAAATTTTATGATTGACCAGTTAATGCGACAAACCAGTATCAATTTTCTCATGTCACATGATAACAAGTATCGTAGAAGGGCAAGCAAATTGATAACAGTTCAACATATCAATTCTGCAGACTGTAGTCGATAGTATGGCCAAAGCTGATATGGCAAACTTTGGAATGAACAAGTGTCACATCCATCACTTGGGTACGACGAGAAAACCTAGTTATGTTCATTGACCCGAGAAAAACTGCCATTCCCTCAGGAAAATTGTGTAAGCTGATGCCTGCAGGAATGATAGTACTTCTCGTTAAGTAGACCAAACTAGAATTTTACTAACAATGCTACTAGAACAACACCTTGAAACCTTAACTGGATTGCCGTAATAGAAAATCCACAATTAACTAAATCAAAGCAGACCTAGAAAAACCAGTCTAAGTGTACGTGTACCTGGACTTGAACACAAGAAGGAGAGCAGGTGTGCAGCAGGAGAAGAATCGAAGAAAAAGAACACCAGAAGGAGGGTTGCAAATGAAGCACAATCGAAGAAGACCACCAAATTCGTTCAGACGCACCAAAATTTTCGAATAGAAGAACGAATTTCAAGTAGCACGAGCAATCGAAGACAACGATCCAACATACAATCGAAGGCAAAAGCTCAATTTAGGGTTTAGGATTAGCTTGCAGAACTTGAGTTTTTCTTAATTAGAACAATGTATCGGGTTGGAAAAACGAGCTGAAGTTGGGTTTATTTAATTATATGTCCCGGATCCGCATAAATCCGGGATATATACTTTCAGCATATATAATAAATAATCTGGACAACACACATCCGAGATATATAGTGATCGATTTAAAAAAGACGTATACTATATAACCCGGGCGTTGTTCCAATATATATCCGAGATATATTCTTAAATTATAAGATAAAATAACCCGGATATATTAAGCCAAAAAAACGCCCGGGTTATTCTCGTACATGGTCCAAAGAGCAATGTACTCAAATACCTCGGACGTGTTGACTTAAATCCGGGTTATTTCATAATTTCATTCAAAAATTTAAAAGAAATTAAATTCACTTTTAATTGTTTTAGACCCCTATTATACCGGATATTTAACGTCCAAGTTATTATATCACGAGTTAAAAAAACATTTTTGTGGTAGTGCATGGTTGTTATTATAAGTATCAGGAAAAGGGTGTTATTTTTGTGTATCCAAATATTCCACCAAATAGAAAAGAAAATATCAGTATTATAATTGTTGGTTTGGAAAAGTTTGAGATTAGTGAAGAAGTAACCTTCAATGTGAGGATTAAAAGTAATACTTAGTTTGTTCTCCATTTTCTAGGACATTTTTATAGTAAAGGTGCAATTGAAGAAGTGGTGATTGGAGTCTTCATCATGTTCGTTACAAATACGACATTATGAGGGGACACAATGATAAAATCTGTTTAATCTTTATGTAGTCGATAGACAGTCCAAACATGCCTTCCAAAGGAAATTCTGAATTTTCAGAGGAAGTTTCTTCTTCGAAATCCATTAATAATTATCAGTGATATTTTCGAGGTTTCCATTAAACCCATACAACAAAAACCCATACAACAAAACCTTATTATGCTAAATTGTCTCCTTCCTTTTCTTTATTTGCTTCTTCTGTTTTTCTTCTTCTTCTTTTCTTTATATCTCTTTTTTTTTTGTGCAGAAGAAGGAAAAGAAGGGAGACCTAATACAAACATCACATCCAACCACTAACATATGCAACTCCTTCAAGCTTGGCTTAAATCCACTCTAGCAAAACAACCGACTATCCTAATCCCCGAATGGATAGGATGAATAAATAGGCTTGGTATGCTTTTGTGGAGCTTCCAAAGAAAAAGCAATTAAGGCACAAATGGGCTTCAAGCAGAGGTAAACATATATAGGGTGGTCAAGGATGAAGGGCTAATGTGAAACAATGCCTCAATCATATTAATGTCATGTACATAAATCATAAGCGTAGCCTTGAAAAAGATTTTAATGCAAGTTTTGGATATAGCAAGCAAGTAGAGATTCACACACAAGAGAAATAAGAGGACTCGTGAAATTATAGTCCATAAAAGGCTCAAAATCTCACTAGGATGCTTGTCTAGAGTATTGGTCCTACAACATCTCAATCAAAGGTCACATGCTCCAGCCAAATGTCAAACATTCAAGCACTCATAATCATGCACATAATGCAACTGCAATATTAACAACTAAAACATAATGAGGGGACTTATAAAGCATGTCTCACAAGGAAAACAACCAGAGGGAAAGAAGCAAAGGGAGTTAAATCCAACATCCAACAATGCTATGCATGCAAACATAACAAAAGACATGGAAAACTAACACTAAATGCAAATGCAAATGAAAACATGTCAGCCTACTAATGAGTCAACCCCCAAGCTAAAATCTACATTGTCCCCAATGTAGAGAAAGTAATGAGATGAAGAAGAAATTCATCGAGAAAATCTGCTAGGTGTTGGAGGTCGCCGGCGGTCTGGATCGTGGTGTGGGTGGTGTGATGAAGATGGATGAGATTATATGAGATGAGAGGGAGAGGGGTTGGTGAGAGAGAGACGAAGGAGAGGCTGAGAGATTAGGGTAGGGGAAAAGAAAGGGAGAAAGAAAAAAATCGGAAAAAACGCACGACTGTGCGTTTTACCGCACAGGCCGTGCGTTGCTATCGTTTTTTTTTTCAGCTAAAAAAATACACGGCTTGTGCACTCAAGTACACAGGTTGTGCGGTGATCTCGAAGTGAGAAAAATTAAAATAAAAATCTGAAAAGCTACAAAAAACGCACGGCCGTGCACTTGAGTGCACGAGTCGTGCGGTGCTGTCGAACAACATTTTTTCTTTTTTTTTTTGGAAGAAGAAAGATATACATACCTTGGATTGCCTCCCAAGAAGTGCTTGTTTAAGGTCCTTAGCTTGACCTTCCATCAACTTTAAGTACTCGGATCAAGAGGGTTGGTGGTGCCCTGCTTGATCGGATCAGGTGTGACAACAAGCTTCAATCGACGACTCTGCACCTTGAACTTTCCAGAGTTCTTATGCCATAACTCAAATGTCCCACCTCTCAGAACTCGAGTCACCATATATGGTCTTGACCATCTTGTCCCCTTAGGACCTGGAAACATGTTGGATTTTTCATGGGATAACAACACCATATTTCCACTCTTGAACTCAACCTTTGTTCTGGCCTTCTTCCTTTTCTTTAGAGTTTGCCTTTTCTTTGCCTTAGCATTCTCACCATCATATAGGTCCGGATCTCCCAAGGACATATCCAGTAGACAAGCAATGTCAAATATGATCTCATCTTGCCCGGGATCAACCTCAATCTTACAGCAGGTGCATGTGATAGGAGTTGGTGAAGTGTCTTTGTATATCTCAACGAAGTAATCCTTGAAATATTTATACTCAATCTTCTCTTCCCCTATTGTGAATGAAAGCTTCTCATTCTTGACATCGATATTAGCCCCAACAGTGGCTAAAAATGGTCTCCTAAGGATGATGGGAGTCTTATCACTAACCTCGATGTCAAGTATCACAAAATCTCCTGGTATGAAAAACTTTCCCACTTTCACATGAACATTTTCTATTATTCCCACAAGATGAGTAATAGACCTATCAGCCATAAGGAGACGCATCTTGGATGGAGCAGGCTCACCCAGTTTCAGTTCTTTGTAGATTGAAAAATGCATAACATTGACACTAGACCCGAGATCATAAAGACAATTATAAGTCAGATTGCCAAAATATGCAGGAATAAAGAATTCACCCGGATCTTGTAGTTTCTTTGGCATCTTCTCAGCACAATCCATAGTCAAGGCCACAGTCTCATAGTCCGTCAGCCTTCTCTTCTTGATAAGAATCTCTTTCATAAACTTAGCATACGCAGACATTTGAGTGAGGACATCTGTGAAAGGTATGTCAACATACAGCTTCTTCATCATCTCCTTAAACTTCACAAATTGGTACTCTAGCTGTATCTCAATCCTTCTCTGAGGAAAAGGCAGAGGTGGCTTGTATGGCGGGGGAGCAACATACTTGGGTTCTTCTTCTTGTGGCTTCTCTACGGGCTCCTTTGTCGCTTCTTTTTCTCTTGGACTGTGCTCCTCCAACTGTTTTTCTTCACTCAGAGAGACAACCCTACAATGCTCCATGGGGTTGACTTTAGGTTGACTAGGAAGTTGACCAGCCGGCCTAGGAATATTCATAGCATTTTGGGCCAACTGACTCTCTAATTGATCCATCCTCTTAGGCAAGCTCTCAAAGTTGTCAGCCTTCTTAGATAAGTCTTCCAACTGACTCAAGTGCAGAGTTATCAGAAGTCTGAGCGTGAGTTTGATTTTGCGGTTGAGAGACTCTCGGTTGGAACCCAGGAGGTGGTCTTTGCTGAGCATCTTCATTCTTGTAGGAGAAGTTTGGATGATTCCTCCATCCAGGATTATAGGTATTGGAATATGGATCATTCCTAGGACCTCTGTTGAAGTTATTCATGTAGTTCACTTCTCCCTGAGACTCGTTCTGGGAAGCGAAGCGTTGACAAGATGATATAGCGTGTGTGGATTGCCCTGCACCTTGCGCTTGAGACTTTTGCACTAACAGATTCAGCCTCTTGATCTCTTGTGCCATATCATCTATTTGAGCCTGTTGGTGTGTCTCAAAATTAACCTCATACATTGACGGTGCTAAAAGTGCGCAATGCAAGTATCGTTGATTAGCCTTATCAAAGTAAAAAGTCCTAACAGACCTACTAAACAGATGTATAGTAAGCAAGCAAGGGTCGAACCCACAGGGAAGATCTGATGCAGTATGAAATCGTGAATGACAAGTAACAAGCTAGGGGGGTTTAGTTATCACGAGAAAGCAAAGCAAGCAAAGCAAACAAGTTTGGTTGAGTTGAGAAAATATAATGGGGAAAGTAGTCCTACTAGAGCGAGATCCACAATACAGAGATATAATTTGATCACAGAAATCTATTTAATCCAAGTTCTTTTACTGTCCTTATAGTTGTTCCCACCCTGATCTTAAGTACTACCGATTCTCACAGTTGTCGATAGACTTATTATTATGCCAATGATAAAGTACCACCGATTCTCACAGTTGTCGGTATACTTTACCACCAACAAAGCAATAGCAATACACACAAGGATATAGGATACATGCAAATAGAAAGACGTATTAATACTCGCATGCAACTGACTCTCACTCACGATTGTACGCTCGGAACCCCTATATGCACAATCGTGTATGCCACTAGATATGCACTCGGAACCCCTATATGCAATCCTAGCAATTGATAAAAAAAGTATTCAACCTAGTTGACCAGGCTAAGAAAAACAACAAGAAATCAATATTCAATATAACCAAGAGAATCAAACCAACACTTATAAGGATAAGAACAAGGAATAGAAATCTCACAAACACATCAACTGTATTGCTTCAATCGTCTAGTAGAACAAAGGGAAGTTAGTTCTCCATTCAAACGAGAATGAAAACTAAGGAAAATAACGTCTGGTGTAAACAGTTGTAACGAGTTCTTTTTTCTCTTAACCTAGAAAGAGAGCTTAAATAGTCTTAAGAAAACTAGGTTAAACTAATGAAAATAATAAAGGAAACAAAATAATAAAATAACAAAATATGAAAACAATAAAAGGAAATAAAAGTCTTCTGACGCGCGACATTTAACACGGCCACCGCGGGGCGGTGGCTTCCTCTGGCGCGGGGCTTCATTCTTCTCTGAGAGTCACCGCCGGGCCGCGGTGACTCTGGCGCGGGGCGGTGAGCTAGCTCACTCTCTTCTTCTGCTGCTCTTCATTACTACCAAGTGTTGGTAGTCTTCTCCAAGTATGCTTCAGCAGCTCCATCTCCATCCTCATGTCTCCATCTAAGCTGTAAATCCTGGGATATCTTCACTTCTCTCCATAACTTCTGGATCACAGACTTAGCCTAAAAACTACTCATAAACTCCTCCAAATCATGCTAATAATTGCTAGTAAAGGTGTATGAAATAACACCTATCATACATCCCTGCAGGTTTCTTGGAACTTGAAGCAGATCGGGGATCACTGTAATAATGAGAGTGTTGAGCAATACTCTCAATCAAGTCCCAAGCATCATCAACTTCCTTACTCATGATTCTTCCACCCGCTGAAGCATCAATGATTAGCCTAGTAGAACTGTCAATAGTGTTGTAGAAGAGATGCAACATGGTCCATTTTTTTTGCCCATGGTGGGGGCACATCATCAGCAATTCCTTGAATCTTTCCCACCCCTCATATAGATACTCTTCATCCTTCATCTTGAATGCAAGAATTTGATTTGTCATCTCAGCAGTCTTCTTTAATGGAAAGTGTTTGTTGAGGAATGCCTTTGTTAACTCATCCCATGTCGTTATTGAGCTAGGATGTAGGGCCTTGAACCAAGCTTTGGCCCTGTCTCACAGAGAGAATGAAAAGGCTCGCAGGAAAAGCGCATCTTGGGACACTTTATGGATCTTCACTGTGTCCATAAGCTCAATAAAGGTAGCCAAATGTTGTTGTGGGTTCTCAGAAGGTAGACCTCCAAACTGATTATGTCGAACCATGTTGATAAGAGAAGGTTTTAACTCAAAATTACGAGCTTGCACAGGAGGTCGGACCACACCAGAAATAGGACCAAGGTGATTTGGCATCACATATTCACCAAGCGTCGCGTGGCTCTTGAACTTCCAGAGGAGGATCGTTTCCCACTCTGTTGTCACCCATTTCTTGTTCTCTGGCTTCAAGTTGTTGTCTGAATTTAGTCTCTCTTTGTTGAAGGTAACTACCTTAGGTAATTACTAATTCCTCTCGGATGATAGTAAATGTGCCTAGATTCAATTAACATCCACTCTCGCGACTTGCTAATCAAGATCCAGACTCTTTGGGCACTTAGTTACTAAGGTCAAACTGAATTAACATCCACTCTCGTGACTTGAAAAATCCAACCTAATCTTAGTGTTGGATCGTTAGAGTTACGTCTGAGGGAACAAAGGCTTTGTTCCCACAGAAGGTGCAGCGGAATAATATAGCACGAAAGATAAGAAACGAACTCACGATGTATAGTGGAAACCCTAATTAGCCAACTAGCTAATCAAAGAAAAACCACTACCTTCAAGCTTCTCGCTTGAGAGGATTTTGAAGCGTCTACTTGTCTTATTGATTTCTTGTTCGATTACACTTGTAGCATGGACTCCAAACCCTAGACTTCCTAGCTAGATTCGAAGATCACTTCTATAACGATGAATACGAACTCAACCCTCTAAGACTCACAAACTCTTCACTCTCTTTTTCTTCTCAGTTTAATGCTCCGAGTTCGTCGTCGTCGATACTTACATAGAAATGAATCCACACTTCTATAAATACAACTTCGACTAACACAATCGTAACAAGATAAAAATCTTTTCTAAACTTGGTAACAAGAAGATATTTAAATGATTTGAAGAATATTATCTTATCAACCGATATTATCTAAGGAAGGAATTTCCTAAGATAACAAAATCGGATAAAGATAAAATCCTTCTCTCTCCAAATATATTATCTTAGGAAAGATTTCCTAAGATAACACATTCGGATTCTCTCTCCAAATCTTCTCTTCGGCGATATCCTTCCAACCAAGATTCCTTTTCCTTTGACCGCGTGATCTTCCAAGATAATTTCCATAATCTTCACGCTGAATATCTTCCTTCCATTTGCAGCTTGATTGAAGTCCGTAATTGATGTTCCTTGAGAGGTAACAAAGCATATGGAGAAAGCTTTGTTCCCTTTGCGATCCTTCACTGCAATGGTTCCCTGTGACAACTGTCTTGTTCCTGAAACACTTGGTGACCAGATTAGTTGAATGTTCGTTACCATCAAAACCTAAAGAATTCAATAAATTCCCCCTTTTTGATGGTGACTGATAGGTGTTATTTCATACACCTTTATTATCAATTATTAGCATGATTTGGAGAGGTTTTAGATGAGTTTTGGTGCTAAGCCTGCAATCCAGATGTTATGGAGAGAAGTGAAGAAATTCTAGGATTTGCAGCTTAGATGAAGCATGAGGATGGATGGAGCTGCTGGAGCATTCATGGAAAAGACTACCAACACTTGGTAGGATTGAAGGGCAGCAGGAGCAGAGAAGAAGAGAGCTGGAGAATTGAGCTCACCGCCCCGCGTCAGAAGTACCGCGGCCCGGTGGTGACTCTTAGTGAAGATGGAGCCCGCGCCAGAGGATGCCACCGCCCCGCGGTGGAAGTTCGACGCCTCGCGGTGGAATTCGCCGCCCCGCGGTGGCTGTGCTTAATGACCTCGCGCCAGAAACGATTCTCTTTCCTTTTATGTTTGAGACTTTATTTTATTATTATTCTGTTTCCTTTAATTTCCGCTTTAGTTTAACCTAGTTTGTTAAGACTATTTAAGCCCTCTTTCTAGGTTAAGAGGAGGACACACTACGACAGACACACTATTATGGAGACTTGGATTATTTTGTTATCATCATTTTTACTTTTCTTAGTTTTTCATCCCTTTGATGGAGAACTAACTTCACCTTTGTTCTGCTAGACGATTGAAGCAGTACAGTTGATGTGTTTGTGAGATTTCTATTCCTTGTTCTTATCCTTATAAGTGTTGGATTGATTCTCTTGGTTATATTGATCTTGATTTCTTGTTATTCTTCTTAGCCTGATCAACTAGGTTGAATACGTTTTATCAATTGCTAGGATTGCATATAGGGGTTCCGAGTGCATATCTAGTGGCAAACACAATTGTGCGTATAGGGGTTCCGAGCGTACAATTGTGAGTGAGAATCGATTGCATGATAAGTAGGGGAGTGAGTACTTGTACGTCTTTCTACTTGCATGTATCCTATATCTTTGTGTGCATTGCTATTGCTGTGTTGGTGCTAAGGTACGCTGACAACTGTGAGAATCAGTGGTATTTTATCATTAGCATAGTAATAAGTCTATTGACAACTGTGAGAATCAATAGTACTTAAGATCAGGGTGGGAACGACTATCAGGATAATTAAAAGAACTTGGACGAAATAGATTTCAGTGATCAAACTCTATCTCTGTATTGTGGATTTCGCTCTAGTGGAACTACTTTCCCTCATTATATTTTCTTCCTACATAAATCAGACTTGTTTGCTTTACTTGTTTACTTTCTTGATAATTAAACCCCCGTTTGTGTTACTTGTCATTCACGGCTGCATACTACATCAAACCTTCTCTGTGGGATCGACCCTTACTTGTCTACTATACTTATGTTTAGTGGGTTTGTTAGGATAATTTATTTTGATAAGGCTAATTAACGACATTTGCTTGTGCATCTTCAGCCACGTCAAATTTGGCGCCGTTGTCGGGGAAGGTTTTTGTCTGTTGTGTGTTTTCGTGATTGACTTTTGGTGGAGACCTATCTTATGGTCGACACCCGTAGTACTGACCCTATTCTAGCTCCTTTTGATCCAGAGGTTGACAGTTCTTTCCTTAGGGACCTGCGCAATCAAAGGGAAGACGGAGAAGAAGGAATAGAGACAGTTGAGACCGTTGAGACTGCCAACACCCCAGCCGTTGCAATGGCTGGAATTGGAACCCTGAGAGAGCTTACTGAGCCGAATATAGGGGCACAGCCCCTGGCTGTCGTCATCCCTGCGCTAGGAGAAGGGGTGAACTTTGAATTGAAGTCGGGAGTTGTTGCTTATCTCCCTAAATTCCACGGGCTGAGTGGAGAGGATCCGATCTATCACCTGGGCAAGTTCCACAATGTCTGTATGACGATGAAGCCCAGCAATGTGACGGAAGACCAGATCAAGATGAGAGCTTTTGGTTTTTCCCTACTCGACTCTGCGAGCGACTGGTACTACCACCTGCCACCAGGGACCATAGATACATGGACTAAACTGCATAAAGCATTCCTGGACAAGTATTTTCCCACTAAGAAGGCGAATGCTTTGAAAAAAGCAATTGCCAACATTGAGCAGGCTGGTGATGAGACGCTGTATGATTATCTGGAGAGGTACAAGAGGCTCTGTTCCAGCTGCCCATTCCACGGGTATACCAAGCAGGATCTTGTTCTTTATCTGCACAACGGTCTGCTGGACCAAGAGAGGAGAATGATTGATGCCGCATGCGGTGGAAGTATTCTGAATCTGACACCGGATGCAGCCATGGAGAGATTCCAGGAGATGAGTGAGAGTACCAGGAGCTTTGGGAAGACGTACCAGAGAAAAGCGGTCAATGCTGTGACCCCTGTAGGACCAAGCCCGATATTGACCGAGTTGGCCGAGCTGAAAGAGTTGGTGCTGAGGATGGCGAATCAGAATGTCCCTCAACAAGTTAAAGCATGTGGACTTTGCTCTAACCAGTCCCACCATACCGACACCTATCCCCAACTGCAAGAGGAAAGTGTTGCTGAAGTAAACGCTGTAGGAGGTTACGGACCCCCTATACCACAATACGGTGGACAACCCAATTACAATCAGAGAGGGCGTGGCCACCCAGGCTTTAGATGGAGTGACCCTCAAGGTGGTCAACAGCCAGTGCAGCAACAGCAGTACCAGCCGGCGCAACAACAACACCAGCAGAGAGCCCCTTATCAACAGAGGCCCCAGGGCCAAACATCTGGAGCTTCTACTGAGGACATGCTAAAGACTCTGACTCAGCACTTTGCCACACATGTGCAGGCTACTGAGTCGAGTATCAAGAACATGGAGAGGCAGATTGGTCAGTTAGCCGATGAGATGACCAAGATTAACCAAAGGGCGTCAAATTCCCTACCATCCCAGACCACGGTGAACCCTAGAGAGAACGTGAGTGCTATCACGCTCAAAAGTGGTAAGAAGTTGATCGTTGCTCCCAATGCTGAAGTGGAGAACGAGTTCGAGAAAGAAGAAATCACCGACCGCCCCGCGGCAGACTCCACTGCGACCCGGCCAGAAACGAGGGAAGGAGCCAGTAAAGGAATGCCATTGACACCGCCCTGCGGCGACCCTCGCCGTGACCCGGCACCTGAATCCAGTAAAGCCACCGCGACCCCACCGCCCCGCGGCGTTGACTCACACCCCGCGGTGGGCTCGCCACAACCTGTCCCACAAAAATCTGTCTCCGCTGAAGAGACTTATGATGATTACATTCGCCCCGTGTTCCCGCCTCTCGGTTCGGAGAAACCCCCAGCACCTTTTCCCGAGGCGCTGAAGGCAAAGAGAGTTGTCGACGACAGTGACCTGTTCGAGACATTTCAGAATTGTGAGGTGAATATTCCCCTGCTCAAGCTTATAAAGGCTATCCCGAGATATGCCAAGTTCTTAAAGGAGCTATGCACGGTGAAGAGGACTCAAAAGCAGAAGACCCAGAAGAAGAGTCCAGTGGGTGCACAAGTTTCAGCGGTAGTTCAGAAGCGTCTGCCCGCAAAATGCAAGGATCCAGGTACTTTTACAATTCCTATCACCATAGGTGGGCATCTTTTTGAGAAAGCACTGCTAGACTTGGGTGCCTCAATTAATGTTCTACCCTATTCATTGATTGAAAAATTGGAATTAGGACCCTTGTATGATTCTAATATTGTCATACAACTTGCTGATGGATCATGTGTGCCCCCTAAGGGTATAGTGGAAGATGTTCTTGTCAGGATAGGTTCTTTGATTTTTCCTGCTGATTTCTTTGTTATGGATATGGATTATGATGAACAAGTTGCCCCTGTTATGCTCGGACGACCTTTTATGAAGACTTCCATGACAAAGATTGATGTAGATAATGGAACTTTGACTATGGAATTTGATGGAATTATATTTGAACATAATATTCATACAGCCAATTCCATTGAAGTGTCCACCCCTCTCTGCATTATTGATATTGATAGTTCCATGCATGAAAATGTTAAAACTAATGCAGTAGAGACCGTAGTTGAGTATTCCGCTAATAAAGGACCTATTGAGTTGTACGAAGTGTGTGTTGGTGATGTCTTGCTAGAAGATATAGGAAGTTCTATGCCCTCTACTTTGGGCACTAGCCCCCCTGCACTAACTATACAAGGTTGTAAGCCTCTATCTAGTGACATGCAGCATATTCAGGTCAAGCCATATCAGCCCCCACATCGTTCTAAGTATGGGGGAGACACTCCAAAGGAAGCACATATGGAGTCAATGGCAAAGAGGGAACATGGTCTAAGGTTTAAACCTTTCCATGAGAGGTCTCCACAGGAAGAGACGAGTAGGAGGACTCCAAGGGGACCCTACTCTAAATGGTGAAGGATCTGCACTACGTCGAGCCAACGACGATAACCAAGGCGCTGTCCGGGAGGCAACCCGTGTTAGTCCTTCTTTGATTTTTTTCCTTTAATTAGATTATTTTCATAGTTTATTTTCCTTTGTTTCGTTCGCCTATTACTCACATTACAGGTGCGAAAGTAAACCCGAGAAGAGATGTGGTACCCAGCCAGTCTCACCGCACCGCGGTGGAGCCTACCGCCCCACGGTGGAGGTCAGGTATAACCTCTCGACTTTAAAAAAAAAAAGCAAGAATAATGGGCCCCGAAAAAACCTTAAACGGGTGAGTAAAAGCTTATTTCTTAAGTGGTAACTAAGGTTTTGACGGATTGAGTTCCCTCTGGTGGGACAAGATTTCTCTTTTGGGCCATGGTGTATGACCGGCCCATCATCCCTTTTTCCTTTCTCTTTCCCTAACCTAACCCCACTATCTAACCTCCTCCATTCCAACGCCTCCCTTAAGCTCCCACTTCTATTTCCCTCTATCTCCCCCAAATCCCTGTCGACCTTGAGCCAAATCTAGCCCCAAGTCCCCAATTTGGAGTCTAGCCTCACAAATAAGCCCAAACACAACCCCACCGCGCCGCTGTAGTCACGCCTCGCCGTTGCTCCGCCTCGCGCTGCCCCCACTTCGCGTCGCTGTTTCTACCGCCCCGCGCCGACTCCACCGCGACCCGGCCACAGTTCCCAGTTTCTCACCGCGACCCTACCGCCCCGCGCTGAGTTTCTCCAGGCTGCGTGTTTGTAAGTTCTCTAGTTTGCCTTGCTTTGAGCACCTCAATTTCCTACTTATGGCATCCAAAGGCAAGAAGAAAATGTCGACTAGGGATGGGAGTGAGGTTTATAATGTGGTGAAGGAGAGGAAGGTGTTGGCTTCGAAGTTTTTCCATAAGCCAACTTTGGAGCAATTGGGACTGTTGACATGTGTGTCCATGTGCTTGACACAGTGTGGGTTAGGAAATTTTCTGGACAAGGCTGCCCCTGCGTATCCAGAGATGTGCTACCAGTTTATTACCTCTTTCGGGAGGCTCACCAATGACTCGGACGATAGGCATCTGCGCAAGATCATGTTCACCTACAATGGGCGTGATTACTCCTTATCTCTGAAGTTGGTGCATGAAGCCTTGGGTATCACGAAGGACCCAACTGATGGGTGGTCTGGTGGTATTCACGAGTCCGAGATGATGAAGTTCTGGCAGGCTACTACGTGCAGAAGTTTCAGGAAGAGTCAGGAGGTGAATTCCAAGTTGGTGAACCCGTGTCTGCGGTTGATCCACAAGGTGATGATGCGAGATTTCTTTGGCCATGCAGACGATGGGAAGGTCCCTCTGAAGGACTTCCAGTGGTTTATGAGCATCTTGGGGACTGTCGAGTATACGCCGTGTTGGGCTACCCTTTTCTTGGGTTCCTTGAAGAGGATTCGTGATGGCGAGCCACGTGATATTTGTGGGGGTGGTCTGATTACACTCCTTTGTGCTAACGTGATTGCTTGCGATAAGATTTCTCGGCCTGTTGCCTACACGGTGTATGATTTAGCGCACATGAAGGTGTGCGCCATGATGAAACCACTGGGACAGGATGACGATTTGGTCTGGTCGTCCTATGAGGGCCACATTTTGATTGTTCCACGGGATTTTGCCTACTCGCCTTCATATGCGGGTTGGTGGATTCCCAGTGATAGCCAGATGCCAACCGATGATGCCCCTGCTGTCGTTCCTTCAGGTCCGTTTGGGGAGGGCCCTAGTGGTGGTTGTGATGCTGTTGCCGCTGATTCCGTGGGTGGGGACGACCCCATGTCTACCCAGTTTGAGGCGCCTTCGTCTTCATACGGTCCTGTCGCACCCTGGCAGGAGTTGTATTCTAGATGGGATGCGTTCTCAATGCGCCAGGATCAGTGGAACTCCCAGATAGAGACCGGTCTGTACACTTGGCAGACCCAATTCCGTGCTGATGTAGATGAGCGTCTGGACACCATGGACGCCAATATGAGAGACTATTTTGGGATGTACCCACCACCACCCTCAGGTCCACAGTGAGTTTATCTTTTCTTCCCCTATTTCATTTGATGTTCTCTTTTCTACATTGAGGACAATGTTCGGTTTAAGTATGGGGGAGGGATATAGACTTGCTATCTTGCTTTCCATCTAGCTAGTGTAAATAATTTTGTTTCTGCATTTGTCGTTGTTTGTTTCTGCATTCTAAAAAAAAAAATCGAAAAAGCCAAAAAGAGGTAAAAAGGTAACCAAAATCCTGGGATAGACTGAAAACCCGAAAGGACAGTCCAGGTAAAAAGCAGGTAGTCCGGCTGGTATAGACCAGGGCAAAATTGGACTGGAGTGATGCGAGTATATGTGAGATATCTAGCAAAATGAAATGAGTGGCTAGGTGAAAACCCGAAAGGGCGCCTAGGCAAGATGAGCGTAAAAGAAGAAGAGTGATTCTAGGATTTCTCCATATTTCTTGGCGAGGCGTCATAAGAAGGGGAGCCATAAGGAGGACTCGGGTAGGCCACTTTGGAGCGATAAGGAGCTAGATTGGAGTTAGGATTAGTTTATCTTTGCATCACCTGTTTTGGTTGTCTGGAGCTTGTTGTTGATATGCTGTAATTGCTAGTGTCATATTGTCTTATACTTCCTGAGGCCTTGGTGTTGATTTAGAGAGTGAACTTTTCTTTAGTTTACTCGGGACGAGTAAAGGTCTAAGTATGGGGGAATTTGATAGGTGTTATTTCATACACCTTTATTAGCAATTATTAGCATGATTTGGAGAGGTTTTAGATGAGTTTTGGTGCTAAGTCTGCAATCCAGATGTTATGGAGAGAAGTGAAGAAATTCCAGGATTTGCAGCTTAGATGAAGCATGAGGATGGATGGAGCTGCTGGAGCATTCATGGAAAAGACTACCAAAACTTGGTAGGATTGAAGGGCAGCAGGAGCAGAGAAGAAGAGAGCTGGAGAATTGAGCTCACCGCCCCGCGTCAGAAGTACCGCGGCCCGGCGGTGACTCTCAGTGAAGATGGAGCCCGCGCCAGAGGATGCCACCACCCCGCGGTGGAAGTTCGACGCCTCGCGGTGGAATTCGCCGCCCCGCGGTGGCTGTGCTTAATGACCTCGCGCCAGAAACGATTCTCTTTCCTTTTATGTTTGAGACTTTATTTTATTATTATTCTGTTTCCTTTAATTTCCGCTTTAGTTTAACCTAGTTTGTTAAGAATATTTAAGCCCTCTTTCTAGGTTAAGAGGAGGACACACTACGACAGACACACTATTACGGAGACTTGGATTATTTTGTTATCATCGTTTTTACTTTTCTTAGTTTTTCATCCCTTTGATGGAGAACTAACTTCACCTTTGTTCTGCTAGACGATTGAAGCAGTACAGTTGATGTGTTTGTGAGATTTCTATTCCTTGTTCTTATCCTTATAAGTGTTGGATTGATTCTCTTGGTTATATTGATCTTGATTTCTTGTTATTCTTCTTAGCCTGATCAACTAGGTTGAATACGTTTTATCAATTGCTAGGATTGCATATAGGGGTTCCGAGTGCATATCTAGTGGCAAACACAATTGTGCATATAGGGGTTCCAAGCGTACAATTGTGAGTGAGAATCGATTGCATGATAAGTAGGGGAGTGAGTACTTGTACGTCTTTCTACTTGCATGTATCCTATATCTTTGTGTGCATTGCTATTGCTGTGTTGGTGCTAAGGTACGCTGACAACTGTGAGAATCAGTGGTATTTTATCATTAGCATAGTAATAAGTCTATTGACAACTGTGAGAATCAATAGTACTTAAGATCAGGGTGGGAACGACTATCAGGATAATTAAAAGAACTTGGACGAAATAGATTTCAGTGATCAAACTCTATCTCTGTATTGTGGATTTCGCTCTAGTGGAACTACTTTCCCTCATTATATTTTCTTCCTACATAAATCAGACTTGTTTGCTTTACTTGTTTACTTTCTTGATAATTAAACCCCTGTTTGTGTTACTTGTCATTCACGGCTGTATACTACATCAAACCTTCTCTGTGGGATCGACCCTTACTTGTCTACTATACTTCTGTTTAGTGGGTTTGTTAGGATAATTTATTTTGATAAGGCTAATTAACGACATTTGCTTGTGCATCTTCAACCACGTCAGTGACAAACATCCTTGACAATAAAACATACATACGAGATAAAGACAGTTGCATAGAGAAAGTTTCCACACTTAGACATAATAGTTCCCCCTTAGTCTAGCAACATATGAAACCATGTTAGTTCCCCATCAACTAAAGCTACCAGTCATTTTCCCCCTTTTGGCATCATCAAAAACATAAGTGAATGGCGAAAGGAAAATTAGCACAACAAGATAAGCAAACAACCCCTTTTGCATTAGATGGAAACAGACAAACATAGACTTCATGCAAAGACAACAACTAAATAAGCAAAGATAACTCATATGATCAACATGCCAATCAAGCAAACACATGAGCCAGAAGCAAAGAAAACAAAGCAGTAAGGGGATAGATGTGCTGGGAACAAGAAATGGGTTGGGAAGCGAAGAAAGACGAATCAGGCGCCACTGATACCGGGAGCCGAGAATTGAAGAGTACCTCAGATAAGATGAGTATGCAAGCCCTCCATAATATATCTTTGTTTTTCCTCCGTGTAGGCGCATGCGAGATGACCTTCTTGGTTCCTCCTTTTGTTCCCTAGAGTTTACAATTCCGTTTTTTTTTTCAACCGATACGAAATCTTCAAAAATACATCATGTAGAAGATTCTGACCAAGACCAACAAGTTCCCCAAAAATCTCAATCGCCACAAACAACACTTCAATCGTAAATGCCCAAAACACGTCACAAGCGGTTGCATGCTATCAATTCACATCATACTGGTCATGTACTGGCCCCAAGCGACAGAGGCGACGATTCGATTTCTCGACTTCCCAAGGAAATTAGAGGAGTGTGATGTGAGGGTAACGTTACCAGAGAGGGTACAAAGAACATCACACAAAAATATACGAGAATTATTTCAGTGTTTAATCATGAATGAGAGGCTCCCAGATATGGATGATTAGAGGGGCTCATAGGAAGCATCAAGCATGGTGGCTAGGGTAAGCTATAGAGTCAACAATCATTTGGGCTTATAATGAGGGATCAATGCATCAAGTTGACTCTTTTGGACCGAAAGAAAGCTGATTCATGTAGTATTATGATGGCATAGATGATCATGCATGAAATTTTGCACATAAGTGAAGTATTAGCACGAGTCTAAGCAAGTTGTTCAACTAATGATCAAGAGAATGAATGCAAATCAAGACATGATGATTAAGCTTTCACACTTTACCATGTTAATTAGCCAATCATCGAGGGAACACAAGAGATAGACAATCAGTTTAGAAAGATCATACCTAGTTCCATACGGAACTGTTCGAAGGGTTCCCTATTTAGTGCCTTGGTGAAAATGTCGGCGATCTGATCCTTGGTTCCGCAGAAGTCCATGGACACCAACCCTTTCTCCACACAATCATGTAGGAAGTGATGTCTTATCTCGATATGCTTGGTACGTGAGTGTTGCACAAGATTCTTGGAGATATTTATTGCACTAGTATTGTCACACATAATGGGAATAGAGTCAAGAAGAATACCATAGTCGCAGAGTTATTGTTTAAGCCATAGGAGTTGAGTGCAACAAGCAGCGGCGGCTATGTATTCGGCTTCTGCAGTTGATAGAGCAATTGAATTCTGCTTCTTTGAACCCCAGGAAACCAAGCACGGCCCAAGGAACTGAGCCATTCCAGATGTAGATTTTCTGTCCACTTTGTTCCCTGCGAAGTCAGCATCTGTGTATCCAACTAGATCAAAGTTTCCACCTCTTGGATACCACAGACATAGATCATCTGTTCCCTTCAAGTATCTCAGAGTCCTCTTCACCGCTTTGAGATGTGTCTCTTTGGGATCAGCCTGAAAATGAGCACATAGACACACACTATAAATAATATCAGGTCTACTTGCAATGAGATAGAGAAGCGAAACTATGATTCCTCGATAGAGAGATGGATCAACTCCTTGCTCATGTTCGTCCTTTCCCATTGGATTGTTTGAGAGATAGGAGTTGTGAAGGGCTTTGCATCAGACATTCCGAACTTCTTGACACATTCCATGAGGTACTTCTGTTGGTGCACTTTGGTTCCCTCATCTCCCTGAGAGACTTGAAGACCCAAGAAGAACTTGAGTTCCCCAACCATGCTCATCTCGAACTCACTGGCCATCAGCTTTGAGAATTTTTGAACCAGTTTATCATCTGTGGAGCCGAAGATGATATCATCCACGTAGACTTGCATAACCAGAATGTGTTTTCCCTCCTTCAAAAGGAACAAAGTCTTATCGACCTTTCCACGAACATATCCATGAGCCAGAAGGAACTGTGAGAGCCTTTCATACCAGGCCCTCGGAGCTTGTTTAAGTTCGTACAACGCTTTGTCAAGAACATAGACATGATCAGGTTGGGAAGCGTCCTCAAAACCAGGTGTTTGCTCCACATAGACTTCCTCCATGAGAACTCCATTTAAGAAGGCGGTTTTGACGTCCATTTGTTACAGTTTGAAGCCGTGGAAAGAGGAGTAGGCAATTAATAATCTTATGGCTTCTAACCTGGCAACCGGAGCAAATGTCTCGTCATAGTCGATTCCTTCTTGTTGGTTGTACCCTTTCACCATCAGTCTTGCTTTGTTCCTTGTGACCTGACCTTGATCATCCAGCTTGTTTCTGAACACCCACTTTGTTCCTATCACGGTCCTGTTCCTTGGTTGAGGAACCAACCGCCAAACCTTGTTCCTTTCGAACTGATGAAGTTCTTCTTGCATGGCGTTAATCCAATCGGGATCCTTCAATGCTTCTCCCACAGTTTTAGGTTCTTGCAGAGAGAGAAAAGCATTGAAAACACAAAAATTATGTAAAGAGGAGTGAGTGCTGTAAGGAGTTCCATTTCTGTAGTATGTGAAGATTTGATGGACGGGATGAGCCCACTTATGTTGGTAGTTTCTGGTTTGTAGATTATTGATGTCAAACTCCTCGGAGTCATCATTACCAGTAGTAGAGCTTTCACCACCATTTCCTACAGTATCATGACCCCTTTCATTGTTTTCTTCAGTAGCTAGGCTTTCCTCAGAGGATTCCACTGAGTCATGACTTGGGCTCTGTTCCTCCTGAGGAACCTGAGATGATTCAGATGAATGAGTACCTTCAACTATCTCACCAGAGTTGGCCGAGTTGGGGGTTATTGGTGTTGATGGATCATCATGAGTGTCTTGATTTTGCGGGACCCCATCTCCGATACCGTTTTCCACAAGCTGAAAGCAATCATCTTCAGACGGACCAGTGTTTGAGGGAACACTAGCAGATTGTTCCTGCACATTGTTACCAACCATAACAGATTCATCGAAAACTACATGAATGCTTTCCTCTACCTTTCTAGTTCTCTTGTTGAACACTTTATAGGCCTTGCTGTGAGGAGAATATCCTACAAAGGTCTCTTCATCACTTCTGGGATCAAACTTGCCAAGATAATCCTTCCCATTGTTGTGGACGAAGCACTTGTAACCAAACGTGGACAGATGAGACACATTAGGCTTTCTTCCCCTTAGAAGTTCATAGGATGTCTTGTTCAAGAGAGGACGAATGGTTGCTCTGTTCAGAACATAGCAAGCAACGTTCAAGGCTTCGGCCCAAAAACTCATAGGAAGACCACTTGAGATGAGGAGGGTACGCGTCATGTCTTCTAGAGTTATGTTCTTCCTTTCCACAACACCGTTTTGCTGCGGAGTTCTTGGTGCTGAGAAGTTGTGATTGATACCTTTGTTCCTGCAGAGGGATAGAAACCGAGAGTTCTCAAATTCTGTCCCATGATTAGTGCGGATAGACCCCAGAGATTGTCTTGTGCTTCTTTCAACCGACTTGAGCCAGGAATCAAATTCAGCGAACACTTCATCCTTTGATAACAGAAAGAGGGTCCATGTGTACCTGGAATAGTCATCCACAATAACAAAGACATAGGCATTCCCTCCTCGGCTCCTTATGCGCATCGGCCCACAAAGATCCATGTGGATTAGTTCCAGTGGACGAGTAGTACTTACCTCCTTCTTTGTCTTGAAGGAAGACCTGACGTGTTTGCCTTTGGTGCAAGCATCACAAACTCCATTTCTCATTGCTTCGATCTTAGGAAGACCGTTCACCAGTTCTTGTCTATGAAGTTTGGATAGGAGTTGAAGGCTTGCATGTCCGAACCGTTTATGCCATAGATATGTTGTCCCAGCAATGGACGATAGACATAGTTCCTTCTCGGGGATGAAAGCAGGGTCAACCTTGTAGACGTTGTTATCGCAAATTCCTTTGAGTAGGACTTTCCCTGTACTTATACACTCAACATGACAATCATCAGTAGTAAAGACTACCCTATTTTTCTTATTTTGACATAGTTGAGCCACACTAAAAAGATCAAATTTGAGATTATTTACAAGTGTCACATTGTTCACAGTAATATGGCTAGAAAGCCTTACCTTACCAATACCACAGACTTCTCCCTTACTCTTGTTTCCAAAGGTTATTGAACCTCCGGAGGCCTGCTGAAGAGAGGTGAACCATCCTTTGTTCCCTGTCATGTGACTTGAGCAAGCGCTGTCAAAGTACCAGGAGCCTTTCCTTGCTTCAGCCTCAGATCCCTAAGGACAGCCTTCTGATTCATTATGGTCTTTTATGCTCATCAAACAAACATCCCTTGATTGAGATAATTCTTCATCATCTGAGTTGGAATCACCCCATGTAGCAACCATAGCTTGCTCCCCTTCACGAACCGGAGGACGACCTGCCTTCTTCTTGAAGCAGTTTTTTGTCAAAATGTCCTTTGTTTTGACATTGATAACACACGACGTCCTTCGTGTCTTTGTTCCCTTCGGAGGAACTCAGAGTGCCCTTGTTTCGAGACCATATCTTCTTCATAGCTCTAGTGATGAGAGCCACATCTTCATCACCGTCTCGAAAGTTTTTAACCAGGGCATTGCTTGACGACATCTTTCCTGCAAAGTCTTTAACAAAAACAATCTAGAGCACCATGCTCTGATACCAATTGTTGGATCGTTAGAGTTACATCTGAGGGAATAAAGGCTTTATTCCCACAGAAGGTGCAGCGGAATAATATAGCAAAAAAGATAAGAAACGAACTCACGATGTATAGTGGAAACCCTAATTAGCCAACTAGCTAATCAAAGAAAAACCACTACCTTCAAGCTTCTCGCTTGAGAGGATTTTGAAGCGTCTACTCGTCTTATTGATTTATTGTTCGATTACACTTGTAGCATGGACTCCAAACCCTAGACTTCCTAGCTAGATTCGAAGATCACTTCTACAACGATGAATACGAACTCAACCCTCTAAGACTCACAAACTCTTCACTCTTTTTTTCTTCTCAGTTTAATGCTCTGAGTTCATCGTCGTCGATACTTACATAGAAATGAATCCACACTTCTATAAATACAACTTCGACTAACACAATCGTAACAAGATAAAAATCGTTTCTAAACTTGGTAACAAGAAAATATTTAAATGATTTGAAGAATATTATCTTATCAGCCGATATTATCTAAGGAAGGAATTTCCTAAGATAAAAAAATCGGATAAAGATAAAATCCTTCTCTCTCCAAATATATTATCTTAGGAAAGATTTCCTAAGATAACACATTCGGATTCTCTCTCCAAATCTTCTCTTCGGCGATATCCTTCCAGTCGAGATTCCTTTTCCTTTGACCGCGTGATCTTCCAAGATAATTTCCATAATCTTCACGCTGAATATCTTCCTTCCATTCGCAGCTTGATTGAAGTCCGTCATTGATGTTCCTTGAGAGGTAACAAAGCATATGGAGAAAGCTTTGTTCCCTCTGCAATCCTTCGCCGCAATGGTTCTCTGTGACAACTGTCTTGTTCCTGAAACACTTGGTGACCAGATTAGTTGAATGTTTGTTACCATCAAAACCTAAGGAATTCAACACTTAGGGTTTCTATGATAGTTATTAATCTACAAGAGAAATTAAGATGTTCTCGCAATAATTAAATCTTAGGTTCAATTCATAGGATTCCAATAGAAGTTATTACCTCTCGGTCTCAAACCCTATCTGACTACCTATTAACGTTTTTACCTCTCGGTTGCAAACCCTAATAGGATCCAATTCACATAAGCTAATATGGGCATAAAGCATCTAGGAATGAATCAACAAAGTTTCAGATTTCCATTCAAACAAATATCAAACAACTCTACCTACGCATAGTTGGGATCACCCCAACCCTACAAATATGGAAATTAGCTAGACATAATTGCAAGATCAACCAAAGAAATCATAATAACAATGGAAATCATAAACAAGATTAAAGAGAAAGAGAAACTTAGTCTCGAATCCAGTAGAACAATCTCCAAAATTGCAATCTTTCCAAGGGAGGCAAACAACTAGGTCTAGAGAGTTAGAAAAAGTGGCAAAAGATCCCTCCAAAAACCTAAAACAAAGTATTTATACATATTCTAAAAATAAAGTCACCCGGACAAACGCATGGCCAAAATGCTACATGTGTGAAACCGCACAGACTATGCGAAAAACGCACAGGCAAAACGCACAGCCGTGCGAAAAACACACAGGCAAAACTCACAGGCCAATAGCGAGAAATCACCGCCTGCACGGCCGTGCGGTGGAACGCACGACCTCTTGAAGGCAATTCAGTCCAAAACGCACGGCCTCTTGTTTTAGCTCGAATCTGGCCCAAATTCTTCACGGTTCGTCCCGTTAGCCTCTAGATGACATCCAAGGTTCTAACAACATCCATAAACAGCTCCAAAAATCCACCCACGTACCTGAAAACACACATTTTCTTGTGTAGACCTCCATAACAAAGAAAACAATGCAACTAGCTATAAATGCGAAACAAAATGCATAAAACAACCTAGATTAAGCACAAATGCATGTCCTAAACATGTAACAAATTGGATGTCATTAGATACTGTGATGCAAATTGGGTTACTAATAATGATGAAGTTAGCTCCACTAGTGGTTATATTTTTACAATATGTGGTGGTGCTATTTATTGGAAGTCTTCTAAACTGACTTGCATTGCTAGATCTATTAAGGAATCTGAGTTCATAGCTTTAGACTTATTAGGTCAATAGGCTAAGTGGTTAAGAAGCTTACTGGCTGATTTACCATTGTGGTGGCGTCTAGCTCCTTCTATTTCTCTACATTGTGACTCACAATCTGCTATTTATGTAGCTAATAGCAATGCTTATAATGGCAAGAAGAGACACATTCGAATTAGACATGAAACTATGAGACAACTAATCACGAATGGTGTACTCTATTTGGAGTATGTCAGGACATAGAGGAACATTGCAGATCATTTGACTAAATGACTAAATAGAAGATTAGTACTTGATACGTCGAGGGGAATGGAACTCAAACCCGTAGTATGAGAAATTTGTGGTTGATCCCCTTTGTGCTTAAACGAAGCCACGAAAAGACTCATAAGATTGTACACTTCTTCCCATTTCTATGACATTATGTTGGTGGTCCTGTTGAGACGGACTTGATGGATTCATTGTTGTATAATGAGAGGTTGAGTTGTTAAAACTTTTAATGATTCCATAACCCATGTATGGGTGCTCCTAGTTGAGACGAACTTGATGAAATCACCTACTAGGAGTGTGAAGGGATGGCCCCCTTCTATGGAAGAGCTCGGGTGATCTTTCTAGAGCACTCTTTAGCATCCCTAGGCAAAATTGGCTATTTTATTACAAGTATTATCGAGGAATCAGAGGTCGGGATCTTAGAAGAGAGGCGTGTTGTTGAGACTTATCCTCAAGTTTTTGGAGTTCAAGACTCGTTCACGCTTTAGACAGAAAGGATTACTTGGCTTCACTACATGTTGGTTCAAATCGTAAGATACCTACACATTGATGCGAACAAATCCTGGGCGATGTCGCGATGTAGGATCTTGACTCCTCAAGCTAGGTTGAATCTTCTCCTCCGTAGCCAAAGTGATGGCTTTCCTAGGGTTAAAGAGATAACCCTTTCTAACGCGTCAAAGAGATGACGAAGAGGTCAAAGAGATGACCTTGAGTACCGAAGAGACGGTGAATGATTTGCTCGAAGCGACGAGCTACGGGATAGGTTGATCCGGAGATCGAAGGGTTGACGTTAGGATTCAAGGAAGGAGCGTACTCAACTTCTAAGGAGCGAACTCAACTTGTAAACTAAAATCCAACGTAAAGAATACAAACTAGGGTTTCAAGTGTTTAAATAGGTTAAATAAAATAACATAAAATAATATTAAAATTGTTCAGCAAACGAAGAGACGACGAAGCGAAAACGCTGACGTGGGCCGCGACTCGGTCCAGAACTCGGCCGAGTTCTGGGCCGAGTTGTCGTCTGTAAATGCACTCGAGCACAGACGGAAAAATCACCGACAACTCGGTCCAGAACTCGGTAGAGTTCTGGGCCGAGTTCTTCACTGTAGCAGCAACTCGGTTGGGCACGGCAATTCCGTCGACAACTCGGTCCAGAACTCGGTCGAGTTCTGGGCCGAGTTCTTCACTGTTGCAAGGACTCGGCCGGGGTTGATAACTCGGCCCAGAACTCGGCCGAGTTCTGGGTCGAGATCTTGGCACAGTTCACAGTAAAACTCAGTTTTGACCATCTTCTTGTTTGAATCTTGATTCGACGTAAACTATGAAGTTGTAGATCTTTGAATCAGCTTTCCAACGCATCTTGAATCGTCACGAGATCAATTTTCTAGCCATAGTTATGGCCATTTTACCGAAGACTGTCCATAACCAAATCAACAGTTCAATTCCGAACTTGCACAAGACTTCACCATTTGCTTGAGCCTCTTCCTTGGAGGTCTTTGATTAAGTCTCACATGCATGTTGCTATCAATCTCCCCTTCTTGGCTGCGAAGCGTCCCCGCTTCGGTCTCGTCGTCAGAAGCAGGAGGCGTATAAGGAGAAATATCAGCGACGTTGAACGTAGAATGTGCACCATAGTCATCGAGTATAGGGGTCAATCCCTCGGGTAGCACATCCCCAAAGTCCTGCAAAAGAGAAGTCACGGTAGGGGGTAAATCAACATGATCTTTAACAGTTAAAAGACACGCGAAAGGAAAAGGTAAAAAGCAAGTAAGACGTCCCTGAATTATTGGAGAGACATCCCGGGACCGAGCTAAGAGAAGTCGGTTCTCGCATGTGCCTGGAATGTCGGGTAGTGGAGGCGTCTCAAACGTAAAGTACGGGATCACCTTTGGAGGGATGATGTTGTGGTAACTCCCACCATCTATGATCACGCTAAAAGAAGCACCCTGGACCGCACACTTAGTATGAAACAAATTGTCACGTTGGTCAAGGAAGGTACCTTCCTTGGCGTTAAGAACGCGGCATGAGACCAAGCTAAGGGGCATGTTGCTTTGCTCATCCAGAGAGCTGCATATATAGTTGTTCAACTCCTCCTCTTTCTCCTCCTCCTCATCGTCGTAGGTGTCAAAAACCGGGCCGGCTTCGTAGGTGTCCTCGTCAAAAGACTCGTAGCCGGAGGTGTTCGAGAAGAGGACATTGAGAAGAGGACCCTTGCGGTCCATTGGCCGGCTTGGTGTGGCCGGGGGGTTCAACATTGGGTCAGCCGTGGGCAACCCGGAGTCAATCAAGGCCCGACGAAGGAGGGCAAGCTTGGCATCCTGCACGGCGAGTCGGCGGTTTAGTTCTTCACTCCATGCACGAAGTGCGACAATTCGCTCAAAGACGGAGTCCATGTGTCCGGGGCTGTGGTGGCCCGTAGAAGGAGAGACGCTCGAGGTAGGGACATCCATAGTACCTATACGAAGCATACACCACAAGAAGTAAGTTGCACCAAGCAAAAGAAATACGTCCAAGCCAAGTCCTTGTCTCAAAAGTGACCCCAGAAATTTTCCGCGGGGCGTACTAATTTGGGTTGCTCGTGAGGAGGGAGAGGCTGGAACGTAAGGCAAGAAAACAAGAGCTAGTAATTCAAATCCCAAACAACACACAAGTTTCCAAGTGCAAGCAAATCAAATCAAGTTTCTCAGGGTTAATCACAAGAGAGCTGAAAATTTCTAATTGCCCTTTTTTTTTACTCCGAGTTGCATAGAGACATGGAAGATGAGAAGATGGAGTATGACCGTATGGTGCGTTCTCTGCCTAATTTTTGAAGGCTTCCGTCTTCCCAACCCTTTTTTTTGATTGATGGAAGGTGAGAATAGTATGTTTGTTTTTGATTTTTGTACGGTCAAACCTTTTTTTTTTTTTTTTTGGACTTGATATGATTGCGAATCAAGCAAGAAAGAACCACACAAAGCGAGTGCAGGAAAAGAAAGAAGAGACAAGCAACTAGCAGGGAAGAAATCAACAACTAACCGAGCAATTAAACCAAAGATGAAGCAAGACGAGATCAACAAGAACAAGGAAACAAATATGCAATCAAAGGAAACAAGAATTGCTAGAGGGTATATTGTAGGAGTGGGGAACAAGTAAACAAAACCTAGATGAAATTAGGGTTTGGTCGTGAAGGTGAAGTAGGCGGCGGCGGATGGTGGTGGTGGTGTTTGACGTTGGTGGTGGGGATCGGCGGTGGTGGCGAACGGTGGTGGTGGGGATCGGCGGTGGTTGTGAACGGTGGTGGTGGGGATCGGCGGTGGTTGCGAACGGTGGTGGTGGTAGAAAAAAATTTATAGGGTTTGCTAGTGGAAGAATTTCAAGAATCACAAAAGAGAGAAGAATAAACTTAGCTTGGAAAAGGCTCTGATGCCAGTTGATGCGAACAAACCCTGGGCGATGTCGCGATGTAGGATCTTGACTCCTCAAGCTAGGTTGAATCTTCTCCTCCGTAGCCAAAGTGATGGCTTTCCTAGGGTTAAAGAGATAACCCTTTCTAACGCGTCAAAGAGATGACGAAGAGGTCAAAGAGATGACCTTGAGTACCGAAGAGACGGTGAATGATTTGCTCGAAGCGACGAGCTACGGGATAGGTTGATCCGGAGATCGAAGGGTTGACGTTAGGATTCAAGGAAGGAGCGTACTCAACTTCTAAGGAGCGAACTCAACTTGTAAACTAAAATCCAACGTAAAGAATACAAACTAGGGTTTCAAGTGTTTACATAGGTTAAATAAAATAACATAAAATAATATTAAAATTGTTCAGCAAACGAAGAGACGACGAAGCGAAAACGCTGACGTGGGCCGCGACTCGGTCCAGAACTCGGCCGAGTTCTGGGCCGAGTTGTCGTCTGTAAATGCACTCGAGCAGAGACGGAAAAATCACCGACAACTCGGTCCAGAACTCGGTCGAGTTCTGGGCCGAGTTCTTCACTGTAGCAGCAACTCGGTTGGGCACGGCAATTCCGTCGACAACTCGGTCCCGAACTCGGTCGAGTTCTGGGCCGAGTTCTTCACTGTTGCAAGGACTCGGCCGGGGTTGATACTTCGGCCCAGAACTCGGCCGAGTTCTGGGTCGAGTTCTTGGCACAGTTCGCAGTAAAACTCAGTTTTGACCATCTTCTTGTTTGAATCTTGATTCGACGTAAACTATGAAGTTGTAGATCTTTGAATCACCTTTCCAACGCATCTTGAATCGTCACGAGATCAATTTTTCTAGCCATAGTTATGGCCATTTTACCGAAGACTGTCCATAACCAAATCAACAGTTCAATTCCGAACTTGCACAAGACTTCACCATTTGCTTGAGCCTCTTCCTTGGAGGTCTTTGATTAAGTCTCACATGCATGTTGCTATCACACATGCTCAAAACTTTTTTTATACTGTTGTAAAAATTATCCGCACTTTGGGGGATTGTTGGGAGTGCTGAAATTTTCAGCTTCCCACATTGGAATTTTTGGGGTAGTATATATATGGGCTTTTACTTGGGCTTATTAGTTGTGTGAATAAAGGTCTTCCCCACATGCGTGTCGCCACCACCGTCTGTCAGGTCGGGCTCGAGACACGGTGGGGTGGGGCCATATTTTACGAACTATATTAGTTTTTGGGATTTTATGATGATTTTGGATTTGTAAATTATCTTCTTACCCATAACATTCGATTTCTATCTTTTCGTTATCTTTTCATATTTGATTGTTTGGAAATCTTATCTTTGTAAGTGCTTGTGCCCCAAGTTTTACCTTATGATCGACTGATTTTTATACTGAATAAAAGGAGGTCGTATTCTGGTTTTGAAGACACATAAAAATCAACTCTCATGGCTTTCCTCTCTAAAAATCGATTTTTAGTTCTGAGCATCCCGGTGATATATTTCAACCCTCCTTTAACGAGTGTACGCGATCGATGGGTGTTGTGTGATCCTTGAGGGGCGACGCCTTGTCTAACTTTACACCACGAGTCAAGGCGAATTCGCTTTGAAGGCAATGGACATTGTATCACGCCACAACAACGTTTTCCAAACGGCTCTGCAATAGTTCGTAAGTAAGATTTCGTTTCGATCTCAATTTGGTTTCTACTAACAATATATGCAAAATGATTAAGACATTGACTTTTATCACCAACTTAACAAAAATGTTAAGCTTATTACTAAAAAAATCTCATATTTAATGATAGAATATTGTTTCCACTCGTTGGACTGTCTTCACATTATAATTTGCTCACCATCGTCTGTAAAATTGCACTAAGATGAACTACAAATCGTTCTACTCGATCACTTTTTCTCGTAAAAGAAAAGCCATGCCTAAAATAATAGTAAATGTCGAATAATTCCAATTTCTAAGCAAAAAGAACCGATTGTCGTTCTTTGTCCTAATCAACCAGCTTACGTCAACTTGATTAGTCATCCTGTTACGCAAGTGCTTTCGTCAAAAGGTGACGTCAAGGGCATAACGTCATAGGTGGTATATCAGAATTGACCCGAAGCTTACCTCAATTGAGATGAGTAATTTGTTTTCATTGTTTTCTCCCACTCATGATAATTATATATATGATTATATTGCATCAAGCTTACATCATATTCTACTTCTTTTTTTACTACTCCTTCCGTACCATAATATAAGTCCTATTTGACTTTTTTATACTATTCACAGTTGAAAAGAATCTTCAAGATTTTTTCCAATATATAAGAAAAAACATAGTCATGTGGAGTCTTGTTTGATTCGTCTCAACGAGTACTTTGATAATATCAAAAAATTATAATTTTTAGGGTTATATTATTAGAGATATTAACGATACAAAATCCGCCTCGACATTTATACCGGGCCAAAGTGGGGCTTATAAAGTGGGACAGAGGCAGTACTATATACTCCCTCTGTTCTCTTTCCTCTGTTCCCTTTTGTTTGTCCCATGGGGGGAGGACACACTCGCTGATGCGAGTTTTGTATCGTTAATATATCTAATTATATATTAATAATTTTTTTTTTTAATATTATCAAAGTACTCATTGAGACGAATCAAACAAGACCTTACATGACTATGTTTTTTCTTATATATTGGAAGAAATCTTAAAGATTCTCTTCAATTGTGAATAGTGTCAAGATTGACCATGGGACAAACTTTCAGGGACGGAGGGAGTATCATTTTGTGTCATGTACGAGCGCCATGTAATGTAACAAATTAAATTTGTAGACTTCAAATCTAATTTATAAAAATAATTCTAATTACGAGGACTAATTTTCTGTAAGATCAAACATATGTTTACATTCTTAGGGTCCGTTTGAATTATATTTAGAATGCATTAAAATGTATTATCTTGCATTAAATTGATAATTTAATACAAGATAATGCATTTTAATCATTAAATTAGGAGATTCAAACAGACCCTTAGAGTTGGTGTACAAGTCAACTGGAAATTACCGGTACATTGTGAAGTCTTATCTTATCTCTTAATCTTTTAACAAGAATAACAACATTTTTTATTCATATAAGGCCTTGTTTGGCAAAAGTCATTTTTACTTATAAAGTCCTTGTTATCAAAAAACTACTTTTATACATTTTGAGAAACATGTAATAAAATGACATCCAGCTCCGTCATATCTTCAGAGAGGCTAATGGAGTCGCTGACGGCCTTGCTTCTATTGCTTTTTCTTTTATTTTAGGCTTTCATGTTCTTGATGTTTCCCATGTTGGGGTTGTTTCTCTTATTTCTGTTGTCGTTAGGGGTAAGACTACACCCCGTCTTTTTTCTTTGTAGTTCTTTCTGGTTTTTTTTAGCTCTTTTTGAGAGTGTTGTCTCTCTTTCTACCAAAAAAAAGAAACATGTAATAAAATTATTTTACTTTTTTTTCTACACACATTTTCCAACAAAAAATATACACATATCTATAAAACATACTTTTTTACACAAACTTATTTTTTATCTACTTATCCATAAAAAAGTCTTTATAAATATCATCTCCAAACAAACCCTAAAGCATTTAGACCGTTACTACGGGAGAGGGAAAATCGAATTCATAACCTCGTGGTTATAGAGTACCATACTTATCGATAAGTTGAAAATACTTAGACAATAAAACCTTATTTTGCTAGCAGCTGATTAGAAGTAAGGTTTGGTTATTAGTATAGCAGTAATTACTACGTGCCAACTCATATTTGTCACACAAAAAGGAATACTTAAGAATTTCACAATACAACTTCAAAAAAATTCGAAAAGAAATGTTTGTTTTTATTTTTGAAACAAAGTAAAAACTAGTATTAAATTATATTTTTCGAAGAAAAACTTGATTTGAAGTCTTAAAGCATTAAAAAATGCAATATTGTATTAAATTTGTAACTTTAGCGTACAATATGCGTTATAATAACAAAATTTAACAGATTTTGAAAACTCTATTTGAAAATAGCACTTTTAAAATTTTAATATTTCGTGCTTAAGTAGTTAATTATGGGTGAAAAAAATTGTTGTGTTTAATTTTGTTGAGGTCATAATAAAAAGTTAATCATAATTATGTTTAAATAATCTAGTGATAAAGTGACACTAGACTCTTTAAGTAATGTGAGGAGATTTGAGTTTGAATTCTCTTGAAAAAAGGGTCATAAAATATCCGATCCGAAAGTAAGACTGGTAGAGTTGTAGACACATACCATAAGAGAAAACCAGTACAATTCATTGAAGAATTTTGAGAAGATGATTAGTGTAAGAAGAGTTCGAATGCCACTTTAGTACGGGGAGTATTAGTATATATTCACCGTATATTTAAAAATAGATGTTACATACCTAATGTCTGTATAGAAATATAGAGAAACGTTCCGATAAAACGAGAGTTATGGTAAAACGAAAGTATTAAACTGGAGCGTTGAATTGATGATGATGTATGGTTGGATGATTGAACCTTACAATAGATATGATAGGAGTGTAACCACCAAATCTACTCTAATAAGACAATTATTTAATTTTTAATTAGAAAAAGATAATAAATAAGGTTGTTAGATGAGAGAGAAAACACAATATTTTCTCTTTTCTAAAACCGCCCCATTCTGCTGATACATTTTCTTATTCTTCAACGATTTTTCAGCGTTCATGAATATCGATCACGTCTTTATGAATATCGTTCATGCGTTTATGAATATCGATGGATGTGAATATCTCCACTTAAAACATGAATATCACCACTTGATTTTTTCAGTGTCCTAATGCTTTGCAAATTCGTAGATTTATAAATTTGTTCTTGTTGCTTTTGTCATTGTTTCTTAAATATCGTTCATATTTGTATAAATATCTTTGTTTAATATGTGGATATCACCAATTAAAGACATGAATAACACAACTTAAAATATGAATATCACCACTTAATAATATATGAATAACATAATCAATTACACCATGAATATCATTCTATATTGGTATGAATATCACTACGTTTCACAATGTATATCATAACCCAAACAAAAAATATTCACTTCACACTAACACAGATAGTTATACACGGAAAAATATACATGAACATCAGTATTGATTACATGAATATTAGGAATGACAAACATGAATATCGCTATTACACAATGACTTGTGCTTTATTAGACGAGTATGAAGCTTCAAACGTCTCTTCGTCGGTGCAACAGTTAGACCTGAAAACAATGTTGAATATCAACAACATCATAGTGAATATCACATCATAAAATTTGAATATCAACTACTCAGATCATAAAACGTACATACAACACGAATATCAAAAACATTTGTATGAATATTACATCAAATAATTTGAATATCAATTATAAACCGTACAAACAACACCATCAACAAACAGTTTGAATATCACATATAAAAACGTGAATATCAATGATCAATAACTCATACAACACCATCAACAAACAAAATCTGAATCCACGTGAATATCAACATTTTTATAATGAATAACATCACAGAGAAACTGAATATCATATATACAAACTTTAATTTGCACATAATAATATCGGATAAACGAAACTGAATATCATATATACGAGCTCGTCACCGCCGCCTTGTTCTCCGTCGGAAATCATAGGGTGCGCGTGGTTTCTGTGCGAATAGTTGTACTTAATCTTATCCATCCATTCAAAGATCTACATTGAATTAACAGTTTCTTGTTACAAGCCATAATCGAAAATCCGAGAGTGGAATCGCTAGGTTTACGAAACAATTCAATAGAAATGAAATCGAACCATTCCAAATATGAAAGAAACTTGAACTTCAAAATTGAGGCAACGATTTACCTCCAAGCAGTGCTGGTGGCGTTTGTAGTTGCGAAGCTTCCGAATGCAATTGAGAAGGTCGTTCTTCCCAATCACACGGCCTTCCCTGACGTAGCCGTCCAATACGTTGGCGACCATATCTGTGGTGGCTCTGATGGCGGATAGTAGCCTATATAGGCGGTTGGAGGCGCACGACAGAGGTGGTGGGCGACGAGCTGGAGGTGTTCGGCTCAGATCTGGTGTGGGCTCGGTTGGGTGAGGTCGCGAGGGGTACGGTGGTGGCGCAGAGGTCGCGCGCCGGTGGGTCAGGGGGAAATGGTGAGCGGTGGGCGCGGAGGTCCGGCGAGGTTGTGGTGTGGGTCGCCGGCGGGTTCGGCTGGGCGCTCGCCGGTGGTTTAGACTGGGCGAGTGAAGGTCGCCGGCGAGGAGTAATGGTGAGACGGCGAAGGTGAGGCATAAGGAGGGAATCGGGGTGGGTTGGTGTTGGGCGTCGGTTCGAGCCGGAGACGATACGGCTCGATGTGGTTGTCCGGCGAGGTTGTGGTGTGGGTATCCGGCGGGAGAGTGAGAGATGAGGGCGCAGAGGTGGCGCGCCGGTGGGTCAGAGGGAGAGATCGGGAAGATGGAAAGGGGATATGGGAGAGAGAGTAACTAGGAGGGAGAAATAAAAAAAAAATATAGGATCTGATTTGGGTAAAAAAAATTCTAAATTAATAAAAATCGTGTTTAATTTCACATCATAAACATATATACATTTACTTTCAATCAAGACTTTTTGCTTCATTTATAATCTAATGATTCTTATTTATATTATTGTTTTACTCTAAGAAGTTAAACTAAATTTTATTCTCTACGTTCTTAAATGTTTGTTTCATGATCAATTTTGATATTATTTACATTTAAAGTGAATCTTTAAGATTTTTTCAAATATATAAGAAAAAACATAGTCATGTGGGGTCTTATTTGATTCGTCTCAACGAGTACTTTGATAATATCAAAAAATTATAATTTTTAGAATTATGTAATTAGAGATATTAACGATACAAAACCCGTATCGGCAATTGTGCCCCTCCCCCATGGGACAAACAAAAGAAAATAGAGGGAGTAATATATAATATGTTATATACTCCCTCCGTATAATATTACATGTCTTTTTAAAGTTTCTCACAATATTTAAGAAATTAAAAACTAGTCTAATATGTCCCTATTAAATTACTTAAAAATAATTATATAATTTCTTAGGTGAATAAACTACATTAATAATTAAGAATAAAGTTAAAAAAAAAGTAATTAAAATACGACAACTATTTTTAGATAAAATTTTATGGTTAGATAAACAATGTAATTTTAGAGAGAGGGAGTATAAAGAAGGATGACAGGAAACACGTGGGAGTACGTGGGAGGGCGAGAAGTGAGACCCAATTAAATAAAAGATTGAAAATTCGTTGCTCCTTGAAGAAGCCTTGAAAGTCCTCTAATCAACTAACCCACCTTTGTCTGTCTCTCTTTACTAACTTGTTCTACACTTGCTTGCAAGTTGCAATTCATATAAATTCCCCATCAGGGTTCTTTTAGTTTCAGTTCCAAATTAAAAAAGAATCAAACAAAAACCTACATAAATTTATTATTATTTCAGGCCAGGGGTAGCAGCTAGCTTAATCCCGGATTGTATGGATACTTGCCACGCCTTCAACCTCAATGTCGACCCCCCAGCTGACACCCGAAACCAGGATTCCGACCCCCCAAATCTTCATAGTGATCACCAAGAAACAACCAACCTACAAACACAGGTTCATTCTAATCAATTTCTGTGTTGGATGTTCAAAAATCAAAATTACTGTTGTTGCTTTAGTGTACATTAATTGTAAAATCAGCTGCAACTGACAATTACATACATTAGAAAACTGAGCAGAGTGGGAATTGGATGGAGATGATGAGCCGGATAGAGATGGACAACACCAAGATAATCAATTCCTTGGGCGAGTTGTTCCACAAGTACGACGTGATGCATCATCAGTTGATTGATCTGATCAAGCCCAAAACGGATGATGATGAGCTTGGAAAGAAGCGCAAGGCTGCGGAATTGAGTAACGACGACGAGAAGCAAGGGAATGCGTCGGTACATAGCTGCGTCAGCGAGGGAAGCTGCTGCAGGAGGGCCCGATTGATCAACTACAAGCCCAAGATCTCCACCGCTTTTATCCACATAGATCAGTCCGACACAAGCCTTGTAAGTCTGTACGTTCTTGCATATAAGAAATTAAGAGTAAGATGGATGTCTCATTCTGTATATTGATGTCATTCATTGACAATTGGATTCGGGTACAGGTTGTCAAGGATGGATACCAATGGCGAAAATACGGCCAAAAGGTGACCAGAGACAATCCATCGCCAAGGGCTTATTACAAATGCTCCTTTGCTCCACTCTGCTCTATGAAGAAGAAAGTAAGCCCCAAAACATATAAATAGACTCGGAGTTGTGCACAGACAAATCTATCCTAAACCAAATTGATAATAAGAGGAATGACCAACTGACCTTATGTGATAGCCGAAACTGATTCCCTTGTTGTGGTTCTAGGCATTTCCACTTCTTCCCCTAATTTGTCTTATCTGGGTGGTGTATTAGATGAAATTCACATGTTATTATCGTCTTTTCTTTCTGCTTCTTGTGTCTACGTTGGTAGAACTGGGAACACTGTTGCTCATTTTACTGCTTGACTATGGCCTAATATGGGCTCCAGGCAAGTCTTTGTTTCTGACATTTATTATTACTTTGGCAGAGATAGATGGTTGATATATGAATGAATGAGTTTCCTTTCAAGAAAAACTAACTAAGCTTATTTATATCTCAACTTCCGATAGTGTTTTGGTAGCAATAACATCGTTGATTGGTTGGTTGATTGTAGGTACAAAGGAGCGCCGAGGACGCAACGGTCCTGGTGGTGACATATGAAGGAGAGCACAACCACAAGAAGCCTGCAAGCGGACCCACACTTTCACCCCCTTCGAGTCTAATTGAGGCCGAGGATGACGTCACAGGAGCCGTGTTCCAACCTCGCTTAGTGGAAGAAATGGCTTCTGCTTTGACTAAACAACCCTCTTTCACATCTGAACTAGCGTCTGCCATCTACTCGCAACTTTTGCATCACACGTCGTTTTAGTTGCTACCAAACTTTCAATTGTTTTTTTAGACGAGTATATGTTTTTTTGTCGTATGTAGAGACTTGTAAACTATGTTTGTATATTTGCTTGTGAGACATCTTTGAATTTTTTTAATGAGCTAGCCTAATTATTAATTTATGGTATTAATCTTCTATCTATAAGATGTTTATCACATATATGCATGCGACAAGATGACACGATGAACACAATAACAGGATGAACATGACGTCATGAATATACTCGATGAATGTATCGTCAAAGGAGAATGTGGGGAAGAAAGAACAACACGCGTGAAAAAGGAGAAAAATCACTAGCACGTATAACTACATGAATCTGACGACATAATCAAATGCGATGAGTGTATGATGTGTTCCGAGGTGGCTCGGAGGCACGTGGTTGCCCGATCTAGGCAGGAAGCGGTCTATGTTCCTTCTCGTGGTAACCGGGATAGGTACGAACCACCGGATGGATGGTTCGCGGGTATCTTGTGCTCGCTTTGGGCGAGGGCGGGGCGAGACGCTCGAAGCGACGAGCTACGAAATGCAGTAGCGTCTACAGCAGAAGAAGGATATGTGAAGTAAGATATGTGTTTGACGTCCGAACCCGAAGAAGGAGGAAAACTCGACTCGTACTTTACTTGGGTTAATTTGAACGTCCATGAAATGAATACAAGGGATGCCTATTTAAAGGCAAAGCCACGGCCATGGGCACCCTAGTGGGCTTGGGCTGTGGGCTCGCTAATGGGCTAGTCTTCTCTAGCAAGAGAAGACACACGACCGAAATAGAAATGACTGAAATGGAAATGCTAAAACGGAAAACATACTAAAACTGGAAATAATACAAAAGTAGGCTAAATACGTCGGAGCCCTGCTTGAGTCGGGGCTGGAACGCATCATTCTCTCCCCCTTAGATTCGAAGTGTCCTCGCTTCGAGCTCGGTGGGGCCAATGAGAGTCGGCGCTCGACGGTTAGCGGAAAAATGACATCGGGCTCGGGTCCTACTCTTAGAACCTCAATGTCGACCAAGTACGGCTCGGGTCCAGGAGCGGGCACAATGTCGGGCGCGGGCTTGGGTGCAGTGGGCACAAGCGTGGGCGCGCTGAAGGCAGGCGCGGCAGTGGGCACGCCAACGGGTGCGGTCGCGGCTGGGCACGCGGGACCCGGACTTGCAGAAACGGGCACGCTCAAGCACGGGCTCGCGGCAGTGGGCACACCAGTGGGCGCGTTGAGATGTGGCGCGGCTGTGGGCACTGAAGCGGGCACGACCAAAGTCGGCAGAGTCGCGGCCGTGGGCACGACAGTGGGCGCAATGAGAGGGGCTGCGGCTGGAGGCGTGGGTGCATATATGGGTGCACCACGCGTCCGTGTGGGTGCGCGGGGGTGCGGAGGTGGGGACTCGTACCCGAGGTCATTGCCGCCGTAGTGGGTGCTGGTGTAGGTGTGGCGCCGGGGCGGTGGGATCCAGTCTGGGTCATAGCCGCGGACATTGTAGTGGGTGCGACGTCGTGGTTGGGACACGGAGGTGCGTTCTTGGGCACGATAGTGGGTGTGGTAGTGGGTGCGTGGTGGCGGAATCCAGCCCGGGTCTACCTCGTGACGGACGTCTTCATCGTACTCGAGCCACTCGTCGTAGTCTTCGAAGTAGTGGCCGGAGTAGGACCGGGTGGGGCACCTATAAGCCATGGAGTGGGTTCGGGTATGGGTTCGGCTATGGCGCAGGCATAGGTCCGGGTGTGGGTGCGGTTGGGCTCAGACGCGGGTTCAGGTGTGGGTGCGGCTGGGCTCAGGCACGGATCCGGGTGTGGGCTAAGTTATGGGTTCGGTTAAGGCAAGGATAAAAGATCCCTAAAATCAAGGGAGTGGTTAAGGATAGGATAAGAAGAGATATTTAAGGATAAGATCAAATCTTCGGATTTGGTAAGATTGGATTTGGAAAGATAAGGAAAAATCTTTTGGGATAAGATTTGGCCGAGATCTTGGGCAAGGATATGGCAAGTTCGGATTTTGGGGGATTTGGGAAGATATTGTGGGAATTTTTTTTTGGAAAGCCGAGATATTGGGGGATCTCGGATAAGGCAAGGCAAGGGAAGCGGATTTGTGGGTTAGGGTATGGGCGAGGCCGCGTCAGAGGCAATGGGCACGACTGTGGGTGCGGCGACGCTAGAGCGGGTGGGCACTTCGGTGGGTGAGGCGGTGCCGCAGTAGTGGGTGCGGCCGCGGGTATGGATTTGCGAAGCGAGAGTGGGTGCGGCCGCGGGTCTATTGGACGCGCGCGCAAGCGATGGCAGGTGGTGCCCGCTGAGTCGCTCGTGGGCACGGTGGTGGCTGTCGGAGAGGGATGGCACGCTGTAAGCCGTCTGGGCTCCGATACCAGTTGATGCATTTCGAGGTGGCTCGAAGGCACGTGGTTGCCCGATCTAGGCAGGAAGCGGCCTATGTTCCTTCTCGTGGTAACCGGGATAGGTACGAACCACCGGATGGATGGTTCGTGGGTCTCTTGTGCTCGCTTTGGGCGAGGGCGGGGCGAGATGCTTGAAGCGACGAGCTACGGAATGCAGTAGAGTCTACAGAGGAAGAAGGAGATGCGAAGTAAGATATGTGTTTGACGTCCGAACCCAAAAAAGGAGGAAAACTCGACTCGTACTTTACTTGGGTTAATTTGAACGTCAATGAAATGAATACAAGGGATGCCTATTTAAAGGCAAAGCCACGGCCATGGGCACCCTAGTGGGCTTGGGCCGTGGGCTCGCTAATGGGCTAGTCTTCTCTAGCAAGAGAAGACACACGCCCGAAATAGAAATGACTGAAAGGGAAATGCTAAAACGGGAAACATACTAAAACTGGAAATAAGACAAAAGTAGGCTAAATACGACTAAGTCTTGAACCAAGGATGATGTGACCCTGCCTCCCATGACGGCCCAAGACGAGGAAGAAGCCATGAGCCTACGCTCAAAGGGCCCAGTAACAAGGTCTAGGTCCAAGGCCATCGCCGTCGCGTCACTTATCGCACGCGCCGCCGCCAGCCAAGGAAGCCCAGAGACCAATCCAAGGCTCGTCGTCCTCCCCACCATCGGAAGTTCTGAAGACTATACCACCTCGCCGTCTCACGCGATGATCTCTTCAAAGCCTTCAACGCGTCCATGAGTTTCACGCGTTCTTTTTAAGACATTATCTATATTTGGTATTTCCAGCTTGTTTAGATAGTTTCCTTATTTGCAACGTTTTAAATAGTTTCCTTATTTATAGCATTTAAGATAGTTTCCTTTTATCTTTTATGGTTTGTGCCTTTTGCATGGGCTAGCCCTTAGGTTCATTTCGACCCAAGCCCATTAGGTCTTGGTCGAGACCCCTTCCCTATTTATACCCTACTTTATACTCTTTATTTCTCACGTTCAAAGTTAAAGTTCAAGGTTTAAAGTCGAGTGTTAATCCCTCCTTCCCTTGATCGGACGTCACCCATATCCCTCTCATCCCCATTCACTCCGCCATCGACGCTACGGCAATCACTCGATCTCCATCGAGCTTATCCACTCCGCAGTCGACGCTACGACACCAACGACTTGTCCCTTCAAGTCGTCTGTCCCTCCATTCAATCGCTTCCTCCACCGCTATCCATACTTCTATCAACTCGCTTCCATCACCACCGTGATCACCACCACCATCATCGCATTCTTCCGTTCGCGATCCCACCACTGTGACGTTCAGAAGTGACTTCCCAACCAAGACTAGATCCAAGGCATCTCCTTTGACAACTTGGCTTGACACAGGAGGCAAGGACACATCAACTGGCATCAGAGCCCAACAGTCTTGTAAGTCACGAACAAGTTCCAATTTTGTTCACGTAATTTTTTTTTCTTGCCCCCATCGTCTTCTGTTGAGTTCTTTAGGTTTTGATGGTAACAAACATTCAACTAATCTGGGTACTAAGTGTTTCAGGAACAAAGACAGTTATCTCAGGGAACCATTGCAGCAAAGGATCGCAGAGGGAACAAAGCTCTGTTCATGTGCTTTGTTACCTCTCAAGGAACAATAGTGACGAACAAGATCAAAGCTGCGAATGGAAGGAAGAAATCCAGCGTGACGATTATGGAAACAAATCACGGAGAATCACGCGGTCAAAGGATAGGATTTCGGCTGGAAGGATCTCGCCGAAAAGAAGATTTGGAGAGAGAATCCGAATGTGTTATCTTAGGAAAACTTTCCTAAGATAATATATTTGGAGAGAGAAGAATCTTATCTTAATCCGTTAATGTTATCTTAGGATTTATTTCCTTAGATAATATCAGTTGTTAAGATAATATTCTTTAAATCAATTAATATCATCTTGTTACCAAGTTTAGGAAGATAGGATTATCTTGTTATGATTAGGGTTTGGTCGAGTTGTATTTATATGGGAATGTGGGATTCATTTCTATGTAACCACGATGAGGAAAAAGAAGAACTGAGAGCGTTCAGTTGAGAAGAAAAAGAGAGTGAAGTGTTTGTAACTCTTTGAGGGTTGAGTTCGATTCATCGTTGTAGAAGAGGTTTCAAATCTAGGTGGGAAGTCTAGAGGTTGAAGTCCAGGATACAAGTGTAATCGAACAAGAAATCAATAAGACAAGTAGACGCTTCAAAATCCTCTCAAGAGGAAGCTTGAAGGTAGTGGTTTTTCCTTGAGAAACTAGTTTTGCCAATCAGGGTTTCCACTATATATCGTGAGTTCGTTCATTATCTTTCTTGTTGTTTTTAATCCGCTGTGCCTTCTGTGGGAACAAAGCCTTTGTTCCCTCAGACGTAACTCTAACGATCCAACAATTGGTATCAGAGCCTGGTGCTCTAGATTGTTTTTGTTACAGAATTTGCAGGAAAGATGTCGTCGTCAAGCAATGCAATCGGTGATTCATTCTGGAAGCCACCAATTCTGAAGGCCGGTGAGTATGACTGGTGGATTGAGCAAATCGAATCCCATATTTGTTCCCTCGATGGACAGATATGGAGAATCATCGAGGTTGGCCCCATGGCTATCCCAAATGAAAAGGACGCTACAAAGCCTAAGCCAAAGATCGACTACAGCGATGGAGATTGGAAGAAGCTGGAGAAGAATTGCAGAGCCAAGAAGATCCTTCACATGGCCCTTCTCCCCACGGATCTCAAGAAAATCATCGGCTACAAAACCGCCAAGGAGATTTGGGAAGCTCTAAGACGTCTCCATCATGGAAAAGAAGATGTCAAGAAAAACAGAATTCTTTCCTTGATGAAGGAGTACGATCAAATTTCTCAAGGAGAGGATGAGTACATTCAAGAGTTCTACTCCAAGTTCTAGGAGATCGTAGGTCAATTGGAGTTCCTTGATGAAGAGATGCCAGACTGGAAGCTCACTCATCACTTTATGCAAGGCCTCAACTCTCAGTGGGACGCAATTGCTCTCACTTTGTACTCCCAAACTGACGTCAAGTATCTCACCATGGAAGAGGTTGTTGCCAAGCTTGAAAGCAACGCATCTGTATACAACCACAAGATGAACAAAAAGGGAGAAGAGAAGGCTCAAAGCATTGCCTTGAAGGTTGAACGTGCCTTTGACCTATCTCAAGTTGAAGACGAAGATGAGGACGATGATGAAGATGTGACTCTCATCACTAGAGCTATGAAGAAAATATGGTCTCAAAACAAGGGCACATAGAGTTCCTCTGAAGGAAACAGAGACATAAAGGATGTCGTTTGTTACCACTGCCAACACAAGGGACATTTTGCCAATAACTGCTTCAAGAAAAAGGCTGGTCACCCTCAGGTACGTGAAGGGAAGCAAGCAATGGTCGCAACATGGGGTGATACTGACTCAGAGGATGAAGAATAATCTCATTCAAGAGATGTCTGCTTGATGGCCTTAGAAGACCATGACAAATCAAAAGGCGGCATGCAGGGAACTGAGGTAAGTGAATCTGAACTCATCTCTAGCTTGACAAGGAAGTCAAAAGAAAGCTTAATTTCCTTCATTAAGAAGCTTGTTCATGAGAATAGTCTTTTCAGTGAGCAAATTGAAGAAAAGGATGAATCGATCTCAAATTTGATCGAAGAAAATCAAGGTTGGGCAGACAAAGTGCTCAAGCTTGAGAAAGGTTCATCTTCTTCTTCAAGTCCTTGCAATGAGTGTCCTAAACTCACCGAGAAGATCTCGTCTCTAGAATCCTCTGTCTCCTCACTTGAGTCTGAATCATTAATGTTAAAACTTGGGAACGCAAAATTGTCTAGTGATCTATCTAAACTCAGTGAGGAACAGAAGGACAAGCCAAAAGGTATTGTCTTTGTTGCAGCCAAGAATGAAAAGAAGACTGAGTCAAAGGAAGTACCTCGCTTTGGGATTGGCTATCAACCAAAACTTCCTGTTGATGGCACCAAGCAAAAAGGCTCTAAAGTCGAAAGAAAGCAGTTTGTAAAAGAAAAAGGGGAAAGGTTCCTCTGGAGGGAACAAAGGCAAAAATTGTTCAAACTCGACTGAGGAGGGAAAGGCTTGGTACCATGGACAGCAAGCACATGCCATTTGGTTGAAGCAATCTCAAAGCGGTAAGTCCAATCATATCAATTTTCATTCGAGGATTGCTAACAAAACTATTTGGCCTGGACATAGCAAGTATGTTGATCTAAAGTGTCAAAGAGTATGTTGGTATTGTGGGTACTCTGGTCACTACAAACAAGAGTGTCTCCTAAAGAAACACAATGAGGAACTTGCTCGAACCACTAGGGAGAAAATGAATGCTAAACCTCCAGAAATCAAATATGTTGCTCCCATACCCAGAAAGCATAAGCTTGTCTGGGTTCGCAAAAACTAACTCTTTCTGTGCAGGATAAAGTGAGGAAAGTTTCCTGTATTTCACTCATATTAAGTTCAGTTACCTGACAGGGAACAAAGCGAGTCTCACCTCACTTCTGCAGAAATGTTTGAGACTCAAAGGCCTGGTGACAAAGGTAAAATAAATGGATATGTGGATAAGGACTTAATGACTGAAGTGTTCCGTGTTTGTATACTCAGGTACCATGTACATCTAGAAAAGACATCACTGTGTGGAGAAAGATTGGCATACAAGGAAATTCTCGTGAAACAAAGAATCAAACGCCAGTTTTCTCATTAAGACACTTGTTGGGGAACTCTACATTCAGTTTCATACGAAGCCTGGTTTGTTCCCTTAACCACATGTCTATTTGTTGTGTTCCCTCGATGATTAGCTAAATTACATGGTAAAGTGTGGAAGGTTAATCATCATGTCTTGATCTACATTCATTCTCTTGATCATTTGTTGAACGCCTTGCTTAGACTCATGCTAATACTTCACTAATGTGCAAAATTGCATGCATGATTCTCTATGCTATCTTGTTAATACATGATTCAGCCTTCTTTCGGCGTAAAAGAGTCAACTTGATGCATTGATCCCTCATTATAAGCCCAAATGATTGTTGACTCTACAACCTACCCTAGCCATCATGCTTGATGCTTCCTATGAGCCCCTCTAATCATCCACATCTGGGAGCCTCTCATTCATGATTAAACATTATTAAAAAAAATTCTCGCATATGTTCTTGTGTGATATTCTTTGTACCCTCTCTGGTAACATTACCCCCGCATCACACTCTTCTACTTTTTCGGAAAGTCGAGAATACGAATTGTCGCCTCTGTGGTCTGTGGCTGGGATTTGACAGATATGATGTGTGATGACGGCTTACAACTGCTTGAGAAGTGTTCATAAAAGGTGATGTGGTGGTTGCGTGATGGTTGTTGCGCTTGAGATTTTGTGGGCTTTGATGGATTTGGACAGAATCTTTTACAAGATCTATTTTTGGAAAATATCTTCTTGGATGTGATCTTTGGTAAAAGAAGGAAAGAAGAAGATTGGGATCATTATCCTTAATACTTGAAAAGATATGAAAAAGGATTCTTGTGTTTTCTCCCCTCCTATCTATGGCGTTCTCTGCAAAGTTGTCATGTTACTCCCGTGTGCTGTTTCAAAAAAAAAAAAAAAAAACTGGAACACCACAGGGAACACAAAGAGGGGACAAATGAATCTTTCTTCTACCGGCGGTTGGATGCTAGTAAGCTACACAAGAAGCAGTTTGTGTTACAAGAAGGTGTTGGTTGGGTCAAGGTTAAACGTGAGATGGAAGCTGGTGTGGAGGTAGAAGAGTCTGAAGGTGCAGACTCTGAGGGAGAACAAAAGGTGGAATCTGATTTGAGGAAGGACCGTGAGAAGTTTATCTCGTGCAATATCTCTGTTGGCAGAACAACAAAGGCGTCTTACGGAGTAAGTGAATGCATAAATTGCTATTCATATTTCAGCTCCCTCTGCAGATACCAGTGGTGCTTGATTCGTCTTTCTCTGGCTAACCAATCCCTCTTTTGTTCCCAGCACATCTTCCCCTACTACTTTGCTTTTCTTTGCTTCTGTTTCATGTGTTTGCAATGATTGGCATGTTAATCATATGTGTTACATGTGCTCATTTTGTAGTTGTCTTTACATGCAGTCTATGTTTGTGCGTTTCAATCTAATGCAAAAGGGGTTGTTTTGCTTATCCTGTTGTGGTCTTTTTCTCTCTATCTCTTTACTTATGTTTTTGATGATGCCAAAAGGGGGAAAATGACAGGTAGCTTTGGTTAAGGGGGAACAGAACATGGTTTCATATGTTGCTGAGTTGAGGGGAAACTAATACTGCCTTAGTGGGAAGACTTTCTCTCCATAATTGTCTTTATCTCGTACGTGTATGCTTTATTGTCAAGGGTGTTTGTCACCATCAAAAAGGGGGAATTTGTTGAATTCTTTAGGTTTTGATGGTAACAAACATTCAACTAATCTGGTTACTAAGTGTTTCAGGAACAAAGACAGTTATCTCAGGGAACCATTGCAGCAAAGGATCGCAGAGGGAACAAAGCTCTGTTCATGTGCTTTGTTACCTCTCAAGGAACAATAGTGACGAACAAGATCAAAGCTGCGAATGGAAGGAAGAAATCCAGCGTGACGATTATGGAAACAAATCACGGAGAATCACGCGGTCAAAGGATAGGATTTCGGCTGGAAGGATCTCGCCGAAAAGAAGATTTGGAGAGAGAATCCGAATGTGTTATCTTAGGAAAACTTTCCTAAGATAATATATTTGGAGAGAGAAGAATCTTATCTTAATCCGTTAATGTTATCTTAGGAATTATTTCCTTAGATAATATCGGTTGTTAAGATAATATTCTTCAAATCAATTAATATCATCTTGTTACCAAGTTTAGGAAGATAGGATTATCTTGTTATGATTAGGGTTTGGTCGAGTTATATTTATATGGGAATGTGGGATTCATTTCTATGTAACCACGACGAGGAAAAAGAAGAACTGAGAGCGTTCAGTTGAGAAGAAAAAGAGAGTGAAGTGTTTGTAAGTCTTTGAGGGTTGAGTTCGATTCATCGTTGTAGAAGAGGTTTCAAATCTAGGTGGGAAGTCTAGAGGTTGAAGTCCAGGATACAAGTATAATCGAACAAGAAATCAATAAGACAAGTAGACGCTTCAAAATCCTCTCAAGCGGAAGCTTGAAGGTAGTGGTTTTTCCTTGAGAAGCTAGTTTTGCCAATCAGGGTTTCCACTATATATCGTGAGTTCGTTCATTATCTTTCTTGTTGTTTTTAATCCGTTGTGCCTTCTGTGGGAACAAAGCCTTTGTTCCCTCAGACGTAACTCTAACGATCCAACATCTTCTTTTCATATTATCGCGAGAAAAACAACGTTTACTTCTTTCCTTACCTATTCGGTTTCTACAAGGTCCCACCTTGGCCGAATTTTTTTTTTCTTCCTTCCCAAGTTTTGGTGTATTAGGTAATTTTGTTATCTTGCATGCTTGAATATTTTGTTTCCTTATTTCATGCGTGGATAGAGTTTCCTTGTTTGCTTGATTTTGCTTTTTAGTTAAGTTTACCAATTTCCTTATAAGATATCATCAAAATCTTATCTTCTCTCTTCTCTCTCTACGAAGATCACACTTGTGATATTCTAGTTACTTAGACCTTTTTTTATTTTGTTTCCTTTTGCAATCCGCAAAGATCAAAAGATAAGATCTCGGATATTAAAAAAAAATTATATATATATATATTAAAAAAATAAAAAAAAAGTTTCCAAAGTTAGGTAAAGCCAAAATAAGGCAACCCTAACTCCCTCACCCAGGTCTAAGCTCATCTTCTCAATCTCTCCATCGTCTAGGTAGCTTCCTAGAAGGTGATTTCTTGCTACTCGGTTGCTTTGTTTACGTTTGTTTAGGGTTTCAATTTGTTCTTGTTTGTTTGATTGCAACTTGCTTGATACACCAACTCTTGTGCAAGCCAAGCCGCCCTCACGACAAGCCCAAACAAGCCCTACCTACGTGAACTTTGTGACTTGCTTAGTGATTTGCTTGGTTGTTGTTCTTTGTTGTCTTTTGGTTCGTTTTTACTCCCATGTCTGGCCGTCTTGTTATAGGCACGATGCAGATTGGATCCAGTCAAGACGACCGCGAAGTCGACACAACAAACCGAGATCAACCCCCATAGTTGGTTCTACCACAAGACCAACAACGCGATCCAATCATGGAATTGTCCGAAGATCAAACCTTGATCCAGGCTCAAAGACAAGAGATCGCGACTTTGAAAGCCCAACCACCAGTGGCATCCATCGTGCTGATTCCTACCCCTCCAAGTGCTATGGACGCGCTGCCTCCACCTGGAGCTACTGACGCGGGTCCATCGAAGATGAGAGTCGACAAAGGCAAAGGCAAAATGCATTCGACGTCTCAACATCAACCACAACTCAACAGAATGCAGAGTGTCATCGAGAGTCGCCAAGGCTTCGTTTCCCACGCGGATCGCTATGTCCCCAGAGCCACACCTGCTGGCTTCGACGACGGCTCCGACTACGACCACGACGCCGAGGATGATCGAGGTGAGTACTCTGAACCTTACAATTTTGATGACAGGTATGCCTCTCGGAGAACACAGCACCGTGTGCAAGCCTATACACCACGCGATGGCCGACGTCGTCCAGCTGCCCAAGCCGACGCGACGCCAAGAAGACACATCCGCCGCGATCGTGGAGCTGCCCCCCGCGATGATCCTTTGAGGACACCCCATACCAAGCAACGCAGGCATGATGTACGCGATCATCTACGACACCAAAGTGTCCGGACACCGCGTTATGACGATGGCTACACGTCGATCACACCCAATGTCCAAGACGACTTCGACGAGTATGATGACGAAGAGATCGAGGACTCAGGTATGGTCAATCCAATTTTTTTCCATCCACCTCTTGGAGATCCCATTGAGTTGCAGGATCACCCTTCAGATTGGATACCTTTGCCGCGTCTCCGACCCAGAGGAGAACGCGTTCCTGACATTGGCGGCGAGCGCCGCGATGTTCAGCAGCGAGACAATCGACGCGACAACTATGATCCCCAGCCACGAAGACGTCAACGCGATGACGCCTACGCGCCCAGGGATGACTTTGTTCGCGAACAACGCGATAGACACCACGTTGGACGCGATAGACCACATGGATTGCGCGCCATTAACAACCCTATTTATGACGCTGCCCCACACAACGCGTTCAACCCAGCCCTAGAACAGCCTCGATACCAGCGACCCCATGTCAAGGTAAAAATTGAGCATTTTCATGGTGAATACAACCCCTCTGTGTTTCTTGAATGGGTGCAGGCTACAGAGTACACTCTTCGCTATAATCGTGTGCCATCTGAGGACCATGTTGACGCCGCAACGCTTAACTTATGAGGAGCCGCCCGTGTGTGGTGGCATAGGTTTGAAGATGACTGTGTTCGACGCCACAGAGCACGAGTCACAGAATGGCATCAATTAGTCTACGTAATGACCAGGAAATACGTGCCTCTAGACTACCGGAATCAAATGAGATTGGACATTGCCATGGCTTGCCAGGGATCGATGACTCCACTCGAGTTCTTTTCCAAGCTTGAAGACATGTATTACAAGGCCAACATCTCTATTGCACCATCTACTCTGAGGACCAAATTCTTGAGTGGCTTGAACACTAACTGATAACAGGAATTTGTCGTTCTAAAAACTGCTATGCAAAATATCCAAACAAACCCTAAACCGTAGTCCTAGGTAAGTAAAGGTCGAATCCACAGGGAGGCGAATTCTATCTAAATATGCAATTCGTATGTCAAACCAAAGTAACCAAAAATGGGGGTTTTGATTGTTTTAAGTAACTAAGCATGCAAAAGTAAACAACTAGATGTGATGAAATCAGTAATGGGGAAAAGCACTTAGTCAAACAACATCCACTATTCGTATGACAAGTTGATCATAGATACTCATTCAAAATCTCATGCAATGGTAATTCCAATTCCTTTTCAAATATAACTAATAGCACAACCAGATACTATTAGCACTAACTAATTAAATAACCCTGAAACTATCAAGATTCAGTTTAACAGCAGCCTTACGGCTAGGAATATAGTTGGATACAATTCTAGCATAAAACAACCAGCTTTTATCCTAGAATGTAAATCAGTTCTCTTCTGCATAAGACTAGCACAACCAGTTACTAGTACGATGCAGTTGCTACTCTGAAATAGATATGCTCAACCAGTAATAATCTAGATCTAGCAATAGATCAATAACAATAAACCCTAGTTGTGTCCAAATAGAGATTATCAATATCAATCATAAGCAACTTAAGCAAGAGAAAGATAAAAACCATGCAATAGATTAAGAACAAGAATCTCACAACTTAATCCAAATGAAAGCTTCAGCGTCTGACTAAGCCAGGGAGGCTTAGTTCTTCATAACGTAGAAAAGGGAATTAGGGTTCAAGAGAAAAAGATGATGATAGATTATATGCCTCTCTTTTCCCTTAAATACTAAATGAAATAAAATCTGAAATTAACCTAAAACGAAATAATAAAACGTAATAAAAATAATCCAAATAAAACAAATATGGAAAACACGTTCGGCGGGCTTCTGACAGCGGCGGCGATCGCCGTAATGTTCACGGCGGGCGCCGTCGCTGTTCTTCGGTTCAGCTCCTGCGAAACTTCCGTAGAAATGCCATAACGTTTGATTCCCAACTCGGATTACGCTCATATTTTGAGGACTTGCAGTATACTTCAAGATCTAACTCCTCGAATTGGAATCACTTCATTTCGACATCAGAGTAGAGAGAACGAACCAATTGAATTCAGCCTATGGTTCTTCTACTCTTCATTGCACTCCTCTTCCTCGTCTTCTCATGTGGTTTCTTCCTCAGTGTCTCATATGATATCCAAAACCGCTCAAACACCTCCAAATACACCAACTTCGCCCCCAAACGCCATACACATGAATGTGTCTAAATCTACCCGAATGGCACCAATAAAACCTCTAATGACTCTTACTTAAGCCCTACAAAGTAGTGCTTATCAAATCACCCCATGCTTAGACCTTTGCTCGTCCTCGAGTAAACTAATAAAGAGTCCACTCCTCCAATGTAGTATCCAAGGTCTCAAGAAGCATATCCTCCAACTAAGAGTCACCTAACCCATGCCAAGCTCCTGGCACCAATCTCATTCACAACACATCCACAACTCAACAAGCTTAAGAGGCAAGCAGAGTACTTCCCCCAAGCTAACCCGGACATCCAAAAGTGTGAGTAACCTCTAATCCTAGCCTCCATCTATTGCTCCTTATGTCTCTCAGAGTGACCTACCCGACAATCCTTCTTTGTCTCCCCTTCTTATGTCGCCTCGCCAAGAATACTGAGAAATCCTAAAATCACTCTTCTTCTTTTTCACTCGTTTTGCCAAGGCGCCCTTTTGGGTTTTCACCAAGCCACTCATTTCATTTTCCAATAGATGTGCTCACATAAGCTCACGTCACTCTTGACCTCATATTACCCCAGCCTAATGCTGGTCCAAGCCACCTGCTTATTACCTAGGCCGCCCTTTCGGATTTTCGACCTATCCCAAGATTTCAATTTTAGCCTTTTTCAAAAAAAAATTGGCTCTTTTCATTTTTCTCCTCAGCAACGTAGCAAATATAAAACTCCACCCCATGCTTAAACATTGCATTGTCCTCAATGTAATGAAAGACAAAAGAATAAAGCACAGGGAAAAGCAAAAAATAACTCACAATGTTGCCGAGCTGGCTGGGACACTTCCTTGTTGCTGGCGGTGTAGTCATAAAAGCTCTTATCCAGGATGTCTGGCATCAACGCCATTATCTTCATCTACCGTGCAACCATAAGAAACCACTGGTGAAGTAGTGGTCAGATAGGGGGACGGGGTTGCATGGCCTTCAAAAATGGCCCCAGATGTCATCGTGGTTGGGCCCTAGTATTCCTTCAGGAATACCAGCCAGCTCGGCAAAAAAAACAATTGTCCCTTTCGTGATCAACTCGAGATTTTGCCCATCAAAGACATGAGCACACTCACCCACACGGCGATGCAAATTCATGCCCAATTATCTCGCCGGAGGTCTTACACATATTCCAGTGGCCAACAAAGGTATTCTTCTAACTCTAGTGGTTTACCTTCTACTAATGTTCGCCCTAGTGCCTCTACCACAGCCGCGTCTATCCAAGACCCCAAAGCGAGGACCGCGCCGCGACAAAATGCGCAACGACAAGCGCCAGTGAACAATGATCGCGCGCGTGATATTGAGTGTTACAAATGTGGTGGAAGAGGCCACTTCAAGAAAGATTGTCCCAATGCTCGCAAAGTGTTGTTCTCCACAACCGCTGCCGGCTACGAGTCTTGTGAGGACGAGGAGGCCACACTTGACGCAATCCCTGAAGACAATGCAGAGGAGGATGAAGACGCGTATGACTGCGAACCCACGTCTCTGCACGCAGGCACACCATTGAGCTTGGTGACGCGTCGTCTCCTCACCGTCAAGGAAGCCAACTTAAGCGATCAACGAGAGAACTTGTTCCACACAAGGGCTCTAGTCCAAACAGCTTCCTTAAGTGTTATTATTGATGGCGGATCTTGTGCAAATATTGTGAATGAGAAGGTTGTCAACCACTTCAAATTGCCTACGACGCCTCATCCACAACCTTATGCCCTCCAATGGATTTCTTCTAGTCTAGGTAACACAGTATCTCGCCAATGTTTAATTTCTTTTTCTATAGGCCAATACTGTGATTCTATTCTTTGTGATGTCATTCCAATGGACGTCATCCATATTTTGCTTGGGCGCCCATGGCAATTTGACAGGCGCGTGCTCCATGATGGATATTTGAACACTTATGTGTTCAATTACCACGGGAAGCGCGTCACTTTGCATCCAATGTCTCCCCATGAGATCTTGCAGGACCAGGTCGAACGCGATCGCCAGAAGGCCATAGAGACCGCGTCCACTATGCCCCAATCTAGTCACACTTCATCTCCTTCAGGCGCTAGCAAGAAGAAGCACAACGCCACAGCTGGGACACCAAGTGCCCCACATCATTCGTTGCCCCTAGCGTGTCCTTTGCAAGGAACCTGTGAGCAATGCGTTCTTTTGGCCAGGCCCAGTGACCTCACTGCATGTGTCACTGGCAAAGCGCCATGTTTTCTACTTGTGCCAACCCCGTGCATACCAGAATCATCGAAGAACGCGGTCTTACCATCATCGATCGCGAAGTTGCTTGCCGCATTCCAAGACGTATTCCCAGATGAGTTGCCACAAGGATTACCTCCCCTGAGAGGCATTGAGCACCAGATTGATCTTGTTCCAAGTGCTTCTTTGCCCAACCGCGCTGATTATAGAGCTGGTCCAGAAGAGACCAAAGAACTATTGCGCCAAGTCCAAGAATTGTTAGATCGCGGGTACGTAAGGGAATCTCTTTCCCCTTGTGTTGTGCCTGTGATCCTTGTGCCCAAGAAAGATGGCACCTGGAGAATGTGTGTTGATTGCCGTGCCATAAACCAGATCACAGTCAAGTATAGGCACCCTATTCCCCGCCTTGATGATATGCTTGATGAACTTCATGGCGCGATACTCTTCTCCAAGATTGATTTGAAGAGTGGTTATCACCAAATCAGAATGAAAGAAGGTGATGAATGGAAGATGGCATTCAAAACCAAATATGGGCTCTATGAGTGGCTTGTCATGCCCTTTGGGCTCACGAACGCGCCCAGCACATTCATGCGCGTGATGAACCACGTGTTGAGATCTTTCCTTGCAAGTTTGTTGTCGTTTATTTCGATGACATACTTGTGTATTCCCGGAGCCTCGAAGACCATGCTGATCACCTTTGACAAGTGTTAGAGTGTCTTCGCCAAGAGCACCTATTCGCCAATCTGGCTAAGTGTTCCTTTTGCTCCGTGTCAACCAACTTTATGGGCTACATTGTTAGTAGCGATGGTTTACGCGTTGACGAGGAAAAGATCGCGGCCATCAGGGACTGGCCCACGCCTACAACTCCGACACAAGTGCGAAGCTTTCTAGGTCTTGCAGGCTTTTATCGGCGTTTTGTACGCGACTTTTCCTCCATTGCCGTGCCACTTCACGAGCTCACCAAGAAAGGAAGCACAGTTTTATGGCAGGATTCCCATGAACGCGCCTTCTCCGCCTTGAAGACCGCGTTATGCCAAGCGCCATTGCTCCAGCTTCCAGATTTCACCAAACACTTCGAAGTAGAGTGTGATGCCTCTGACATAGGCATTGGTGGTGTGCTACACCAAGAAAAGAGGCCAATTGCCTACTTCAGTGAGAAGCTCATAGGAGCCACTCTCAATTACCCCACCTACGACAAAGAGCTTTATGCCTTAGTACGTGTGCTGAAGACTTGGCAACACTACCTCTGGCCGCTTGAGTTTGTCATCCACAGTGATCATGCCGCGCTGAGCTACTTGAAGAGCCAAGCTCACCTCAATCGCCGCTATGCTCGTTGGGTGGAGTTTCTGGAGACATTCCCTTATGTTGTTGTTCACAAGAAAGGGAAAGATAACATCGTTGCTGACGCGCTGTCCCGCAAGTATGTTCTCTTGACTCAAGTGCAAACTAAGATTTTGGGTTTTGCTTTGATTAAAGATTTATATGCTAGTGACCCTTTCTTTGCCCATATTCTTGAGCATTTCCTGAGATCGCGTGAGTTTGAGACGTTTTACCTTTCTGAGGGTTATTTGTATAAGGCTAGTCGTCTATGCATTCCTAGATCTTCCATTAGGCTCCTATTGATTGAGGAAGCACACGCGAGTCGTGAACACTTTGGGATTAGGAAGACCTTAGACACGCTGAGAGAACATTGCTTTTGGCCTAACATGACCCACCAAGTGACTAGGTTTTGTAGGAGTTGTGTGACTTGCCAGAGAGCCAAAGCTAAGTCTAGTCCTCATGGCCTCTACACTCCTTTGCCCATTCCGAGTGCCCCCTGGGAAGATTTGTCTATGGATTTCATCACGGGTTTGCCCCTCTCTAGACGAGGTAAAGACTCTATTTTTGTGGTTGTAGATAGATTTTCTAAGATGGCACATTTTATAGCTTGTAAGACCACCCATAGTGCTAGTGAGATTGCTGATTTATTCTTTGAGCATATGGTGCGTCTTCATGGAGTCCCGCGTACCATTGTTAGTGACAGGGATTCAAAGTTTGTTGGTCATTTTTGGAGAACTCTTTGGGGAAAGCTAGGGACCAAACTCCTATTCTCGACTAGCTACCACCCCCAAACCGATGGCCAAACGGAGGTCACCAATAAAACTCTAGGAGCCCTCCTTCGCATGATGCTCAAAGCCAACCCTAAGCGTTGGGAGGACTTACTATCAATTGTCGAGTTTTGTTACAATAGATGCAGGCACACGACGACCAAGTTGACACCTTTTGAGGTGGTGTATGGCATCAACCCCTTGACACCACTGGATTTGTCGTCGCGCCCTCTCCGAGATCCAGTGCATACATCCGCCTCACATCACGCTGAGCAAGTACAAGAGCTTCATCGAAAGACCAATGAGCAGCTGGAGAGGAGGGCCGCGCAGTATGCCTCGCAAAAGAATTCAGGCCGCCGCCGCGTTGTCTTTGCCCCCGGAGATCTTGTCTGGGTGCATCTACGAAAAGAGAGGTTTCCCTCGCGGCGAAAACACAAACTGGCACCGCGTGGGGATGGCCCCTACCGCATGATAAAGGCCATAGGGGACAATGCTTATCAACTCGACCTCCCACCAGATTTTAGAGTCCACGCGTCCTTCAACGTGGCAGACTTGACTCCATATGTTGAGCCAGAGTTTGATGATGGTGAAGCGGGGACGCTTCATAGCCAAGTGGGGAAGGGTGATGTGACCCTGCCTCCCATGACGGCCCAAGACGAGGAAGAAGCCATGAGCCTACGCTCAAAGGGCCCAGTAACCAGGTCTAGGTCCAAGGCCATCGCCGCCGCCGTCGCGTTACTTATCACATGCGCCGCCACCAGCCAAGGAAGCCCAGAGACCAATCCAAGGATCGTCGTCCTCGCCACCATCGGAAGTTCTGAAGACTGTGTCACCACGTCGTCTCACGCGATGATCTCTTCAAAGCCTTTAACGCGTCCATGAGTTTCACGTGTTCTTTTTAAGACATTATGTATATTTGGTATTTCCAGCTTGTTTAGATAGTTTCCTTATTTGCAACGTTTTAGATAGTTTCCTTATTTATAGCGTTTAAGATAGTTTTCTTTTATATTTTAGGATTTGTGCCTTTTGCATGCTTTCATGGGCTAGCCCTTAGGTTCGTTTCGACCCAAGCCCATTAGGTCTTGGTCGAGACCCCTTCCCTATTTATACCCTACTTTGTACTCTTTATTTCTCACGTTCAAAGTTAAAGTTCAAGGTTTAAAGTCGAGTGTTAATCCATCCTTCCCTTGATCGGACGTCATCCATATCCCTCTCATCCCCATTCACTCCGCCGCCAATGCTACGGCAACCACTCGATCTCCATCGAGCTTATCCTCTCCGCAGTCAACGCTACGACACCAACGACTTGTCCCTTCAAGTCGTTTGTCCCTCCATTCAATCGCTTCCGCCACCGCTATCCATACTTCTATCAACTCGCTTCCATCGCCACCGTGATCACCACCACCACCATCATCGCGTTCTTCCGTTCGCGAACCCACCACTGTGACGTTCAAAAGTGACTTCCCAACCAAGACTAGATCCAAGGCGTCTCCTTTGACAACTTGGCTTGACACATGAGGCAAGGACACATCAAAGGAGGACGCCAAGGTCTTGGGCGCCTCAGGCTCGTCGGAGCCCTACTTGAGTCGGGGCTGGAACGCATCAGTGTACCACATCAAAATGAAGTACGATTGAGTTTGCATGAGCAGACAAGATGAAATGGATAAGATCGCTCGAACACCGGATTGCGACCGAGTTGCGTAGACAAGTACGGAGAAATATCAGCGATAACGTGCTCGTACAATCGAAATCTAACGTTGGCATGACCGTACGAAGTAAATATGGGTCTTAGCGCGTTCGTGTGAAGATTAACTGCCTTGTCGTGTTCATACGTGGGGCATTAATGGTAGAATAGTGTAGTTGATCCCAAAGTACAAGTGAATAGTAACCTAATCCCGAAAATCCCGGATCATATCGGACCGCCCCATATCCATACGCCTCTAGCTCATCATCACCATCCACGTGGGCTCGACTTCTTCTTCCCTTTAAAAGGACAAGACCATGGCTTTGTGAGGAACCTGGTTGTGAGAGATTGAAAGTGGTTGTGGGAGATCTAAAGATCAAAAGGAGAGAGTTTATTCTTCAAGTTCTTCAAGTTTTTCAATCTTCAACTTCTTAAATCTTCAAGTTCTTCAACCTCCTCAAAGATTCTTCAAATTCTTCAACCTCCTCAAAGATTCTACAAGTTTTTCAACCTCTTCAAAGATTTTTCAAGTTCTTCATGGATTCACCAACTTCTTCAAAGAACCATCAAGTTCTGCATGGATTCTTCAAGTTCTTTATCTATACACGAACTTCTTCAAAGGCTCTTCAAGCCCATCACTCTTCAAACCGCCCAAGTTCTTCAAGTTCATCATTCGTCGAACAGCATATCAAGACCTTCATATTCATCATCTCGAACGTCTTTTAATTTCTTCTCTTTTGATACACTTTATCTAGATGAATGCCAGAGCGGAGGAGTAAATGGAAGAAGATCATGAAGATCACTATCATCATCCATGATCCAAATGAACACCAGAGCGTATGAGCGAATTGTAGCAGATCACCAACATCATCCATGATTCAGAGGAGCAGATCACAAAAATCACTATCATCATCCATGATCCAGATGAACGCCAGAGCGTATGAGAGAATTATTGTAATCTTTGAGATCTTCATAGTCTAGTCCATATCTATCTATAATAAAAAGTTAGCATTTTGCCTATTAATTACCCTCAATTAATGATTGTAATTTTAGTTTTTTTTCCTACACCAAAACAACACATATATTTACATTTCAATAAATTAAATGGCAATAAATTCATAACCCACATACATTACAATTTTGTGAATTAATCTAAAATACAAAGTAATATTTTTATTAATAAATATTTAATAAAAAAAGGCTATTTTCATATAATTTAAAAAATTGTCATATATTATCATCTTTATTTTATTTAAGTTTTTGTCATCAAATAAACTTTAGCCAAATTTATACATTTTAACATTCTAATATGATATTATAAATATGTCTTCCATTTAATTACTTTACTTCAATTCCTTCTATGAATTAGGTCATATAATACAAAACAAAATCAAACTTCATGCAATGCATTAGGATCCAAATAACATTAACGCACCAAATATATTAACGTCGCATATACATTAGGTAGAGATTCATACATATATCAAATGTCTTAATTTTAGTCTAGCACTTACAATCTATGCATTCAGACTTGTTTATATAAAAGTTGACTTTTGAAGCAATAAATGAAAAAAGGCTATTTTCATATAATTTTATAAATTGTCATATATTATCATCTTTATTTTAGTTTAGTTTTGATCATAAAACAAACTTTGGCCAAATTTATATATTTTAATATTCTAATTTAATGTTATAAATATTTTTCTCATTAATTGCTTTACTTCAATTCCTTCTATCAATTAGGCCATATTATACATCGCATATATATACATTAGGTAGAGATCCATGCATTAAGCAAATCAAATGTCTTCATTTTAGTCTATCACATACAATCTATGCATTCAGACCCGTATATATAAAAGTTGGCTTTTGAAGCAATAAATGAGTGACTTCAATGCCATCCATTTTAATACAATTTTGATTTTTTCACTCAAAATCTTCTATATTTACTAATCTCATACATTTGATCATACAACTCATCTCATAATAATCAACCTATCTATAAATCTATAAACATATTGTTGGATCGTTAGAGTTACGTCTGAGGGAACAAAGGCTTTGTTCCCACAGAAGTTGCAGCGGAATAATATGGCAAGAAAGATAACAGACGAACTCATGATATATAGTGGAAACCCTGATTAGCAAAACTAGTTTCTCAAGGAAAAACCACTACCTTCAAGCTTCCGCTTGAGAGGATTTTGAAGCGTGTACTTGTCTTATTGATATGTTGCTTGATTACACTTGTATCCTGGACTTCGACATCTAAACACCCAGCTAGACTCAAAACCTCTTCTACAACGATGAATCAAACTCAACCCTCAAAGACTTACACATACCTCACTTCTTTTCTTTCTTCTTTTCGTTCTCTCTGTTTTCCGTCGTCATCCTCACATAGAAATGAATCCACACCTCTATTAAATACAACTCGTCAAACCCTAAATGTAACAAGATAAGATATGTTTTGCTGGAGGAATAATATCCCTAGCCGTATATATTAATAAAAGGAAAGGATTCCCTTAAATTAATATAAACGGATGTGATAAGATTCTTCTCTCTCCAATCCGCTTATCTAAGGAAAGAATCCCTAAGATAAGGAATCGAGCTTCTCTCTCCATATCTCCTCCAACGGCTAGATCCTTCCAGCCGATTTCTTCAATCCTTGACCGCGTGTGCGCCTTGATTTGTTTCCATAAATAACACGCTGGATTTCTTCCTTCCATTCGCAGCTTCGATCTTGTTCGTCACTGTTGTTCCTTCAGAGGTAACAAAGCACAAGAACAGAGCTTTGTTCCCTCTTCAATCCTTTGCTGCGAAGGTTCCCTGAGACAACTGTCTTTGTTCCTGAAACACTTAGTACCCAGATTAGTTGAATGTTTGTCACTATCAAAACCTAAGGAATTCAACAAATTCCCCCTTTTTGATGGTGACAAACATCCTTGACAATAAAGCATATACATACGAGATAAAGACGGTTGTATGGGGAAGGGTCTCCACACAAGACCATAATAGTTCCCCCTCAATACAGCAACATATGAAACCATGTGTTGTTCCCCCTCAACCAAGGCTACCTGTTATTTTCCCCCTTTTGGCATCATCAAAAACATAGCGAAGAGTTAGAGATGAAGGATCACAGCCAGATGAACATTATTCCCAATCGCATTAGATTGAAACACACGAACACGGACATCATGTTAAGACAACAACAAGATATGCAAGGATACCATTTATGATCAACATGCCAGTAAATGTTCACACACGAATCAGAGACAAGGAAGTTCGAAAAGGAGAGGGATAGATGTGCTAGGGAGCAAAAGAGGTATTGGTTAGCCAGAGAAATACGAATTAAGTACCACTGGGGCCAGCAGTAGATCTGAAGTATGACTAGCAATGGAGTTCATCATTTGTTCCCACTCAAAGCTTGTGCTTCTTTATTGTCGTCAGCATCCATCATAGGCTCAGCTAATGGAGGAGAGAATCTTTGGTTCCTTCATTTCCCTTCTTTGTGTATCTTGTGATGTTTCCCTTTTTTTTTTTTTTGAACATCACAACCTTCAGCTTGCCTTATTTCACCAGGGATTCATTCGGAGCCCACTACTTCTCACGTGCACCATCGGCCTTTAAGCACGAACCCTCCTTAGGCAGTTGTAAGCCAGCATCACAAATCATACCTGTCGAATCCTATCCACAGACCATAGTGGCAACAATTCGTATTCTCGGCTTTCCGAAAAAGTAGAAGAGTGTGATGCGGGGGTAATGTTACCATATAGGGTACAAAGAACATCACACAAAACATATATGAGAATTTTTCAATAATGTGTAATCATGAATGAGAGACTCCCAGATGTGAATGATTAGAGGGGCTCATAGGGAGCATCAAACATGATGGCTAAGGTAAGCTTGTAGAGTCAACAATCATTTGGGCTTATAATGAGGGATCAATGCATCAAGTTGACTCTTTTGGGCCGAAAGAAATCTGAGTCGTGTATAAACAAGATAGCATAGAGAATCATGCATGAAATTTTGCATATAAGTGAGGTATTAGCATGAGTCTAAGCAAGTCGTTCAACTAATGATCAAGAGAAGAGATACAGACCAAGACATGATGATTAACCCTTCACACTTTACCATGTAAGTTGGCCAATCATCGAGGGAACACAACAAGTAGACAGTCAGTTTAGAGAAATCATACCTAGTTCCATACGAAACTGTTCGAATGGTTCCCTGCTTAGTGCCTTGGTGAAGATGTCGGCGATTTGATCCTTAGTTCCACAAAAATCCATTGTCACCAACCCTTTCTCCACACAGTCACGTAAGAAGTGATGTCTTATCTCAATGTGCTTGGTACGTGAGTGTTGCACCGGATTCTTAGAGATATTTATGGCACTTGTATTGTCACAGAGAATGGAAATGGAGTTAAGAAGAATACCGTAGTCGCTGAGTTGTTGTTTGAACCATAGGAGTTGAGTGCAACAAGCAGCAGCGGCCATGTATTCAACTTTTACAGTGGAGAGAGCCACGGAGTTCTGCTTCTTTGACCCCCAGGAGACCAAACACGGCCCAAGGAACTGAGCCATTCCTGAGGTAGATTTTTTGTCCACTTTATTCCCTGCGAAGTCAGCATCTGTGTATCCGACAAGATCAAGACTTCCTCCTCTTGGGTACCACAGACAAAGATCATCTGTTCCTTTTAAGTATCTCAGAATCCTTTTCACTGCTTTGAGATGTGTTTCTTTGGGATCGGCCTGAAAGCGAGCACAAAGACATACACTATACATAATATCAGGTCTACTAGCAGTGAGATAGAGAAGCAAACCTATGATTCCTCGGTAGAGGGATGGATCAATTCCTTGTTCATGTTCGTCTTTTCCCATTGGATTGTTTGGAGATATGGGAGTGGTGAAGGGTTTTGCATCATTCATACCAAACTTTTTGACACACTCCCTGAGATACTTCTGTTGGTGTACTTTAGTTCCCTCATCCCCCTAAGAGACTTGCAGACCTAGGAAAAACTTGAGTTCTCCAACCATGCTCATCTCGAATTCACTGGCCATCAGCTTGGAGAATTTCTGAACCAGTTTATCATCAGTGGATCCAAAGATGATATCATCCACATAGACTTGGACCACCAGAATATGCTTCCCTTCCTTCAGAAGGAACAGAGTCTTATCGACCTTTCCTCGAACGTATCCGTGTGTCAGAAGGAACTGTGAAAGCCTTTCATACCAGGCCCTTGGGGCTTGCTTGAGACCATATAGAGCTTTGTCTAAAATGTAGACATGGTCAGGTTGGATGGTGTCCTCAAAACCGAGTGTTTGCTCCACATATACTTCCTCTTTGAGAACCCCATTCAAGAAGGCGGTCTTGACATCCATCTGTTGTAGCTTGAATCCATGGAAAGAAGAATAAGCAATTAGGAGTCTTATTGCTTCTAACCTGGAAACTGGAGCAAAGGTCTCATCATAGTTGATGCCCTCCTGCTGATTGTAGCCTTTCACCACCAGCCTTGCTTTGTTCCTTATGACCTGACCTTGATCATCCAGCTTGTTCCTGAACACCCATTTGGTTCCAATCACTGTTCTGTTCCTTGGACGGGGAACTAACCTCCAAACCTTGTTTCTTTCGAACTGATGGAGTTCTTCTTGCATGGCGTTTATCCAGTCAGGATCCTTCAATGCTTCTCCTACAGTTTTGGGTTCTTGCAAGGAAAGAAAGGCATTGAAGGCACAAAAATTTTGTAGGGAAGAACGAGTGCTCTGTGGTGCTCCCTTTCTATAGTCTGTGACGAGCAATTTGACTGGATGAGCCCACTTTTGCTGGTAGTTTGGAACTTGGAGTTTGTTGATGTCGAACTCCTCTGAATCAGCATTGCCAGCATTTGAGCTTTCACCACCTGTCCCATCAGCATTAGGGCAAACTCCCCCCGTTCCATCAACAGCAGGGCAGTCCTCAGAGGGCTCCGCTGTGTCGTGACTTGGGCTCTGTTCCCCCTGAGGTGCCTGAGACGTATCCGGCTGGTTAGCATTCTCTTCATTGTCCCCTGAGTTTGTGGAGTTGGGAGTTCTCGGTGTTGAGGGATCATTTTGAGTTTCTTGATCTTGAGAGGTCTCACCACCGACACTGCTTTCTACAAGCTGAAAGAAGTCATCTTCGGATGGCTCGATATTGGAGGGAACTCTACCGGATTGTTCATGCACATTGTTACCAGCCATGATAGATTCATCAAAAACAACATGAATACTTTCCTCTACCTTTCTGGTTCTCTTGTTGAAAACTTTATAGGCTTTGCTTTGCTGAGAATATCCTACAAAGGTTCCTTCATCACTTATGGGATCAAACTTCCCAAGAGAATCTTTCCCGTTGTTGTGGACGAAGGACTTGCAACCAAATGTGCGTAAATGAGACACATTAGGTTTCCTTCCCTTCAGAAGCTCATAGGCAGTTTTGTTCAGAAGAGGACGAATGGTTGCCCTGTTCAGAACGTAGCACGCGGCATTCAAGGCTTTGGCCCAGAAACTCCTTGGAAGACCACTTGAGATGAGGAGAGTACGCGTCATGTCTTCCAGAGTTCTGTTCTTTCTTTCCACAACACCGTTTTGTTGTGGGGTCCTGGGAGCAGAGAAGTTGTGATTGATACCTCTGTTCCTACAGAGGGATAGGAACTGAGAGTTCTCGAATTCAGTTCCATGATCGGTGCGAATAGACCCCAAGGAATGACCAGTGCTTCTCTCAGTTGCCTTAAACCAGGACTCAAACTCAGCGAACACTTCATCCTTTGTTGAGATGAAAATCGTCCATGTGTACCTGGAATAGTCATCAACAATAACAAAGACATATGCATTCCCCCCACGGCTCTTCGTGCGCATAGGCCCACAAAGATCCATGTGGACTAATTCCAGAGGACGTGTTGTACTTACATCCCTTTTGGACTTGAAGGAAGACCTCACTTGTTTTCCTTTAATGCATGCGTCGCACACGTCGCTTCTCATTGCTTCAACCTTGGGAAGACCATTCACCAACTCTTGTCTATGAAGTTTGGAGAGGAGTTGAAGGTTAGCATGTCCAAAGCGTTTGTGCCACAAGTCTGTCGTCTCAGCTATAGACGACAGACATAGGTCTTTGTCAGGGATGAAAGCAGGATCGACCTTATAAACGTTGTTGTCGCAGATTCCTTTGAGTAAGATTTTCCATGTACTTAGACACTCAACAAGACAATCATCAGTGGTAAAGACTACCCTATTTTTTCTGTTTTGACATAGTTGAGCCACACTAAATAGATCAAACTTGAGATTATTCACTAGATTCACATTATTCACAGTGATGTGTTTAGAGAGTCTTACCATACCGATACCACAAACCTCACCCTTACTCTTGTTTCCAAAAGTTATCGATGCCCCTGAGGCTGGCTAAAGAGAGGTGAACCATTCAATGTTCCCTGTCATGTGACTTGAGCATGCACTGTCAAGGTGCCAAGAGCCTTTCCTTGCTTCCTCCTCGGATTTATGAGAACCACCTTCTGATACATTGTGACCTTTTGAGCTCATCAAACAGATATCCTTTGAGAGAGGAGAGGCTTCATCATCTGAGCTGCAGTCACCCCACTTCGCAATCCTCGTTTGTTCCTCGTTGAGGACCTGAGAAGAACCTGCCGCTTTGTTGAGACAATTTTTTGCGAAGTGTCCGTTGTCATAACAGTGAGAGCAGACAACCTCCTTCATGTCATTGTGAACCATGACCGAACCTTTAGTGCCTTTGCTTCGAGACCATATCTTCTTCATGGCTTGAGTGATGAGAGTCACATCTACATCACTTTCTTGAGAGTCTCTATCCAAGGCATTTCCTGAAGACATCTTTCCTGCAGAATCTGTAACTAAAACAAACAATCTAGAGCACCAGGCTCTGATACCAATTGTTGGATCGTTAGAGTTACGTCTGAGGGAACAAAGGATTTGTTCCCACAGAAGTTGCAGCGGAATAATATGGCAAGAAAGATAACAGACGAACTCACGATATATAGTGGAAACCCTGATTAGCAAAACTAGCTTCTCAAGGAAAAACCATTACCTTCAAGCTTTCGCTTGAGAGAATTTTGAAGCGTGTACTTGTCTTATTGATATCTTGCTTGATTACACTTGTATCCTGGACTTCGACATCTAAACACCCAGCTAGACTCGAAACCTCTTCTACAACGTTGAATCAAACTCAACCCTCAAAGACTTACACATACCTCACTTCTTTTCTTTCTTCTTTTCGTTCTCTCTGTTTTCCGTCGTCATCCTCACATAGAAATGAATCCACACCTCTATTAAATACAACTCGTCAAACCCTAAATGTAACAAGATAAAATATGTTTTGCTGGAGGAATAATATCCTTAGCCGTATATATTAATAAAAGGAAAGGATTCCCTTAAATTAATATAAACGGATGTGGTAAGATTCTTCTCTCTCCAATCCGCTTATCTAAGGAAAGAATCCCTAAGATAAGGAATCGAGCTTCTCTCTCCATATCTCCTCCAACGGCTAGATCCTTCCAGCCGATTTCTTCAATCCTTGACCGCGTGTGCGCCTTGATTTGTTTCCATAAATAACACGCTGGATTTCTTCCTTCCATTCGCAGCTTCGATCTTGTTCGTCACTGTTGTTCCTTCAGAGGTAACAAAGCACAAGAACAGAGCTTTGTTCCCTCTTCAATCCTTTGCTGCGAAGGTTCCCTGAGACAACTGTCTTTGTTCCTGAAACACTTAGTACCCAGATTAGTTGAATGTTTGTCACTATCAAAACCTAAGGAATTCAACACATATTAAACTAGATAGCACGTACTTCTATCAACAAGTTTTATATAATTCAATTTAATTTATATTTAATTTTTCTAAGAGACATTTGGCAGATATTTTTATATATTAGGAATTTATTACAAATTATTATTAATCTAAAATAATAATAACACAATGTAATAATGTAAAAAAATTGTATTAAGATTTAGTAAAATTAAGAGTTAAGAATATTTTATTTGGACAAATGTGTCATCTAATTAAATTCAAACACTAATGATAATTCTATTTGGTATTTAATTAATAAATTAATAAAATCCAACATCTATGTACTTTGTAAATTCTATATTACATTTTTATATACTCTGCCTACTATAATTGATGTTTATAAATTGGACGGTCAAAACTTCATCTATTTAACCCATTTTTTTAAAGGACATAAACTACCAAGTATTCTAATTAGTTATTAGTTATTGATCAATGAAGGAAATAAAAACTTATATCCTCACAGACTACATACTACATATTATTACAAACGTTATTGTGATTATGATACGTAGTTAATCTAATTAAGAAACCTGCAAAGACTACAAAAAATAAAGCTTATAATTATGACTCTCAATATAAGGGCATCAAACCGGTTAGATAGTCATACACCAAGTAACGCGTGAAATCATGGCATAATAATTTAGTACTTCGTATGAGTTAAGTACGCAACTAATGGCCTGAATATGAAACAAAATGGATTTTACTGGAAAAAACGAATATAGCATTAACTTGGAAAATTTATTTGTAATGACATTTAACTTTCCTATATTAAGAGTCGAGATGCAGTATATATAGCTTTCACAATTATCAAAAGGTCATATGACAATTCCTAATTCAAGTACGTTCAAGCATAATTGTCTAAACGGAATGTTGCATGCATGCTAGGTGATTTGAGATTAGATAAGGTATGTATGTAATTCATACAATATAATTCATACAAGTTACGACAATGATAATAACAAATTCCAAAACTATGGTGTCTTAAATAGTTTTACGTGTGTTCATCCTTTCATTCATATATTGTCAATTGTCAATTATATTTACTATTGTATTTTAAAGTGATCAGTGGTAGGAAGTGATGTATTAGTACTTTTCAAATAGTAACAATGTTTGGTATGTGTCGACAATATATCGAATAAACATTAAATCTATATAATAAGTATAATGTTAATTAAATATATATTTCAGAATGAGCAATATCAAGATTTCAAATCTCCAAGAAATAATGTCATTCCAAGTTTCGTCATTTTTTTCTATGTGTTACTTACTCATTTAGTCTCCATTATGCCTGAAACACATCAAAGGTATACCTAATGTACTAATATTCAATTACAAGACACCAAATTTCGCATTTATATACCAATAACAATAATTTACGCATTTGATAACAAGTATTATATCGATAGAAAGTTGGATATCTTTCACCCAAATATTCTCACAAAGGTGAGAGTCATCGTATTATTATGTTTTTAATCAAAAAATCACTCATAATTTATTTAATTAATGATTGGATTTTCATGTTGTAATATAAAAATACAAACTAAGAAAAATGATTAATTTGATTTTGATACTTTTAGAGTCATGTGTTTATCTATAAGAATAATATATATAATACATACTAATAATATCGAAATTTATGAAATTAAAACTGAACTATGAGTCTATGACATATCCAAATGAGTAATAACTTTCTCATATTATAAAGTTAAAATCAACTAATGAAGAGATCACTAAAAATAATAGTATTTTATAAAAAAATGTAGAAAAGTTCAAAACGAATAAACTATAATTCTATATAAAATAATCCATACAAATATTTAATACGGAATTGATAAGAATAAATTTCATATTTATCTAAACTTCAAAATAGTTTTGAAAAAATAGAATTTTGAGGTGCAATAAAAATTTATACTTGACATTTCTCTTTCAGATTTTTGATCATTTGCATAAAGTTTTCATATTGCCTCTTTTTTGGCTCAATTATTTATTTTATTTTATTTTTTTCCATCTAAGTATCTAAAAAGATCATGATATACGGATTAAAAAAGACAAATTAGTTATTTTCTTATCAAAACTTTTATACAATCAAAATCATACGTAATATGAGAAGAAATGAAGAAATACTAATATGATGTCCAAATAGATGAATATTAATACAATCATCTTAACAAGTTGAAAGATGACGAAAATGTAAAAAACAACATATAGTTACGATTTATAGATCTGTATAGTTGCTTTACAATAAAATTAACAAATCGGTATTAAAAAATACTAAATATTTTAGAATTCCGTTAAACCCATCTAGTTTTAACTATATTTTTTAGATTTCTATTAAACGACAAAAAACTAAAGCACGCTTGGGTGAGACAAAACGATTAAAGTGAGTAAATGTGTTTTATCTTTTTGTTTTGATGGAAAAATGTGTTTTATCTTTGATTATCTGAAATGCCATTAAAAGCGGTGCCCAACCAAGCCATGATGAGGGTGGCATCAAGCATAAGATTTGGATGGATTTGGTTTCATAGCAATGCTAGTGGCCTGGGCGGAGATTACTTGATGCACACTAAGTGCCACTTGATCTTCAATTTAACTACAACAAATCATAATGTAGGATTAATAAACATTTCCTTATTGTGGATATAACCAAAGCAGAACCAGTAACTCATTCGGAGATTACAACAACACTGATCAATCGAGTTCTTGTAACGCCTAATTCCACCGCAAGATTCAAGGCAAAGGAGTTGATTATTAGACACTAATCCATACATCAAAGCTTAAACTACAAATCCGGACATGTTGGCTTTCATGCTTACTTGTACAAGCAACAACAATCTAGCTACAGAAAGCATCATCAACCCATTGTATAAGTAGGTCCAGGCAAGTTGATGACGGTGCTCTTGATCTTCGTCATCATGTTAATACTGTTTGTTATTCCCTGCGAACCAATTCCGCTGTCCTTGATTCCCTGCAATCCCAGAAATTAACCACATTAGACAATTATGTTTGTTAGCGGCTGCAAGATAAAGCTAGCTAGCTGACCTGGAAGGGAAAGTGATCGGGCCCACGAGCAGGAGCCGAGTTGATCTGAACCGTTCCAGTCTCCATGGCATCGCTGATCAAGATTGCCTTGTTTATGTCCCTCGTAAACACGCACCCCTGCAGTCCAAAGTTGCTGGCGTTGCAGTGGTGGATCCCTTCTTCAGGCGACGTTATGCGGATCACAGGCAACACGGGCCCAAACGGCTCTTCCCACGCGATCCTCATATCCGGGCGCACGTTATCAAGCAGCAGCGGCCATATGAGGTTGCCCTCCCGCTTGTACACCTGGCACAGCGTCGCCCCCTTCTCCTTGGCGTCCATCACAAGCCCTTCGATGTAGTTTGCTGACGACTCCGTCACCACAGGGGTGATGTCGCAGTCGTTCTCGGGGGGGCCCACGCTCAGCTTCGCGACCTTGGCGTTCACTCTCTCCACGAGCGCGTCCGCTACAGAGTCCATCACCAGGACGACCTTGACAGCTGTGCACCTCTGCCCGCTGTAGGAGAAGCCGCCCTTCACGATGTTGGATGCGGCTAAGTCCAAGTCAGCGTCTTCGAGGATGATGCAAGCGTCTTTCCCGCCAAGCTCCATTTGGAGAGGAATCATTCCTGCCTTCTTGGAGATTGCGACACCCGTGTCTCCTCCTGTGAAGCTGCACAACAATTAAGGGACATCCATATCAATCATCATGCGCTCCTAGTACTACTACTACTAATCAAGGGCTCGTTTGGTTTGAATTATGAAAACGGACCCTCATATATATAGCATATATACCTTATGCAGTTGACACCGGGGTGCATTGTGAGGAAATCGCCGATCTCAGAGCCCCTTCCCGTAACACAATTAATGAGTCCCTTAGGGAAGCCTGCCAAGTGGAAGCAATGAACCATGTGGAGAGCTGCAACTGCACCCTGCAGTATTGGAGTCATTTAAGCATGCTTAAATCAAAATCAAGTATTGAAAATGTCGGTTGTGTTGGTCCGTATGTATACCTGTGTAGGAGGCTTCAGCACAAGGGAGTTGCCAGCGATAAGTGCTGGGGCAATCTTCGAAACCGCGAGATTGACAGGGTAGTTGAATGGTGGAATGGCTAAAATGACCCCCAGTGGAATCTGCACTCCAATTGTTACCGTCGTAAGATGTAACAGAAGACGACTGTATCGATTGTAAATTTGTTGTCTGTATAGTATTGCATTTCACATTTAACAAAGTACTCCACATCCACACATCTACTCACCTAATTATAAATACTCTACATTTGATCTACACCCATGGAATAATGGGCTACAAGCCTACAACATAGCAATAAACACTAGTTAAAAATCATCTTGGCATAGCGGTTTTTTAATAATGTGGCAACCGCTATCTAAGCATCTGTGTTTATATCAAGTTATGACACACTATAATGAGAGTGCTATAATGTTTTTTATTTTTTTAAAACAAGAAGCTCTAAGTATTTTTTTATGAAAAAGTGTTAAGAGCGTCAGATTCAACTCTTAGTAGAAAAGCGCCGGCCAATAGTTTTTATAAGAAAAGATGCTCCAACTCCGGCCTACTGTTTGGAAATTTACAACAACAAAATTTCATCAAATTCCATATCAAACCCATACAATTAGCTCAAATATCCAATAATTTCACATCCATAATACTTGTCTGGTCAATAAGAAAGTGCTGCACAATACTTCCTTATGGAGATCTCATTCCTTCAAGAATTATCAGCTGACGAGTGAACGGTGAGGCTGCAAAGAATTGAAATGAAGATGATCATAGTATTGAAATGAAGTTACCTTGGAAACCATACAGTACTTGGTCCTATCATTTCCAGGGAAACTATCAGACACAAGAAATTTCCCTTCTCCAAGAAGCCTCACTCCCTCTTCAGCACAATATGACACCAAATCTCCTGACCTAACAACCTTTCAAGAAACAGGACAGATAACACAATAATTTTAACACCTCCAATCAGTAATCAAAGCTCTACCTAATTAATACACAAGAAAAGGTAGCAAATAATTAAGCAATTGTGTTAGGTGATAAAGAAAGGGAAATTTGTATCTGTATTACCTCAGTGACAGCATCCTTAGCAGGCTTGGCAATCTCCTTGACAAGGCACTCAGCAATGGGGGTCTTGTGCTCTTTGAGGATGGCAGCTGCTCTGTGAAGCAACTCTGCTCTTTTCCAAAGTGGTGTCTTTGCCCATGATTTCTGCGCTGCCTTTGCGGATTCCATCACTTTGTTCACCTCTTCTTGTGTGCATGCTGTTCATAGTATCAAAGTGAAACCCTTTTCAAATTCCCATCAACTACACATGAGGAAAGGTCAACACTTTGACACAAATAAACTACACCGGAACACAAATTGAAGAAATTTATTCTCTTTTCAGAGAATCAAGATTCTTGATTTACCCAACAACTGTTTGATCCCTTTACAAATTCTTGTGTAGAAAAAATTGCAGAAGAAGAAGAAGATAGTATATATTATTGTGACCTTGAACTTTGTATTGAGTTTTTCTAGTAGTGGGATTGATGATGGGAACTGATTTTGCAGAGGAAGAAAGCCTCCACTCCCCATCAAAGTAGTACTTGTACACATCCCCGTCGATGATCTCAGCAAACACTCCTGTTCCCGCCATCTCCTCTGCAAATATATATATATATATATATGTGTGTATGTCTCTCCAAGAAGGATGGAGGGAGATGAGATCAGAATTTTAAGGATAAGGCAAGAGAGGAGCTTTCTCTGGATGCTGCTTCTGAAGTGCCCTGTGGGTGGCCTTTTGTATACGGAAGTGGGGGAGTTCAGTGCTACAAAATTTAACACTTAAATTTTCCTTTTTTTTATTTCCTTTTTCTTCTTTCTAAAAGAATTCAATAAAGAATTTCTAATAAAAATGAATAAAGCACCAACCATGCCTCAAAAGAAATTCTTAATAAAGCTTCCATAGTTCTTGCACATGTTTATAAAATATACATTCGGGGGTTGATAGATTTTGTTAGGTCAAGAACGTGCATTTCATGTAAAAGTTTATCCACCCTCTATGTTTGTTACTACACCCTAACACATAAGCTTAAGGTGAGATAGTGAACTACTTTCTTTCCATAATTGGAGGGCTCAAATTCGAATATGTGAGAAGTATATACTTTGCAGATAAAGTATTTGGTGTCGATAGGTGTTCAGATGCAAAAAGCAAATATAAAGATACAAATAAAAACATACACGCATACAAACAAATTTTTTAAAAACTTGCAACAATTTATGTGCATTAGAATATGTATAAGTTTTTTCATTTTGAATTTGGTTCTAGTGAAACACCATTTAGAGTAAAACAAAAGTACAAATAAGAGTCTTTAGATTAAAAGTAAATCAATGGCCCAGATTGAATGTAAGAGGATGCACATTTTGTATAATGGAATGCACACACAAGATTGACCCAAATCACATGATTTTAGGAATTTCTTTTACCCATATCACACCAGAAGATTCACATTCCAAATTTCTCTTTTCCCTGTACGTTACTCTCTCCAGAATCCAGATCAGTCGTTCTTCAACCGCCATTGTCGTCTTCATGGAGCTTCTCGTCTCCGCCTCATCTTCGTCGCGTCATCACCCCGTCGTCGTCTCTGCCACCTTCTTGATTTCCTTTCGCTCTTTCTTTCAAGTATTCACATCTAACCTCCGTTGAAGTCGTTCCTGAAGCTTTTCTCCGTCGTCGTCGCATATTTCATCGTCTTCGCCTCTCTGTAGCTCCGCCTCCTTGTGTTATCATCGACGTCCTCTCTCTCTCTCTCTCTCTCTCTCTCTCTCTCTCTCTCTCTCTCTCTCTCTCTCTCTCTCTCTCTCTCTCTCTCTCTCTCTCTTCCTGCCACAGGAAACCGCCATTGATGAATTCGTCGGAGCTTCGGTTCTCCTCGCTCCTCGCTTCTCATCGTCGCCTCCTCGCTTTATCATCGTCGGCGGCGTCTTCGAATTCGATTATCCTCGTCCATCGCTTCTCCACAGACCACAATAATCTTACTCTAATTTTTTGAACCCTAAATCCTTTCGGTTTCTTACTCTAATGTTGATGTTCATATTTCGCGCTATGATATTCATGTTAACGATATTGTTATTCACAGTGTTACAGATTGTGTGTTTTGATATTTATGTTTCGGATATTGTATATTTGATATTCAGTTTCTCTGTGGTGTTATTCATTATAATAATGTTGATATTCACGTGGGTTCAAATTCTGCTTGTTGATGGTGTTGTATGAGTTGTTGATCATTGATATTCACGTTTTATATGTGATATTCAAATTGTTTGATTTAGGGATTTAGAATATTTAATGCGATATTCATACAATTGCTTTTGATATTCATGTTGGATGCACATTTCATGATCTGAGTAGTTTATATTCAAATTCTATGATGTGATATTCGCTATAATGTTGTTGATATTCGTGTTGTTCATTTTGGTGTTTTACTGGTGTTGTTTGTACTGTTTGCAATTGATATTCAAATTGTTTGATGCGATATTCATATAAATTCCTTTGATATTCATGTGGGATGTACGTTTCATGCTCTGAGTAATTATATTCAAATTTTATGGTGTGATATTGACTATAATGGTGTTGATATTCATGTTGGTCGTTTTGGTGTATTACTAGTGTTGTTTGTACTGTTTACACTTGATATTCAAATTGTTTGATGTGATATTCATATAAATTCCTTTGATATTCATGTGGGGTGTACGTTTCATGCTCTGAGTAGTTGGTATTCAAATTTTATGATGTGATATTCACTATGATGTCGTTGATATTCATGTTGGGACAATTTTGGTGTTTTATTGGTGTTGTTTCATGTTTGTACTGATTGCAATTGATATTCGTATTGTTTGATATGATATTCACACAAATGTTTTGATATTCATGTTCGATCAGTTTTGTAGTTTATGTTAAGGGTTTAGTGTGCATGGATTTAAGGTTCATGGTGTAAAGGTTTAAGGTTTAGGGTTTATTGTTTTAGGATTTAGGGTATATGGTTTATTGGTTTAGGGTTTAGGATTTATCGGTTTAGTATTTAGGGTTTAGGGTATATTGCTTTAGGGTTTAAGGTTTATTGGTTTTAGGGGTTTAGGGTTTAGAGGTTAGGGTTTATTGGTTTAGGATTTAGGATTTATTAGTTTTAGGGTTTAGGGTTTATCGAACATGAATATCAACATCATTCATACAATTGCTTTTAATATTCATATTGGGTGTACGTTTCATGCTCTGACTAGTTGATATTCAAATTTTATGATGCGATATTCACTATAATGTTGTTGATATTCATATTGGATCAGTTTTGCTATATTTTTGGTGTTGTTTATACTCTTTGCAATTGATATTCAAATTATTTGATGTGATATTCATACAAATGCTTTTGATATTCATGGTGTATGTACGTTTCACGATCTGAGTAGTTGATATTCAAATTTTATGATGTGATATTCACTATACTGTTGTTGATATTCAACATTGTTTTCAGGCCTAACTTTTCAAAGCACATGATTTCATTGAGGACAATGTATTCCCTCACATGAACGAAAACCTTAGTGATGATAATGTACCCGAGTGAGTTGATGTTTAACCTAAACCGGATGAGACTGTTGTACCGACGAAGATATGTTTGAAGCTTCATGCTTGTCTAAAAAGCACAAGTCATTGCGTAATAGCGATATTCATGTTTGTTATTCCTAATATTCATGTAATCATTATTGATGTTCATGTATATTTTTCCGTGTATAACTATCTGTATTAGTTTGAAGTGGTTATTTTTGGTTTGGGTTATGATATTCATGATAAAACGTAGTGATATTCATACAAATATAGAATGATATTCATGCTTATAGATACAACAATTTAGCTACCACTTACTACCATGAATAATTGGACAAAGAACACAAATCCCTTCATATCCTTACAAGTATTGATACCAAATTATACACGGACTAAATAAATATGTTGTATAACAAGATTAGAAGTATAACGCAAATCCCTTCATATCCTTACAAAAATTACAAATTATATGATGTGTAGCATGAATAACTGGTTGAACAACATGAATATCTATTAGTGAATTTCGAATATAAACAAATCATTTATATCCAAACAATGCTAAATGTTGGTAATGCTAAAAGCATGAATATCGACTTGCAAAACATGAATATATATATATGAGCAGAATACAAATAACGAAATTACAATTCTTCTTTGTCAAACTTTGAATTTATATCATCTTCTTATGATATTTCATTTTCAGATAATCAATGTCTTCCTATGAGCTCTCTAACATCATATCTTCGCTTGAAACATATTTTTGCGCGACCCTGACATCTGCAAGAAATTGTGAATATCGATACATAATACATGAATATCAATCACAGATTCATGAATATGCATGTAAATCATTTAGAGGTAGTTTGAGAGGAAATGTTATTCATATTTCCATGAACGATATTCACTTAAGTAAAAAAAAATAAAGATTGAATACTGATTCACTTTACATGAATATCATTCCTAAAATATTGAATATCGTTAAAGAAGCATAAATTTCATTATAAATCAACCTAGATAATCACATCACAATAATCATAATCTAGTAAAGTATATTCGCGTAGTTAATATTAATAATAAAAGGTTGCATTCGATTTGATATTCAACTTTGGATCATCGGTATTCATGACACAATGCACATGTAGTAATAAATATCTATGTATTATTCTTGAATATCTAGTAAAACGATATGAATATCATAACACAAGTGCACTGCATAAACACTAAAAGAAGTAATTCACATATGAACATCTACACGCAAATCATGAATATCGATGAAGCGAGTATGAATATCACATCTGAACATATACATGCAAAGAAGTAATTCACATATGAACATCTACACGCAAATCATGAATATCGATGAAGCGAGTATGAATATCACATCTGAACATCTACACGCAAATAAGTAATTCACATATGAACATCTATACGCAAATCATGAATATCGATGAAGCGAGTATGAATATCACATCAGTAATCGCGATACGAAGAATCACATGGGAAACCATGTTCGTATCGTCTTCAACCTTACTCATCTAACAATGAGAGGACGAAAAAACCTTGAAGAACACAGTTCGATAAGGAATCGAACAAATCACATCACCAGAACCTACAAACCATATGTAGTTGCTAATGTAAAAAAACCGAATCCACTCACCTTTGTTCATCTCGACGAAGAAACAGTCTCTCAACTAAATTGGATGGAGCAGACGCCAATGAATATCAATAAGATGAGTCGATTAAGCCCCAACGTAGATGCTTGATTGTTGGTCGTTCAATTTTTTAACTGGGATATTCGAATGGTTTGAGAAATTCTATGACTCGATGTAGATGTACATGTTGAATGAAGATCGACAATGGAGGGAGCAAAAAACCGGTGTTGTTTGAATATCAGCAATGGAGGCAATAGAAGACGAAGATCGTGTATGGAGTAGTCGTTTAGGAAAGAGAATAATATCTTGGTTTCTATCTCGTGTAACAACCTAATTAATTATTTTTTGTTAATTAAAAATTAATTAATTGCCTTATTAGATTAGATTTGGTGCTTATACCTCTGCCATATCTATTTTATAGCCCATTCATCCAATCATCCATCACCATCAATCCAACGCTCCAGATTAATACTTCTATTTTACAATAACTCTCATTTTATCGGAGCGTTTCTCTTTTCATGTTTATATATAAGTCTTTGACTATATATGTGTGACTTTGTAAAGTGCATAAAATTTTATGTGTATGTGCATGAGTTCTAAAAATGCATAAGATTTTGCTTGTATGTGTGAAACGTAAGGTATGCATATATAAATAAGAATTTATGTGCATACAGCCATACATGTACAAACTCATTCACTTTAGAAACGCATGCACGTATATGAAAAAACTTATATACTTTAGAATGTGCACAAATTTTTACATGTATGTCATAAGTTTTTAACATATGCATGACTTTGTGAAGATAACTAGATAAGGTTAATCGTAGTACTTGAATATATTTTCCATATTTTACTTACAATTCACCATCGACACCTATATTATCCTTATTATTGTGTTAAGAAGAAACGTGAATTGCTCAAAATACACCTTGTTAAATATTCATTTAAGTTGTAATACACTTTCTAGTGAGCGCACATTAAACATTTTTCTTATATTTGTAACAAATATAAGAAAAAATGAATTCCATGGCCCAAATAAATTTACCAATTGGGATTTAAATGGGGACCATTTTAAATAATTTGCAACAATTGTATAAGCAGATTGTGGATCACAATTGACATATTTTGAATGTGAGGACAGGAACGGGTCACATATATATAATTAATCTTGGAGCTCTTTGTGGTTGGTTGGAGGGTAGCTTTGAAATTGAAGGGTACGACCTCACATTTCCCCCTCAAGGCCGGGTGTCCATATATCATAAGGCATATGTTGTGCGAGGTTTAAGAAGACGGTAAGGAGTAGGTGGGATGTGGTTAGATAGATGGACCTTCTCATATATACTTCCACACATAATATACTACATATTAATTAGCTTAATTTGTACTTCTTCAACAGGTTAAATTAAATTAAATTACGAGTGCATGCGTGCTAATTTATAAATAGTATTTGTAAGTGATAATGTAAACATCATCTCATATCGAAAGTGGATCGGTACCGGGCTTATGTAATGAGCTTAATTGTGCTTATGCGCTCGTACATGCACGAACCATGGTCTATCGGTCTCATGAACTTTTATACGGTATTAAATCAGGCTATGTCCTTTTTTGGGTTTATTAATAAAGAGATTGAGATATTCACTTACATCCGATTGTTTAAGTGTCAACTAGGCTAAGTTCGTTGTACTTGTGGAGGCGTATTGGAATGTAAAGTTCTTCGCACATTGGAAGTGGATGGATATCGATGCATAGTAGACATGATTGGTGTACTACTCCTCTTATTATCCATTGATTTTAGGATGGAATGTCAATAGACTTATATATATAACATAGTTACACGATCTCCTACATATTGGTCCACGAACTTTTGCAATGCACGAAGCTATATATATAACATCCACCGACGGGCCTGATTAGCTAGGTAGCTAGCTTGTGCATAGACCTGTGCATATACGGGCCCAGGCCGGGTTCGGGCCGGGCTTGGCCTATTTTTTAAGCCCGTTTTTGCAGGTCCGGGCCGGACCGGGCCCGTTTGTCGGGCCGGAAGTGTAAACCGTACCCGGCCCTAAATCCGGGCCAGCCCGCGGGCAGCCCGCGATTAATATAATGTAAAACCTATTTTTAATAAACCGCTTAATAGAATTCTAAAACTTGCTTAGATCTATTACAAGTTTAATCCAAAAAAGAATTGCCTTGCACCCCTGTTGCCTGTTGGTGCTCGCAACCAAGCAACCCTCGGTGGCCGCCATTGGAACCGAAAACTCGTGTCCATCGAGCAGCAACGGACCAACGATTCCAACCGGAATTTGCACGAATCCCACCGGCATCTCGCAGCACTGGCCGAGAGTCGACTGGTAGTCAAAGCCGGAAAGGGAAAGCCCCCGCCAGCGACTGCCCTGTCGGTGGCTTTTGTCCTCGTCAGAGGAGATCCAGTCGTCGTCCGCGGAGGCGTGAGGGGAGATGAAGGATTGGACGAAGTCGATTCCGAAAATTCCGAGGAGGTAAATAAAGGTTGTGACGGAGGCGAAGATGACGCCGATCTCGGAGAGGGAAACGACGTGGAGAGGGGTGGAATTGGCGGATCTTATCCCTCCACCGCTGGAGGAGGAAGTAAATGACGGTGAAGAAGACACCGTTAGTCAGGTACAGTGGGAGGGGGAGCCCATCGGACGCCTTGGCGTCGTCGCCTGCCTCCTGGGAGAGCTTGTAGGTGAGATTGTGGTGGTGGTGGGGTTTCAGGAGCGGCGGCGCAACCTTGGATGGGGCCGGAGCAGGTTGCTGGCGATGTGAGAGATGGTCGGCGGTCGGAACTCGGATAATGCGAGAGATGGTCGCGGTCGGAGGCGGAGCGGTCGGCGGTCGCCTGGTCGGAGGGGGAGCGGCGTGAGGAGATCTGAGATGGAGGCAGAGAGGTGAGACTTTGAGAGAGCGGCGTGTTGAGAAGGAGGAGGGAACGAGTTTAGGTTAGGGAACGAGTTTAGGTTAGTTTTTTTTAATATATTTTTATATAATTAAATATATATATATATACGGGCTTACGGGTCGGGCTGAGCGGCCCGTTCGGGCTCAACCCTCATACCGTGCCCGGCCCGTAAGCCCGAACGGGCCGGGCCAACCGGCCCGTTCGGGCCAATCCTCTTGTCCGGGCCCATATTATTTGGGGCGGGCCGGGCGGGCCGGCCCGCGTTTGCTCGGGTCTACTTGTGCACCAATTAGCTAGAAAACATACATGGGTATCATAAGTACGTAGCTAGTGTAACTACTCAGGACAAGGCGCGCGGGTTGGGGTATTTGGTTGATTTGTTTGGTGTCTCACATAATTACTTACCATTCAATGTTTTAAGTATGCATGCCATTAGAGTACAACTACCCCTTGCCAATTTGATAGAATGTCATGCTGTACAAGCAAACGTACAATCCTCTGCTCGGTTTTATGTATCAATCCTACTTGTCAAGTACTTGCCAGACTCATCCTAGATATGCGTATACTTACGGTTTGTTTGGTAAACTAACTTATAAAGGCATTATTGGTGATAAATGGACTTTTTAAGAAAAAGAGGTTTTATAACTTTGGTTTTTGTGTTTAAAATGGTGATTTTAAGCTTGTAATTTTGTAAAAGAATGTCATTATAAATTGTGATGGTCAAACACCATTTTTTTTAGAAACTTCTTTATAATTTACAATGTCATTATAAATTACTATGACAAACAAACCCTTAGACCTATCTGAAACCTGAGCTACCCCAAAACATATCCTACCGGCCCATCAAACATCATATCGACCCAAAATCCGAATGTGAGTCTAAAAAATTTGTGAGTTGATAGACTATGGATGTGTGAACATGAGCTTATAGGCGCAAATAAGCTTAATATATAAGCCCAGTAGGGAGATAAGCCCACTAGGATTTCATTCGAAAAAGAATTGATAATAGGAGGAGTAGTCAATCAATCTACTAGGCCTAGTTGTGGGGTAGTTATTTCTCACACATCCCTCAAGTGCAACTGGTCTTGCCAAGTTACTTGGACAGATGTAGATAAATTACGGACGACGAGTAGCATTTGCCTAGTCTAAATAAACCAGGAAAGAGACCCGACCAAGACCGAAATAACTCTAATGTCATGATAAAGTTCGTGGACCCATAGGTAGGTAGGTAGACTAGGGATCGTGCACATAGGAGCGCACATGCGCATACAAGCCCAGTACGTATGCCTAGTAAGGTTTCATGCCTAGTAAGTCCAGTACGATCACCAACCTTATATACTAGGCTTAGTTATGACCCTACTTTCGATGTGTGATATGTATTTCAACACGCCCTAATAAGTGCAATTGGTCTCGCCTAGTTGACACTTGGACAAGGTAGATAGTTAGCTAGGGTTGTTCATCGGTCGGTCAGATTTTCGGTCTTGGACTGAATTGAACTAATCGGGCTGAAACCGAACTGATCGATTATCTTCGGCTTGCATGAAACAATAATTGGTTGTTCGGTTCGGTCAGAGCCGATTATTTTTAAAATTAAAACTAAACCCTAGATTTCTAAATAAACTAGTTAACTCTTATTCGGTTCGGTCTAGTTAACCCTCATTAGGTCAAGTTCGGTCCATATCGGCCAGTTCGGTTCGGTCTATTTTGGTTCGGTTCACTAAGACTGATTTCAATAACCTAAATTAACATAATTTCAAAATTTTCAGTTATTTCGGTTTATAACCGAACCTATGAAACCCGAACCGAATATGTTCGATTATGTTTTCAGTCCACTAAAATCCAAAATTCGATTTTCGGTTCAGTTTTGTTCAATTCGATTTTGGACGATGAACATCCCGTTAACTAAGTTAACAGACGGGTAGTGTTCGCCTAGCCCAACCCAATAAGTTAAGTAGGAAAGAGACCTAGGACAAGAAGAGCAACGCCGATTTGAAGTTTGCCTCATAAATTAATACATGTATAATATATAAGCTAAGAATTAATAATGATTGATAGTGCGCGTCATAAATTCATGATGCTAGCCATATAAAATCTTCGTGTTCATATATTACCCGCGTTCAATTTGTCCTCACACACACAAAACTCCTTCCACCAGGGTTTTATCATCGCGTGGCCAGGCGAGGAAAGCAAAATCAAGCCAATCAGAGCACATCAGCAAAGCATGCCACCCCCACCTGCCACGTGACACACCATTTAAATGACCCAATCCACATGCAACACCTACTTCTTGACCTCAAAGGCATGACCAATCACGAATGGCCACACGCGCACCCCCTGCCACTAAGCAAAAGCAAGACTCCCCCACTATAAATAGGCACTCCAACGCATCAGAAAAGGGGATTTTGGCTGGAGACTCATTTTTCGTAGTGTTTTTCCTTCTGAAATTTGTGTATGATTCATGTGTGTTAGTGAGAGAGATGTAATACGCTCAGTTTTGCTAAATAAAAAGATGAGTGTTTTTATTTATTGTGTTCTTTGTGTATCATGTACTTTCATTTCATCCGTTTATCACGTCGTTTTGATAGCAAAATCTTATAAAAGTGTCTTTCATCACGTTCACCTAAAAGTGCAGGAACCATCAATGATCAAATTAGACTTCTTGCATTTTTTAAAGTTTGTCAAGAGTCAACGTGGTTGTTCCACTATCGATAATTGGCAATAGGGATGAAAATCGTCAAGGGCACCTACTATAGATCTGTTTTTTTTAATCTTCAACCAAAATTTTAATTTTTTGTCTCCGCCACATTAGTTTAACATCTCATCTTTTTTTACCCTATCAAAAATCTGTTTTTAAAATCTTCAAATATGTTTTTCTTATTCTTTTTCTATTATATTTTTAATCATATATTCTCATTTAAATATCAATGAATATTTATTCATATAATTAATAAATGAAATAAATAAACAATAACAAACTTAATAATTAATTCTCCATTAATAACAACACGATGTTGAAATATTATTACACACATAAAGATAGCATAATATTTGAATTCTACACATAGAAATTCCAAAATGCTGAAAACCACACAAAAACTGAAAATTACACATAGAGATAACATAATATAGCACGTCGAAACTGAAAATTATGAAATGACACATGTTTAATTCTCATCACCAAGGATATCAAATGTTTGCCATGTATGCTCAACCAAGTCAAAATTTATGTCATTTTATAAACTATGTTAAATTTGATAGATAATATGATGGTTATATTTGTGTTAAAAATAAAAATATTTTAATCTAAGTGAGGTAATATATAAAAAATTGGTGTCTATATATGGATAGATAAAATGATTTTATGAATAAATATACTTTTGAATTTTTTTGAATTATATAAAATAAAAAGTCATTTAAAATATATATTTAATCGTGTCCACGTGGCGCAATCCCGGAGCTTGCGTGTGCGGCCCGGATTGTGCCACATGTTTCCCTCCGAACTCAACGTTGTTGAAGATCTGTTCTCCGTGAGGGACGGAATTTTGTGTTTTTGTTGCTTTATCTGACAAGTGGGCCAACTTGCTTAGAGCATCTTGTTAAGAAATGGAACTCGGGAACCTCAGTTCTCATGAGAGTTCATTTCCTCAGTTTCTCTACTTTTGAAGATGACAAATACTTTGATACTAATGTTTTATCTCAAAGATGTGTTTAAAGGAACCACAGGATAATTGTTGAAACCATGGAAGCCAAACAAGATAAAGAAACCAAACAAGCAAGCCAAAGGAACCCAGAAATGCAACACGTGACTTTGCTCTTCCCGATGAAGCTGGGAACACATAACCTCAGACAAAAGATGGTGAAAGCGACTTGAGCAAAGCTTCTAAAAGTCTGCCACCATCCAAAGGAAAGCTCCAAGATGTCTAGAACGATGAACCTCGGACAAAGGTTGTTGAAAGCAACGTGACACAAGGCTGTCACCATCCAGAGGATAGTTGTTAGGAAACGGAACTCTGGAACTTCAGTTCCCCTGAGAGTTCCTTTCCTCAGTTTCTCTAATTTTGAAGATGACAAATATTATGATACTAATGTTTTATCTCAAAGATGTGTTTTAAGAAACCACAGGAAATTACCTAAGGTAGGAAAGCCAAACAGAACAAGGGAACCAAAGGAACAAGACAACTGAAGGAATCCAGAGGAACCCAGGTGTGCCCAGAAATGGAGCTTGCGACATTGCGATTCCCGAGAAATCTGGGGACACACAACCTCGGACAAAAGGTGTCGAAAACGACTTGTCCGAAGCTTCCAAAAGTTTGTCAAGGTCCAAGAGCTAAAGAACAAGATGCCTAGAGAACCTCTACCTCGGACAGAGACGATGAAAGCGACAGCACATGAAGACGTCGCTGTCCAACAGACGGTTCCCAAGCGGCCAACTTACTCAACCTCGGACGAAAGCGTTTTGACAACGACACCACAAGGCTCGTCTGAGGTAGTTGACCAACCAAGAGAGATTCTGAGCTGCCTAGGTTGTTTGCACATGCCAAGAACAACGTGAATCAAGGAGAACCACTAATCCTAGGGCAAGCTCAATCCGTGGGAACCAAGAGAGGATCGAGCTGCGAAGAATCCTCTATAAAAGGAAGACTAACCCAAGGGTTATCTTGATGCACAAAAACAAGAACTCACACTCATTAGCAAATATCTAGTGTGAACCTCAAAACAAAGATCATCAAAGCAAACCGAGATCAAGAGGAACCAGTCAAGGAAGAAGAGTTGAGTGCTAAGTTCCTGTGACTGTAAGTGATAGTTCCTAGGTGCGAAAGTCTGTTTCTTGGATTGATTATTGATTGTGTTAAGTTATCTAGGATTGTCTAACTGTGTGTAAGGCAAAGGAACTGTGTGTTCGTTCCTAGGATAAGCTGTAACCAAAAGAGATAAGAAATCAAGAAGTAGACTTTGAAATCCTTTCGAAAGAAAGGTAGTGGTTTTTATCCTGGATTGCTAGTTGGCAATCAAAGGTTTCCACTATAAGGAACTTGTCATTTGTTTGATTATTTATCTTCCATTGCGAAAGGAACTGAGAATCGTTATTCTGAGTTCCTTAAGCTTTTATCTAACATTCACGATCCTACAATTGGTATCAGAGCAGGAAACGCTCTAGATCTTTATTAAGTTTGCAGATCATGTCTCAACCAAGCAAGTTTGAGCTCGGAATCTCCACCAACAAGCCACATCTCCGAAAGAAAGGAGAAGAAACATGGTGGGAAAAGTGCATGGAAAGCCACATCAAGACCAACGACTATCAATGCTGGAGGATAATCGAAAATGAAGATGGCCACGTCGATCTTACCATGAAGGAAGAAGATTGGAAACCAGAACACTATGTCATCATGAAGAAGAATGCCAAGGCCAGGCAGTTCATCCTCAATGGATTGGACAGAGAAGACATGGACAAGGTCATAGGCATCAAGACGGCGAAGGAAATGTGGAAAGCTCTCAAGGAGATGCATGAAGGAAGTGAGGAACTAAAGCAAAGCAGAAAGTTTGATTTGAAAGGAGAATACCACACCTTCAAAATGATGGAAACTAAGACCATCTCAGAGTACTACTCCCGCTTCAACAGATTGATTGGAAAGTTGACAGCGGCGGAAGTCGATCTTGATGAAGTCTCCAAGTCCCTAGTGGTCATCAATGGACTCAACTCCAAATTCACCCTTCTGAAGGGAATCATGAAGAACACTCCAGGCATCCAATCCCTTCCCTTGACACAAATCATAGGAAAACTGGAGGTTGAAGAAGGAGAGCACACCAAAGCCAATACCGACAAGAAACTGGAGAAAGGAATTGCCCTCAAGATCTCCAAAGCCTTCTCTAGGCTCGAGATGGAGGAAGAGAACTCAGATCTTAAAGAAGAGGAGGACGAACTAACATCCCTCTTCACAAAGAACATCAAAAAATTCTTTGTGAAGGGAAGGTTCCAAAAGGGCAGTTCCTCTCACAATGGACCAAGAAGAGATCTCAAGGAAGTTTCATGTTACGAGTGCAAGGAGAAGGGACACTACGCTAAGAACTGTCCCAACAAAGAAGAGTCCAAGGAAGAGGAAAGACCTCAAAGAAAGAAGGCTCTCGTAGCCTCATGGGGAGAAGACTCAGATGAGGAACTGGATCTCGGTAGCTTCTATGGAGGAAAATGTCTCATGGCAAAAGGAGACTCAAGCAACTCAGAAGACCTTGAGGTAACTTCTGACGATCTCTTAAAATCCCTAGTTGATTGTGATAAGAAACAACTTCTTAAGATCATAAAGAAACTAGGAAAGGAAACCAGTTCCCTTCAACAGAAACTAGATGATTGTGAAGATGAAATTGCTTGCTTGACTGTTGAGAATTATGTTTGGAGTAAGAAACTTGATGAAACTGAGAAAGACCTAGTTGAAACTCACTCCAAACTCATTGATATTAGGAATGTGCATGCTAGTCACCTTAAAACTTGCAAATCTTGTGATGAAACTAGCATAGATTCTGTCAAAGTTCCCTTGCATGTTAATCCACCTGGAAATGACATGCTTAAATCCATAATGGATAGGTTAGACATTCTCACTAATTCCATTAATGAAAAAACGATAAATCAAACTGTTTTTGTGAGACAACGACATGGAATAGGATATGTCAATAATAAAGGGAACAATGATGCTGAAGAAGAAAAGGCTAGGCGAGAACTTGTTGAGATGAATGAGAACCTCAATATTGCTCTGGCCACTTCTCGTGATAGGAATCAATTCCTATCAGAGAGATCATGGTCCTTGAGAACAAGGCTGAGGTTGCCAAACGTCTCAATAAAGGTTCTCAAAGTCCTAAGAAGGAACCAAAGGGAAAATAAAAGATGGTTTCTGAAAACCAATGGTTCACCAATTCCTTTGCTCACAAAAAATATATTGACATGGCCCATAGCAAGGTTAGAAACAATGTTGATTTTAACAAAAGGAAAACTGAAAAACCTTTTAGGCCAGGAAAAGGAAAATATGGACATGTTGTTTACAATCGTTTGTGTACCTACTGTGGTAAGAATGGTCATTACAACACTGATTGTGCTAAGAAAAGGAACTTTGAAAAGGAGAAAAATACTCATTACCATAAAAGGAACCAGTTCCCTGGTTATTCACAGACTCGGAATGCTAATCCCCCCAGTAAAGCCAAGCTTCGCTGGGTTTAGAAATCTTAGTTCCCTTGTGTGCAGAAAGAAGAGAGGCAACCCCAACTATGGTACATTGACAGTGGTTGCTCATGCCATATGACCGGAAGAAGAAATCAAATGACCTCTCTTCAACTTCTCCAAGGAGGGAACATATCCTTTGGAGACAAAAGCAAAGGGAAAATCTGTGGAATAGGAACTGTGAAACTCAACGATCACATTCAGGTAAACAAAGTTCACCTTGTTGATAGTCTTGGTTTTGATCTAATAAGTGTGTCACAGCTGTGTGATCAAGGAGACAATGAAGTCAGATTTAGATCAAACGAATGCTCAGTTCTTGACTCCTCGGGACAAATCATCCTAAAAGGAAAGAGATTCAACAATGTTTACATTGTTGATCCATCCTTCGTCCCCAAGGAGAAACTGTGTCTCTCAACCGTGAATGACCAAGCTGAGTTGTGGCACCAACGCCTCGGTCATGCTAGCACTAAGTTGATTCAAAAGCTACACTCAAAGAAACTAGTCAGAGGATTGCCAAAGCTGAGTGGCACATCTAAGGAATCATGCTCTGACTGTGTAAAAGGAAAACAGGCTCGTAGTTCCTTCAAATCCAAAAACATGGTAAGCACCTCAAGGCCTCTTGAGCTCATCCACATGGATCTTTGTGGACCCATGAGAGTTCAAAGCCTAGGAGGGAACATGTATATTTTTGTTATTGTCGATGACTTCTCTCGCTTTACTTGGACCATTTTCATTAAATCTAAAAGTGAAGTCATTGATCGCTTTAAAGACTTGGTTTCCTTGTTAGAAAAATCCCTTGATTGTTCACTTAATGCTATTCGGTCTGACCATGGTACCGAATTCGAAAATGGAGAATTTCTAACCTTTTGCAGTGAGCATGGCATTGATCACAACTTCTCTGCACCATACACTCCTCAACAGAATGGAGTAGTGGAGAGAAAGAATAGGACCTTGGAAGACATGGCTCGAACTATGTTGATCTCAAGTGGACTCTCCCAATCCTTTTGGGCTGAGGCGATCAACACAACATGCTACATCATCAATAGAGCCATGCTTCGCCCTATCACAGAGAAGACACCCTATGAACTCCTAAGAGAAAGAGTTCCCAACATTTCTCATCTAAGGGTGTTCGGATACAAGTGCTTTGTGCACAACAATGGGAAGGACACTCTTGGCAAGTTCGACCCAAGAAGTGATGAAGGAATCTTCATTGGATATGCCTCAGGCAGCAAGGCATACAAGGTCCTCAACAAAAGGACCAAAAAGGTAGAAGAAAGTGTTCATGTTATTTTTAATGAAAAATCACTTGGAAAGATTGTGCAGAACACCACCAGTTCCTTCGAAGACCCATTTCCCAAGTTATCTCATGAAGATCCAGATGAAGATGTCACTCCTCCCAGTTCCTGCCCTGCTGAACGGAACCATCCAATGGTTTCTCCACCAGTTCCAATGGATAATGAACAACAATCCATTTCTGGGAACCATGAGCATGACGACAACATCTGTGGAGACCTCAATGATTCATCTTCCCACATGTTCTTCAATGGAGAAGGTGACCCCAACCAGGAAGCTGAATGCTCAACTCAAAATGTCTCCACATCAAATACTTTGGCTTCCAACAGAGAAAGAAGAGTCGTCAAGCCTCCAGTCAGGTACGAACATCTAACTTTCTTTGCCTTTAATGCCTTTTTGTCTATTGTGGAACCAAAGAACATAGGTGAGGCACTGAAGGATGCGGACTGGATCCAAGCCATGCAAGAAGAGCTTCATCAATTTGAAAGGAGCAAAGTCTGGCATCTGGTCCCTCGCCCCAAGGATAAGCACATCATAGGAACCAGATGGGTTTTCAGAAACAAGCTAGATGATACAGGAACTGTGATAAGGAACAAAGCAAGACTTGTGGCTCAAGGATATAATCAACAAGAAGGAATTGACTATGATGAAACCTATGCTCCAGTGGCAAGGATCGAAGCGATAAGATTGTTGATTGCCTTCGCATCTCACAAAGGGTTCAAGCTGTTCCAAATGGATGTAAAGACAACCTTCCTCAATGGAATTCCTCAAGAAGAAGTCTATGTCAAGCAACCTCCTGGTTTCGAAGACGATGATCATCCAGATCATGTCTACTTTCTAGACAAGGCACTCTATGGCCTCAAGCAAGCTCCCAGAGCTTGGTATGATCGTCTTGCCCATTTCCTACTCTCAAATGGCTACAGGCGTGGAGTTATTGATAAGACTCTCTTCGTCCTAGAAGAAGAAGGTAACATCTTAGTGGTTCAAATCTATGTTGATGATATCATTTTTGGTTCCACTAACCTGTCCCTTGTAGACAAGTTCAAAGACTTGATGAGTAGTGAATTTGAAATGAGTTTAATTGGGGAACTCACATTCTTCCTCGGATTACAAATCACTCAAAAGGAAGATGGTATTCAAATCCACCAACAGAAGTATGTCAGGGAACCACTGAAGAAATTCAAAATGGATTCATGCAAGCCTCTCTCCACTCCCATATCCACCATTGCCCATCTGGATAAGGACCACTCGAGTCCTCTAATGGAGGAGAAGCTGTATAGAGGTATGATTGGCTCACTCATGTACCTAACCGCTAGTCGACCATACATTGTCTTTGCTGTTGGCTTGTATGCTAGGTTCCAATCTTGTCCAAGAGAAACCCACTTGGCCGCTGTGAAGAGAATACTTCGATACCTCAAAGGAACTGACGATCTCTGCATTTGGTACCCCAAAGAATGTCCCTTTGAGCTCATGGGTTTCACTGATGCTGATTATGCCGGATACTTGGTGGATAGGAAGAGCACTTCTGGAATGGCACAGTTCCTAGGCCCTTGCCTTGTGTCATGGGGATCAAAGAAACAAGTTTCAGTCTCTCTCTCCACCACAGAATCCGAGTACATTGCGGGTGCCTCTTGTTGTTCCCAACTTCTCTGGCTAAAGCAACAACTCGCGGACTTTGGTATGTCTTATGGCCCTCTCACTATTCTTTGTGATAACACTAGTGCCATAAACATTTCTAAGAATCTTGTGCATCATACTAGGACCAAGCATATTGACATTAGACATCATTTTCTTAGGGATCATGTTGAGAAGGGAAACATCATTATGAAATTTTGTAGAACTGAAGATCAGGTTGCAGATATATTCACCAAGGCATTGAATCGAGTTCCTTTCGAGAACCTTAGATTGGAACTAGGAATGATTCATATTACTCAGTAGTGTCCTTAGTTCAAGAATTCTTTCCAGTTCCCCTGATTGACTAATTTACGATTTCTTTTACTTGTTGAGTCTTGATGTCCTTGTGTTATATCTTTTGCTACAAACCCTTCTTGTCATAATGGTTTCTTATAAAGGCTTAGATAAATTTTTCTGGTTCGTTTCCTTTTGATCCTCATTATTCTTTCAACTTCTCCATTGTTCAAGCTTCTTTGTTGGCCCAAAAGTCACAATCTGATCATATTCTAACCCAACAATACAAGCCGAAATGATGATTGTGTACTATGACCCTCCCTTGCCTCATTGCACAATCTAATTCCCTATGATCCTCTTCTTAACCCTCTCTGGGAATTAGTGTGTGATGCGATAAATGGCCTTTCCCGATTTATTTTATGGGAACGTACTTTCAGGTCCTATGTCTTAAAACCCCACATCAAAGGTTCCCATATATCCCTCTAGCACACTGAAAATATCGCCAGAAAGGAACTAGGATGGGCTACCCCTTAAACGGCTAGTAAGAGAATTGCTCCTCCCAAGACAGTATTTATGGCAAATCTCACAGCGTCAGAGACATCTTCTCAGCCTTGATCAATTGCCATTTTTGAGCATCTAATCTTTGAATTTGTGACCGTTGCAAAGGCACAAAAGCTTCAAGAAAATTAGCCATTTCAACTCTTCAGAGTTCCCAGAAATTTCTCCAATGGCTTGATTCTCAACGGCTCCATAATTGCTCAAGGGTTATTTAAGGTTTCCTGTTTGATTGAGCCGAGCACTCTGTTCTCTCACGCCTTCTCTCAATCTCATGTTCACCTGTCTCTCTCAAAACACAAAGCTCCTTAAATGGCCAAGAAAAACCTCAATCTTAACCTTGCTCAATTGGAGGTAATCAGGCCGATAAGATGACAACAGGCCAAGATGAAGGAACTGCATAAAAGAAGGAAACTGAAGAGGAGGCCACTACGCTATCATAGGAACGTCTCTCCTAGTTCCCAGTGCTATAACATCACAGTGTGCTAGTAGTTCCCTAGGGTCCTACTCCCCTCTTCTATCCTTATTTTGTCTAATGTCAAGTTGGTTGTGCTCTTGTGTTTCTCTTTCCACTATGCATCTCTGGGCAATGTTCTTGACTTTAATGATTAATGAACTCTTATGGTAATGTTTCTAATGCATCATTTGTCTTTGCCTTAAGTTTCTATTATGGTCACTGTCATGGGTTTAACGCAAATTGTTTATTTCACATTGATATCCTACTTGATAAGTAACTTGATCTTTTCGATGATGTCAAAAGGGGGAAGAATGGATAGGAACCTTGAACTATTGGAACTACTGGACCTATAGGAAATCCGAACCCGTTCTATTTCTGAGGGGGAACTTGAATAACTTAGTTCATCTGCTTAGGGGGAATTTGCAACTATTGAATGTTCTATCATTATTTTATAAAGTTGTAAATCTCTTAGCTCAACTGTTCTCATGAATTTCATGTCCTTATTATACTGCCAGGTTCCTTATATTTGTCATCATCAAAAAGGAAGAAATTGTTAGGAAACGGAACTCTGGAACTTCAGTTCCCCTAAGAGTTCCTTTCCTCAGTTTCTCTACTTTTGAAGATGACAAATATTATGATACTAATGTTTTATCTCAAAGATGTGTTTTAAGGAACCATGGGAAATTACCTAAGGCAGGAAAGCCAAACAGAACAAGGGAACCAAAGGAACAAGACAGCTAAAGGAATCCAGAGGAACCCAGGTGTGCCCAGAAATGGAGCTTGCGACATTGCGATTCCCGAGAAATCTGGGGACACACAACCTCGGACAAAAGGTGTCGAAAACGACTTGTCCGAAGCTTCCAAAAGTCTGCCAAGGTCCAAGAGCTAAAGAACAAGATGCCTAGAGAACCTCTACCTCGGACAGAGACGATGAAAGCGACATCACATGAAGACGTCGCTGTCCAACAGACGGTTCCCAAGCGGCCAGCTTACTCAACCTCGGACGAAAGCGTTTTGACAACGACACCACAAGGCTCGTCTGAGGTAGTTGACCGACCAAGAGAGATTCTAAGCTGCCTAGGTTATTTGCACATGCCAAGAACAACGTGGATCAAGGAGAACCACTAATCCTAGGGCAAGCTCAATCCGTGGGAACCAAGAGAGGATCGAGCTGCGAAGAATCCTCTATAAAAGGAAGACTAACCCAAGGGTTATCTTGATGCACAAAAACAAGAACTCACACTCATTAGCAAATATCTAGTGTGAACCTCAAAACAAAGATCATCAAAGCAAACCGAGATCAAGAGGAACCAGTCAAGGAAGAAGAGCTGGGTGCTAAGTTCCTGTGACTGTAAGTGATAGTTCCTAGGTGCGAAAGTCTGTTTCTTGGATTGATTATTGATTGTGTTAAGTTATCTAGGATTGTCTAACTGTGTGTAAGGCAAAGGAACTGTGTGTTCGTTCCTAGGATAAGCTGTAACTAAAAGAGATAAGAAATCAAGAAGTAGACTTTGAAATCCTTTCGAAAGAAAGGTAGTGGTTTTTATCCTGGATTGCTAGTTGGCAATCAAAGGTTTTCACTATAAGGAACTTGTCATTTGTTTGATTGTTTATCTTCCGCTGCGAAAGGAACTGAGAATCGTTATTCTGAGTTCCTTAAGCTTTTATCTAACAATCACGATCCTACAATAGTTCCAAAGTGTCTAGGTTGCTGAACCTCAGACGAAAGGAGTTGGACAACGACATGACAGACTTGTCTGAAGCAGTTGACCAACCAATGTGGATTCTGAGTTGCCTAGGTTGTTGGTACATGTCTAAGTCAATATGAATCAAGGATTACCACACAACCTAGGTCAAGCTTGCTATGTGGGAACCAAGAGAAGATCCAACCTCGAGGATCCACTATATAAGGAAGATAAGCTCTGTTGTTATCTTCAAGCACTACAACAAGAATCACACTTCATAGCAAACATCATAGTGTGAGCTCTCAAACAGATCGTCAACCAAAACCAAGATCAAGAGGAACCAATCAAGGAATCTGAGAGCTGTGTGCTAGTTCCTGTGACTGTAAGTGAGTTAGTTCCTTAGTGCTTAGGACTGCTTCTTGGATTAACTATACTTTATGTTAAGTTTATCTAGGATTGTCTAACTGTGTGTAAGACAAAGAAACTGTGTGTTTGTTCCTAGAGTAATCTGTAACCGAAGTGATAAGAAATCAAGAAGTAGACCTTGAAATCCTTTCGAAAGAAAGGTAGTGGTTTTTATCCTAGATTGCTAGTTGGCAATCGAAGGTTTCCACTATAAGGAACTTGTTCATTTATATTTGATTGTTTATTTTCGCTGCGAAGGGAACTGTAATCTGTATTTTCAGTTTCCTTGTTCTTAATCTAACAATCATGATCTTACAATTGGTATCAGAGCAGGAAAAGCTCTAGATCTTTGTTTAAGTTTGCATATCTAAGATGTCTCAGTCAAGCAAGTTTGAGCTCAGAATCTCCACCAACAAACCACATCTCCGAAAGAAGGGAGAAGAAACATGGTGGGCCAAGTGCATGGAAAGCAACATAAAGACCAATGACTACCAATGTTGGAGGATAGTCGAGAATGGAGATGGCCATGTCGATCTCAACCAAAAGGAAGAAGATTGGAAACATGAGCACTATGTCATCATGGAAAAGAACGCCAAGGCTAGACAGTTCATTCTCAATGGACTGGATAGAGAAGATATGGACAAAGTCATAGGAATCAAGACGGCGAAAGAAATATGGCAAGCACTCAAGGACATGCATGAAGGAAGTGAGGAACTAAAGCAAAGCCGGAAGTTTGCTTTAGAAGGAGAATACCACACATTCAAAATGATGGAAACTGAAACCATCTTTGAGTACTACTCTCGCTTCAATAGGCTCATTGAAAAGCTAACAGCGGCTGAGGTCACCCTTGATGAAGTCTCCAAATCACTGGTGGTCATCAATGGACTTAACTCTAAGTTCACCCTCATCAAAGGAATCGTGAAGAACATCCCAGGTATTCAATCTCTTCCCTTGACTCAAATCATAGGAAAACTGGAGGTTGAAGAAGGAGAACACACCAAAGTCAATGCTGACAAGAAACTGGAGAAAGGAATTGCCCTCAAAATCTCCAAGGCCTTCTCAAGGCTTGAGATGGAACAGGAAAACTCAGACCTAGAAGATGAGGAGGACGAACTTACAGCTCTCTTCACAAAGAACATAAAAAAATTCTTTGTGAAGGGAAAGTTCCAAAAGGGCAGTTCCTCTCACAATGGACCGAAGAGAGATCTCAAAGATGTCTCTTGCTCTGAGTGCAAAGAAAAGGGCACTACGCTAAGAGTTGTCCCAACAAAGAAGACTCCAAAGAAGATGAAAGACCTCAAAGAAAGAAGGCTCTTGTGGCCTCATGGGGAGAAGACTCAGATGAGGAACTAAATCTGAGTGGATTCTCTAGAGGAAGATGTCTCATGGCAAAAGGATATTCAAGCGACTCAGAAAAACTTGAGGTAACTTCTGATGAATTCCTAAAATCTCTAGTTGATTGTGATAAGAAACCACTCCTAAAAATCATAAAGAAACTAGGAAAGGAAACGAGTGCTCTTCAACAAAAACTTGATGATTGTGAAAATGAGATTACTTGCCTGACTATTGAGAACTCTGTGTGGAGTAAGAAACTTGATGAAACTGAGAAAGATCTAGCTGAAACCCACTCCAAACTCATTGATATTAGGAATGTGCATGCTAGTCACCTTAAAATTTGCCAATCTTATAGTAAGACTAGTATAGACTCTGTTAAAGTTCCTATGTATGATAATCTATCTGGAAATGACTTGCTTCAATCCATAAGTGATAGGTTAGATGAACTCACTGAGTCTATAAAAGAAAAAACAGTCAATCAAACTGTCTTTGTGAAACAACGTCATGGAGTTGGATACATTAATAACAAAGCCAATGATGATGCTAAAGATGAAAAGGCTAGACGAGAACTTGTTGAGATGAATGAGAACCTCAGTACTGCTCTTGTCACTTCTCGAGATAGGAATCAGTTCCTATTAGAGAAGATCATGGTTCTTGAGAACAAGGTTGAGGTTGCCAAACGTCTCAAAGAAAGTTCTCAAAGTCCAATTAGGAACCCTAAGGATTTTGAAAGGGAACCTAAGGGAAAAGAGAAAGTTTCTCCTAAAGACAAGTGGTTCACTAATTCCTTTGCTCACAAAAGGTACGTGGACATGGCTCATGGTAAGGTTAGAAACAATGTCGATTTCAATAAAAGAAAAACTGAAAAACCTTTTAGGCCAGGAAAGGGAAAATATGGTCATGTTATTTACAATCGTTTGTGTTACTATTGTGGCAAGAATGGTCATTACAACACTGAGTGTCCTAAGAAAAGGAACTATGATAATGAGAAAAGAGCTTACTACCATGAAAGGAACCAGTTCCCTGGTCATCCACAGACTCACAATGATAATTCACATGCTAATCCCCCCAGTAAAGCCAAGCTTCACTGGGTTCAGAAATCTTAGTTTTCTTGTGTGTAGAAAGAAGAGAGGCAACCTCAACTATGGTACATTGACAGTGGTTGCTCGTGCCATATGACCAGAAGAAGAAATCAAATGACCTCTCTTTAACCCCTCCAAGAAGGGAACATCTCCTTTGGAGACAAAAGCAAAGGGAAAATTTGTGGAATAGGAACTGTGAAACTCAATGACCACATTAAGGTAAACAAAGTCCACCTTGTTGATAATCTTGCTTTTGATCTAATTAGTGTGTCACAGCTGTGTAATCAAGGAGACAACGAAGTTAGATTCAAATCAAATGAATGCACTGTCCTTGACTCCTCGGGACAAATCATCTTAAAAGGTAAAAGGTTCAACAATGTGTATGTTGTTGACCCATCCTTTGTTCCCAAGGAGAAACTCTGTCTCTCAATTGTGAATGATCAAACGGACTTGTGGCATCAACGTCTTGCTCATGCAAGCACCAAATTGATCCAAAAGCTACACTCAAAGGAGCTAGTCAATGGCCTTCCAAAGATAAGTGGCACATCTACGGAACTATGCTCAGACTGTGTAAAAGGAAAACAAGCTCGAAGTTCCTTGAAATCCAAAAATATGGTAAGTTCCTCAAGGTCCCTTGAAATCATCCACATGGACCTTTGTGGACCCATGAGAGTTCAAAGCCTAGGAGGAAACAGGTATATCTTTGTTCTTGTCGATGACTTCTCTCGTTTCACTTGGACAATTTTCATAAAATCTAAGAGTGAAGTCATTGGACGATTTAAGGATCTGGTTCCCATGTTAGAAAAATCTCTCGATTGCTCCATCAATTCTATTCGTTCTGACCATGGTACTGAGTTCGAAAATGGAGAATTTCTAACCTTTTACAGTGAGCATGGCATTGATCACAACTTCTCTGCACCATACACTCCTCAACAAAATGGAGTAGTGGAAATGAAGAATAGAACCTTAGAAGACATGGCTCAAACTATGCTCATCTCAAGTGGACTCTCTCAATCATTCTGGGCTGAGGCAATCAACACAGCTTGCTACATCATCAATCGAGCTATGCTTCGCCCAATCACAGAGAAGACACCCTATGAACTTCTAAGAGGAAGAGTTCCCAACATTTCACATCTTAGGGTGTTCGGATGCAAATGTTTTGTGCATAACAATGGAAAGGATAATCTTGGCAAATTCGACCCAAGGAGTGATGAAGGGATCTTTATAGGATATGCCTCAAGCAGCAAAGCATACAAGGTCTTCAACAAAAGAACTAAAAAGGTAGAAGAAAGTGTCCATGTTGTTTTTAATGAGAAATCACTTGGTAGAAATATGCAGAACACCACCAGTCCCTTTGAAGATCCATTTCTCAAGCCACCTCAAGAAGATCCAGATGAAGACATCACACCTCCCAGTTCCTACCCAGCTGCACAAATTGTTCCGCCAGTTCCTCCACCAGTTTCCATGGACAATCAACAACAATCCATCTCTGGGAACCATGAACATGAAGATAATACCTATGGAGACATCAATGATTCATCCTCTCACATGTTCTTCAATGGAGAAGGTGATCCCAACATAGAAGTTGAAGCTGCATGTTCAAATCAAAATGTCTCCACATCAAATGCTCTAGCCCCCAATAGAGAAAGAAGAACCATCAAGCCTCCCGTCAGGTTCGAACATCTAACCTTCTTTGCTTTCAATGCCTTTTTATCTATTGTGGAACCAAAGAACATAGGTGAAGAACTGAAGGATGTAGACTGGATCCAAGCCATACAAGAAGAACTTCATCAGTTTGAAAGAAACAAAGTGTGGCATCTAGTTCACCACCCCAAGGATAAGCATATCATAGGAACTAGATGGGTCTTCAGAAACAAGCTCGATGACTCAGGAGTTGTAATTAGGAACAAAGCAAGGCTTGTTGCTCAGGGATACAATCAACAAGAAGGAATCGACTATGATGAAACCTAGGTTCCAGTGGCAAGGATTGAAGCAATAAGGCTGTTGATTGCCTTCGCATCACACAAGGGTTTCAAACTATTCCAAATGGATGTAAAGACCGCCTTCCTCAATGGCATTCTTCAAGAGAAGTCTATGTCAAGCAACCACCTAGATTTGAAGACAGTGATCATCCAGACCATGTCTATTTCCTAGACAAAGCCTTGTATGGTCTCAAGCAAGCCCCTAGAGCTTGGTATGATCGTCTTGCCCAGTTCCTACTCTCCAATGGTTATAGGCGTGACATCATTGACAAGACTCTCTTCATTCTAGAAGAAGAAGGTAACATCTTAGTGGTTCAAATCTATGTTGATGATATCATTTTTGGTTCCACTAACATGTCCCTTGTAGATAAGTTCAAAGACTTGATGAGCAGTGAATTTGAAATGAGTCTAATAGGGGAACTCACCTTCTTCCTCGGATTGCAAATATCCCAAAAGAAAGATGGCATACAAATTCACCAACAAAAGTATGTCAGTGAACTGTTGAAAAAGTTCAAAATGGAGTCCTATAAGCCTCTCTCCACTCCCATCTCTACCATCGCCCATTTGGACAAAGATCACTCAAGTCCTCTTGTGGAAGAAAAGTTCTATAGAGGTATGATAGGTTCTCTCATGTATCTAACAACTAGTCGTCCAGACATTGTGTTTGTTGTTTGCTTGTGTGCTAGGTTTCAATCATGTCCAAGAGAAACACACTTAGCTGTTGTGAAAAGGATATTCCGATATCTCAATGGAACTGACTCGCTCTGCATTTGGTACCCTAAAGAGTGTCCCTTTGAGCTGATGGGTTTCACTGATGCTGATTATGCTGGATACCTGGTGGATAGGAAGAGTACTTCTGGAATGGCACAGTTCCTAGGCCCTTGCCTTGTGTCATGGGGCTCAAAGAAACAAATCTCAGTCTCCCTCTCCACCACAGAATCTGAATACATTGCAGCCGCCTATTGTTGTTCCCAACTCTTATGGCTAAAGCAATAACTCGCGGATTTCGGTATGTCTTATGGTCCTCTTACCATTCTTTGTGATAACACTAGTGCTATAAACATTTCTAAGAATCATGTGCATCATACTAGGACCAAGCATATAGATATAAGGCATCATTTCCTTAGAGATCATGTTGAGAAAGGGAACATCATTATGAAATTTTGTAGAATTGAAGATTAGGTTGCAGACATATTCACCAAAGCCTTGAATAGAGTTCCCTTCGAGAACCTTAGATTAGAACTGGGAATGATTCCTATAAACCAGCAGTTCCTTTAGTTTAAAGCTCCTCTTCAGTTCCCTTGATTGACTAGTTCAGATCTTTTTACTTGTCTTTGTCTTGGAATCTTCGTGTTATTTCTCTTGTGTTAGACCCTCATATCCATAATGGTTACTCAAAAGGCTTTGACAAATTTTTCTAGTTCTTCTCCTTGGATGTTCCTTTTTATTAAAATTCAATAATTGTCCAAGTTTCTTTGTTGGCCCAAAAGTCACAATCTGATCATATTCTAACCCAACAATACAAGCCGAAATGATGATTGTGTACTATGACCCTCCCTTGCCTCATTGCACAATCTAATTCCCTGTGATCCTCTCTAGAAATTAGTGTGTGATGCGATAAATGGCCTTTCCCGATTTATTTTATGGGAACGTACTTTCAGGTCCTATGTCTTAAAACCTCACATCAAAGGTTCTCATATATCCCTCTAGCACACTGAAAAAATCGCCAGAAAGGAACTAGATCAGGCTGCTCTTCAAACGGCTAGTAAGAATCTCGCTCTTCCCAAGACAGTATTTATGGCAAATCTCACAGCGTTAGAGACGTCTTCTCAGCCTTGAACAATTGCCATTTTTGAGCATTTGATCTTTGAATTTGTGACCGTTGCAAAGGCAAAAAAGCTGCAAGAAAATTAGCCGTTTCAATTCTTCAGAGTTCCCAGAAATCTCTCCAATGGCTTGATTCTCATCGGTTCCACAATTTGCTCAAGGGTTATTTAGGGCCTCCTATTTGATTAAGCCAAGCACTCTGTTTTCTCTCGATTTCTCTCAATCTCTTGTTCACCTTTTTCTCTCAAAACACAAAGCTCCTCCAATGGCCAAAAAAAACCTCAACCTTAACCTCGCCTAAGACGAGGAGGAAGATGCCCTCCTAAGAGCCTTCAGAGAGAAGAAAGCAGCCTCTTCCTCCAAATCCCTTGATCTCACACCCACAAAAGAACCCTTACCCAAGCATACAGAAGAGGTGGAAAAGGAACTCCACCATGGATCTGCATCAGCTACTCATACTGTCTCTAAGGGCGGTTCCCACAACTCTTCTCCAGACAAGGAAACCATGGAGATTCACAGCTCTGACCCCTCGCCGGTTAGCACCAAATCCAAGGTTGCTACCAGGCTCAAACTCCGAAAGAGGAGTTCCCAGGCCCTGGTTCCCTACAACCCTGCCTCCAAAGAGCCGACCCCCTCCAAAAAGGCCAAATCAGCTGTCTTGTCTTCCTTGTCCACCAGAGCCATAACCTCCACTCTGGGGCAAGTGTCTTCCTCATTCGCTAAGAGGAAGATACTCAAGCCCCTCATAATTGGTGAGGAGTTCTGGACCCAACCCCTAGAAGAAGAAGATGAAGCTCAATTCGGCGAAGCCCTCAGTGAATTCCATTCTCTACTCCAGTTTCAAGGGTGGGACCAGCTCTTGGTGGAACCCTTCTCAGTCTACGACGAAGTGGTGCGTCTCTTCTATCAATCCATGACCTTTGTGCCAGCCAAGGAGAACTCTCCCTGTAATGATGCCATCCTCCAATGGAAGGGAACCATGTTTCCCTTATCCCCAAGCATCATCGCCTCAGCTCTAGGGATTGAGCACAGGTCCGGCTTTGACATTCTGCATCAAAAGAAGACATGGCCCAAAGGCAAAGGGTACAAAACCAAAACTGAGGTGGTCAGCAAGCTCTATGATGGCGACAATCCAAAGAATCTGCTTACTAAGGGGCTTTCTCTGTCCAACAAGCTCCTGCACTTCTGGATCATAAGGAATTTGGTTCCCAGGCAGGAGCACCGAGCCACAGTTCTCATCACCGATGCCATCCTTATGGATAAAATCTTATCTGGTGACCAAGTTGATCTCCCCAAGCTAGTGTTAGCTCATATGCAGTTCTGTCAATCCCATGTATTGCCCTTCCCTCACCTCATAAAAAATCTTCTCTCCATACTTAGCCAGTACCCATCAGACCTCAGGGAAACAACCTACAGCAAGTTCCTAACCATGGCCACTGTCAAGAAGCTCAAAACCAAAGATCATCTGGATGCTCCTTCTGATGTGCACGCGGAATTGCCTAAGGAAAAGGCAAGTTCCCAAGCCACTCCAAGCTACTTGCCTCCGCTCTACCCCGTTCAAGACTCCTCTGCGATCCTAGCTTCACTGGGTCGTATTGAAAAAGCCATCACGGAAGGAACCACTGCTATCTCTGGTGCCATCCGTGATCAAGTAACTGAAATGGGAAAGACCAGAAAGGCTGTATCTGGTCTAGTGGATGTGATTCAACAGACCTTGGAGGCTGCAATTGGAGGTGATCAGGCCGTTGAGATGGCTACATGCCAAGGTGAAGGAACTGCAGAAATGAAGGAAACTGAAGAGGAGGCCACTACGTAGTCATAGGAACGTCTCTCCTAGTTCCCAGTGCTATAGCATCACAGTGTGCTAGTAGTTCCCTAGGGTCCTACTCCCCTCTTCTATCCTTATTTTGTCTTTGTCAAGTTATTTGTGATCTTTTGTTCCTTTTTCCACTATGCATATATGGACAATGTATTGACCTTAATGATTAATGAACTCTTTTGGTAATGTTTCTAATGCATCATTTGTCTTTGCCTTAAGCTTCTATTATGGTGACTGTCATGGGTTTAACGTAATTGCTTATTTCACATTGATATCCTATACTTGATAAGTAAATTAATATTTTCGATGATGTCAAAAGGCGAAAGAATGGATAGGAACCTTGAACTCTTGGAACTACTGAACTTATAGGAAATCTGAACCCGTTCTACTTCTGAAGGGGAACTCGAATAACTTAGTTCATTTGCTTAGGGGGAATTTGCAACTATTGAATATTCTCTCATTATTTTATAAAGTTGTAAATCTCTTAGCTCAAATGTGTTCATGAATCTCATGTCCTTATTATGTTGTCAGGTTCCTTATATTTGTCATCATCAAAAGGGGGAAAATTGTTAGGAAATGGAACTCAGGAACCTCAGTTCCCATGAGAGTTCATTTTCTCAGTTTCTCTACTTTTGAAGATGACAAATACTTTGATACTAATGTTTTATCTCAAAGATGTGTTTAAAGGAACCACAGGACAGTTGTTGAAACCATGGAAGCCAAACAAGATAAAGAAACCAAACAAGCAAGCCAAAGGAACCCAGAAGTGCCCAGAAATGCAACACGTGACTTTGCTCTTCCCGGTGAAGCTGGGAACATAGAACCTCGGACAAAAGATGGTGAAAGCGACTTGAGCAAAGCTTCTAAAAGTCTGCCACCATCCAAAGGAAAGCTCCAAGATGTCTAGAACGTTGAACCTCGGACAAAGGTTGCTGAAACCGACGTGACACAAGGCTGTCACCATCCAGAGGATAGTTCCAAAGTGTCTAGGTTGCTGAACCTCGGACGAAAGGAGTTGGACAATGACATGACAGACTTGTCTGAAGCAGTTGACCAACCAATGTGGATTCTAAGTTGCCTAGGTTGTTGGTACATGTCTAAGTCAGCGTGAATCAAGGATTACCACACAACCTAGGTCAAGCTTGCTCTGTGGGAACCAAGAGAAGATCCAACCTCGAGGATCCACTATATAAGGAAGATAAGATCCGCTGTTATCTTCAAGCACTACAACAAGAATCACACTTCATAGCAAACATCATAGTGTGAGCTCTTAAACAGATCGTCAACCAAAACCAAGATCAAGAGGAACCAGTCAAGGAATCTGAGAGTTGTGTGCTAGTTCATGTGACTGTAAGTGAGTTAGTTCCTTAGTGCTTAGGACTGCTTCTTGGATTAATTATACTTTCTGTTAAGTTTATCTAGGATTGTCTAACTGTGTATAAGACAAAGAAATTGTGTGTTTGTTCCTAGAGTAATCTGTAACCGAAGTGATAAGAAATCAAGAAGTAGACCTTGAAATTCTTTCGAAAGAAAGGTAGTGGTTTTTATCCTAGATTGTTAGTTGGCAATCGAAGGTTTCCACTATAAGGAACTTGTTCATTTATATTTGATTGTTTATTTTCGCTGTGAAGGGAACTGTAATTTGTATTTTCAGTTCCCTTGTTCTTAATCTAACAATCACGATCCTACACATCTTTAACAATGATATTGATAGTGGATATCATACCCATTTAAAAAAATAAAAAATAAGAAAAATATCATATTTTTGCAGTGAATCAATAAAGGAGTACCAAACATATGGTACTCTCCTCTACTTTTCTACATTAGTTCTTATAAAACACTGACATTTTCTTTTATTTTCATTTTTAAAAATAAGGATATACTCTTGGTGTCATTATTAAAGATGGTCTAAAACCATAATAGCAATTTGCTGAAAAACAGCCCAATGTGAATGGCATAAGAGTATAAGACCATTCTAATTGGTGAGATGATGGTGTGGTTTTTAATGTAGATTTTTATTAGAATAACATTTTTAAATTGAAAAAAGAAGTGATTTTCAAAAAAGTGAACAAATTTAGAGTTTGTCACCAACAGCTAGGGGTGTTCATCCGGTCTGGACCGGATCGGATTTTTTCAAAAGTGTGGACCGGAGACTGGACCGGAATTTTTTTTAATTTTTTTTGTTTTTAAACTCCTATTTAATATCTAAAAAAATATCTAAAAAATATTTAAACTCCTCACTTATTAATTTAAAAAAATATCTAAAAAAATAACATTAAAATTCCCAACTTATTATTTTTTATTTAAAAAAAAAACGGTACAACCGGTCCGGACCGATTTTTTCCGGGTTTGGACCGGACCGAACTGGATTAAGGGAAATATCCGGACCATAAATTCTCCGATCTGGTTTTCCGATCCGGGTCACATTTGAACACCCCTGGCAACAGCCTTTGAGAATGAGCTTTTCTCTTTCATTCTGACTTTTTCTTTCTTTTAAATAGAAGCAGAATTCTTTATGATGACAAACTACCAATGAGTATGGTCTAACGGATACCCCCTTCGATCCACTCGAGCACATGATCCAAATAGAGCATGAAATTCCACGTAATTTGCATTGTAATCGGATGACATGTGATCGTCGGGTCTGATGCAGGTGAAGGTCTCCTGTTTTTTTTTAATGGGGTAAGAATTTGAAGTTACAAACAAATATGGGTGTAACTTCGAGAGACAGAGACAACCCAGAAATAAAAAGTGAAGAGAAAACAATAACAAGATATACAAACAAAGAAGATGAAACTAAAAAATCCAAAAGTGAGGTGAGTAAAGCATAAACAACGTTGTGCCGCCGGAAGGGTGGTCATCATCTACCAAGTCTGGAACTACAACTTGATTCACTGTCTAGGAAAGCTTCATCCTCTGAAGGGTGCATCTGATGTAAGTCGTGACCAAGGGGTGGCTCGCAAAAACAGAGTGGTGGTCGGAGCTTCTCGCTCGGGGGTAGTCGCTTGGTTGGAGCTTCTCGCTCGGGAGTAGTCGCCGAATTTAACGGCTTAATCTTTGCGGTTGGTGGCACAGGGGAGCGGATCGACGGCGACAGCAGGTCATCGGAGGGTCGCGGCAGATCGACGGGGGAATGCGTCGACAGCGGAGCGGTTCAAGGCTTGAGCGGAACAATGGGTCCTGAATCTGGGCGAGGAGGTGAAACGCCGGCGCAGAGGTCGCGGTTCGTGCAGATGGACAGTGGTCTCGGTGGCTGGTTCAAGGTGGTGTGGTGGTGAGTTGTCGGGTCAGATTGCACTTCGAGCAGAAGATGCTCAAAGCACAACCCACTGCCGGAGGAGACTTGCAGAAGTCCCCGTCACCACCTGTAGTACTCGAGGAGCTCCAGAACAAGCCCAAAAACGACGGAGTCTCCCGCCACAACTACTCTCACCAGTTGCGACCTTCTCCCACGACCACATCGGAAGTGAAACAACACCGGAGAAACGACGCCTCCACCCCTGTGTGACCCATCTCTTCATGGCAGATAAAGATTTCAGTTTACAAGGGTAAGAGGGTAGAATTTTAGGGAGGAAAATCCATAAAAGTTCTGGATCTGAGAAGATTCGAGGTGATTTGGGGTCGACGACGCGGAGTGAGGTTTAGGGTTTGGGAGCGCTTTTGTCAAGTCATCTTTGAAGGTTCCCTGTTTTATCAGTTTATTATTTGTATATTCATTTTTATAATTGACTAGTTCATAATTGTATTCTATATGGGAGCAATATTACCATTTATTATAGTCGTTATGTGATCTTACTATGTAATAATAAGCTATAAGTTAATAAATTTTATATTAAATTATAAATCCATAATTAACGGTAAAACAACAATATTTTATAATACATTATCTTTACTTTGGTTAATAATAATGCACAGTTATAAGTGTTAGTGTTATTAAGGACGATATTGCACTTTAAGGACTCCAAAAGGTGAGAAACAAAGTTTACACTCGAGTAATATAAAATTTTGATGCACTACCAATAGTAAGTATTACTTCCGATGAATCTTTATTTTTATATCTACATTAATATGCAAGGATAGTAAAAAATAAAATAAATTGTGATTAATGACAAGTTTAAACCTTATAAAAGCCTCTGTTATATTTTCTATTATATGTTGGATCGCTAGTGTTCTATGAAGAAGGTCTAGGACATTTACAAAGAATGCAGTGCAAATGTAAAACTTGGAAAGTAATGTTTTTTTTACACAAGTATTTAGAATGGAAAGTCTAATTAACCGACTAGTTAATTAGAAAAAAAATCACTACTTTCAAACTTCTCTCTTGAAGAATTTAGAACAAATGTATTTATCATATTGATTTCTTAACCAATTATAAAAGGCGGTCTGGACGTTGACTCTAAGCTTTCCACCTAGATCAACTCTCTTTCTCACTCGTTCCTTGCTCTCAATCGCCAAGATAAGATACACTTGAACTTTCTTTTCTTCTCACTTAAGCTCTCTTTTGATTGTTCTTTTACCAGCTTGAATGAGTGTTCTTCTAAGGCGCATCCCACCCCTTATATAAACACTCCACAACAGCCTGTCTTAGTCCTACACCTAGGATTGTCATCTAGCAAACTTAGGACTGACATCTAGCAACCTAGGATTGCTTCTTTCATCTATTCTACCAACTTCCACAACTGAAATTGGTCAATGCATACTTTTTGGGTCGTTCTCTAACGTTTACCAGAACTTCACCAAAAACATCAAAATGACAAATTGACTTTCTGCCTTTGACGGGTCTTGTTTGTCTTTTTTTTCAATGTATGTGTTCAACTTTTGTTTTCTTTTTCTTAGCTTGGAAAGGAGCACTCAAATATCTCAATCTCATGCTCTTCCCAATCATCCTTGGGCCAAGTCCAACTGTAAATTATCTTTTTGACTAGGATATATTTGTCTCAACTTTTCGTTTCAGGACTTCCTCATTTAAACTGCATTCTCTCGATAACTTTGTTGATCTCGGTCACGGCTAGTACCCCATGACGCATCACGCACTCTTCCTACAACACTTAGCACACATTAATCTTTGAGATTTGTAACCATCAAAATAAGAAGGTCTGAAACCCTTTAGGTATAACACCTAGGATTCCAACATTATATTTTTAATTTGCGAAGAATTGATTTTTTTTGGAAACATTTTAAATAATCAAACAATCTTATAAAAACCTCCGTTGAATAATTGAGTCAACAACCTACCTTACCATATGCATGTTGTGTGAATTCATATTGAAAGTATATAGGACTTAAGTAGACAAGAGCAAGAGCGATTTCCAAGTTATACTCCTCACCTTGGTTCATTAATTATATGTTCGCAACACTTACCTTATCTAATTCCAAAACATTACACATTTTCTTAAAGCTTTTAACACATTCTCGAAATCGAGATCAAAACGGGTAACTCAATGTCAACCCACACATTACACTAGCTAGGTGCTCCAGGCGCTTCTTATTCCAAGATGAATAAGAAGCATGGTCATGACCGAATAAGTATTAGTGAATTAATCCTTCAAATACCAAATTAAAAAGAGATAATCACGCATCACAATGTCATAATTTATGTCACGTACTACGACTACAAAGTCCACACATAAGCACGCAAAGTCCACAACAAATATCGTCATTAAGACGATATCAACATTAAATGCTCAAACGTATATAACTATGTATATATATATATCGATAGTAACTATCAACCAAGATATAAAATTCATTTAAAGCACACAATTGGTCTCAAACAATAATTAGGTTTTAAAAATTATCCATTTAATTAACCATTAATTTTAATATTAATCGTCGACAAAGACAAACATAAATGACAAGAGTGAACTGACACTTGTCTTGTTTAAGAATGTCAGACGGATACACCACGCACATCTCAACCACCATGAATCCTTTGAGAGCACATGCACCATGCTCATGTCACAAAGGACCACCACAATGATGAATGCCGAACCATCAAGCGAGCGAGACCAAGACAACGCTTGACTGTTGAACCTCGAGGCAACGCCAACGCTCCACCCTCCCTCATGAAACCAAATGAGGTTTCATGGTATAAAGACCAACATAACTCTAAATTAAAATATGCTCTAAGAATTGAAACAAATACGAAAACTAAAGTTAAAAAGTAACAAATTGGAAAATTTATTTGACTATAAAAAGTATAATTGAGCTTCGTCTTCTATCCTAGGAGAGATAATGTTGAAGATTAATGAGGGAACTGAAATAATGGTAGAACTTCGACAATTTCAATGTTATGGACCCATCCAAAAACTTGGGCCGGCCATAGAAAAAATTTCAAAATTTGTTATTCATCCATCAAAACCTTCAATATCTTATTTTTCTCTTAGGTTTGATCTACATAATATAACATGGGTGAAGTTCTGGTGAGGATGCTCCTATAGGAGAAGAATAAGGATGAAATCAATCTGTTGATCCATTACAATCCAATGGACAGGGAGCGCGTGTCAGAAGAAGCCAGAAAAACCCTAAACCAGGACGCGCCTTCAAGCAACTGTAACCACGCGGCCTCACGTCAGAGCGTGTTGACGAACAGGGGAAAATGAACCGTTTTCTTCAGTGTTGACGAAGCGATTCAGAGCGTGTTGACGAAGGCGATTCCACGAAGGAGATTCCACAAAACCGATTCCACGAAGCTAATTCACGAATGCCATTCCATGAAGGTGATTCCACGAAGGAGATTAGCTCTTCAGTAGAAACGATTCTAATGGCAAAAACCAAAAAGGCACAATTGCAAGGTAACCAACTGAAAGAATAGTTTCGATGGATACAAACTCACGTGCACACAAACGATTTGCGAGTTCGAAGTTTACACTGTTGATTAACAAAATCAGTTTGCGAAAACCTAATCCTACTATGTGTTCATTTCATTTGAATGTATGATGAAATCTTTGAATGCTTGAGTGTCCGTATAAGAATACATTCTTCGCATCAACAAAGCTTGCAAAAACCTAATCCTACTAGGATGCATTTCTGACATTGTGTGTGTGTGTGTGTGTGCATTTAAGACATCGTGTGTGTGCATTTGTGAGATTGTATGTGTGCATTTGTGTCATCGTGTGTGCATTTGAAACAAGACTATTTGTAGATACTATATGAGCTTGTGTGAGAGTATTATAAAACATGTGTGCATCTGTTATTGCATGTGTGTGCATGTGAAACAAGTCTGATTATCCATACTATATGAGCTTGTGTGAGAGTATTATAAAACATATGTGTGCATCTGTTATTGCTTGTGTGTGCATTTGAGACATCGTGTGTGTGCATGTGAAACAAGTCTGATTATCCATACTATATGAGCTTGTGTGAGAGTATTATAAAACATATGTGTGCATCTGTTATTGCTCGTGTGTGTGCATGTGAAATAAGTCTGATTATCCATACTATATGAGCTTGTGTGAGAGTATTATAAAACATATGTGTGCATCTGTTATTGCTTGTGTGTGCATTTAAGACATCGTGTGTGTGCATGTGAAACAAGTCTGATTATCCATACTATATGAGCTTGTGTGAGAGTATTATAAAACATATGCGTGCATCTGTTATTGCTTGTGTGTGCATTTGAGACATCGTGTGTATGCATGTGAAACAAGTGTGATTATCCATACTATATGAGCTTGTGTGAGAGTATTATAAAACATATGTGTGCATCTGTTATTGCTTGTGTGTGCATTTGAGACATCGTGTGTGTGCATATGGAACAAGTCTGATTGTCCATACTATACACTGTTACAAAATTTCAATATGTTTAACCATCTTTACTCTTGCAGATGTAGATAATCAGCAAACTGTAAAAGAGTTTCAAGATGCAACAATGACAATTGGTGAAAAATCATCACCAACATCTACTTCGCAAAGAGAGATGAGGAGCAAAGAAAGAAATGATGTACGTCGGTGAAGCCAAACCCCAACACCATCACCAAAAACTGGTAATTAAATAACTTGAAATGTGTACTTTCACTTCCCTTAATAATATTTGTGTGCATGTGGAGAATACTTGTTTGTGCATTTTTGATACATCATGTGTGTGCATTTCAGAAAATATAGAAAGCTTTTGTAAGAATATTTTAAAAAAAAGTGTGTGCATTTCTAAAATACGTGTGTCTGCATTCGAGAGAACATGTGCATCAGTGTGAAACCTAAGAAAATATGTGTGCATCTGTCAAATACTTGCGTGTGCATATGAAACCATGTGTGTGTGCATTTGAAACATATATTTGTGTCCATACTATTTAACTATAATTGATCTTGCAATTGTAGCTGAAATCCAGCCTGACATGGAAGAAGATAATCCACTTGCTATCATTTGTGTAGATACATCCCCAGCATATCTATCACAAATAGAGGAAATAAGACAAGCACGAGAAGATAATAGTGAACTGACCAAGGCTACATCTCCCACATCAAAAATTGGTAAATCAATAACTTGAATATGTGTGCTTTGATTTCAGAATATATGTTCATGTCTTTACATAATCTATTGACTTTGATTTTGACCACAGGAAAAAGAAAACAACAAGCACAAACAAAGGGAGTTGCTAAAAGCCCTAGAGTTACAAAGAAGGCAAAGAAAATGACACGCGCCATACTTAGAGACACTGAGGATGACGATGAAGATAAGACACTCGATGAGATAATTCGTGCAAGACAAGAAGAAAAAATAGAAATGCAAAAAAGACAGTGGATAAGAAGAAAAATGTTGTAGGTTTGAGTCCAAAGAAGGCAGTGGAGAAGAAGAAATCGGTTCTAGTTTCGACTCCGAAGAAGAGCATACAGACACTAAGGAAAGATTACACAAGGTTGATCTGTAGGACTTCACCAAATATGCTTGTCAGATATCTTGCTGATGAACAACGATTCAGTCCCGCACAGAGACAGTCTGTCATATATATGGGGTTCGAGGCTTTGCTTCAGTGGAAGATTACTGATATGCCTGGAAGACTTGGATATTGGCTTGTCAGATCATTTGACCCATTGAAATGCACAATAAAGCTGGAGGATGCATCCAAAGAGATTCTGATAACATCACAAGATGCACATGACTATCTTGGCATACCCAAGGGTGACAACAGAATTGAGCTTCCGAAGAAACTGACAAATGTAGAACTTCTGGCAAAGATAGCTGAAGATTTCAAAGGCAAGACTATGAGGTTGTAATATCCCTCAATTTTTAGTAAGGATATTCGGGTATTTTTTCCCAACCTTCACTAATTAATTATTTCGCTTTCAGTGAAATTTGGATTTTCTGAAATATCCATGATATCCGAAATAATTCCATGAGTGGTATAAAATACATTCAATGTATTTTCGGGACTTAGAATATTTGTTTGGATACAAACATATAATTTTCGGGGTTTAATACCCATACCAAAAACCAATTCTTCACGCACCGCCGAAAGCAGCTGCCGAAAGCTCGCCGAAAGCACTCCCCGAAAATGCGCCGGAAGGTTGTCGCTGGCTCGAGCCCCGTGTTGGTCGGATCTCTGCCCCTTCCATGGCTATAAATGGAGCTCGATGGGTGCAGCATCACCACGCCTCATCTCTCCCGCCTCACTCCTCTTGCTCTCGTCTTTCTCTCAGTCCACTCCCACTGGCATCGCTCCCACCTCCGAGCTCCGCAGCTTGCTTCCCGGCGAACGCGACCTCCGAGCTTCCTGCTCTCCGTCGAGGTCTCCCCTGCTCTGACCCCTATTCGCCTCTATGCTTCGTCTCTCCCACCGAGCTCGCCATCGCCGTCGTCACTGGTCCTGCTCGGGTTCATCGGGAGCTGCTTCTCCGAGTTCGCTGGTGTGCCCAAGTGGTGGAGGTGCCGCGGAAGCGCCGTGGGGAAGGGAGTCAAAGCCTCGCTGTTGGAACCTTGTCATCGCCGGCGTTGCCTTCCTCCCCGGCGTCAGCGAGAAAGCCCGGCGAGACCCCCCTGTTGCTCCTCTGTTTAGTTCGAATTGGTGAAGGTGGTGAACAGTAGACAGTGGGGCCCCCTTCCTTTGTTTTGTTCCATTGGGCCGAAAGCCCATTTAGCCATCCAGTCCAAATTCAACCCGAAATTATTCGAGCGGTATAATTTCGATCCCCTTTCGTCCGTATTTTTCTTAGGAAAATTTAATAAATATTTTATGATTTAATATCATAGAAATTTATTAAATATAATTTCTTAAATTCGTCCAGTCATATTAATTGATAGATAATTAATTTGTCAGTTAGAACGTGATCGGCTGGATTGTGTGTGGACTCGTACTCTGCTAGGATTATTCTGAAGCTTAAGCCATATCCTTGGAAAGGATATTTTCGGTAGTCGTCTCGTCCAGATTCATCGCCGAATCTACTCCAGACAAGTGGCGGTTCGCTCTTGCTCATCGTTTCCATATTTACATTGATTATCAGTTGTTTATCTGAGTAATTAATTTGGAACGACTATTACTGTGTTCTTCTGGAAGTGATTTTTAAACTGTTTTGAAAATCATATAATAGGTTGTATATCTGTTAGAACAACGCTATTATCTGTGATCGCCTTTCGGGCCTTTATGTGGATTTATCCTATAACTGTTATTGTGTTGTATCTGTGTGGTTAGCATTGTTAGTTAGGAATGTACTCGAACTTCGTCCGGTCGTTTCTTTATAATCTGGTATCGGGGTGGCTCGTCTCCATCTGGTACTATTCTAAGATCATGATCGGTCTCTTTCACAAGTGTGTAGAGACAGGACACTTAGCTGGTGTCACAAACCTTCCGGTGTACGTCACTCTCGACGAAACGTATACTAAGACGTGTCGTCCCAATGATGGGGTACACATGTAAAAGTCTAATAATGTGATGTGTGGTTTGTAATATAAATCAGATAAGTGTTACTCGACGCACATAATTAATAAACCATCGGCGAGTAGTGCAGCTAAGTTATAATGCAGCTAGGAAAACTCGTCTCGACTTTGATCATAGTACGTTCTCTTTCCAATCTGGATTCGCGGTATGCGATGAGGTTGGTCGTGAACCGAAGCATCTCAGTCAACTTTTAAATCATTGTTGTATGATTCTGTAAACATTCTAGATTTGTCATAATTCCTTAAAGACTCATTTCCGTGGGAGTCTTCTTTCGAGTCGATTTCTGTGAAGATTCAGTCTTCCAGAATCTTCTCTTGTGCATACTGTTGGGCCTGCCATCCCAGGAGAAAGACGGATCAAGTGGATCAAACTCAAGCCCACTGCAGATCGGAAGAACAGAGGAAAAGCCCAGAGGAGCCGACGAGAACTCTCTGGTCGAGTATCATCCGACAAGATCGCAAGGATCTCGCCACGCATTTAATGCCCAGATCACGCAATGGCCATAACATTAAAACCAACGTAATCACAGAGATTCAATGGCGCAATCTTCGCCAATACTCTCAACATTGAAGATGAAATATTCGGCAAGAAATGCAAAACGGTAACAAGGGTGAAAGACTTACCATATCGGGACGACAAAGAGGATAAGAAACAACACACACAATTACGCAAGGGACACGAGCATTCTTACTCAGAAAACACACCAGAATAGCACTCTCGCTCTCAATCTAGCTCTCTAATGGCTTCCTATGCCTGACCCCCGCCGGTCGCCACTCACAAGTCACTGGTCGAGTCTCACTTGATCTCTGGTTTTATCACGATAAGTTGTATCATGATTCAGTCTGATTAAACACGACATCTAATAAAACCATCACGCTATTACATATTTATTCTTTGTTTATCTATTGATTGCTTGGTTTGGATTGTTTTTTATCATTCGATCGACTAGTTACCCCGTCTAAGGCGATTTAGGTCGTCCGATCTTTTCGCCCCAAAACAGTTTGGCGCCCACCGTGGGGCAACTTGCCGATCATCCTTCCGAAACTTTCCAACCATGACTATCGATCCTTCTACTGACAATCAAGAACCACGTCTCGAAGACGAAACCCAAACTACAGAAAACCCAACCGAAAATCCTACTCCAACCCAGTTCCAAGAACTCTCTCAAAAAATGGCCGCCCTTCAAGAGGAACTAGCCCAACAACGTCAAAAAACTGAAGCACTAGCCGTTTTGTCAACCCAATCCGAAGCCGAGATCGCGCAACTAACTCATGAAAATGAGTCTCTTAAGTCGCAGGTACAATCAGGGGCTTCAGGATCTAGGAACGCGCCCGTCCACGGCGGCGTCCGAACACGCCTCGACATGGACAACATCGAGCCAACGCCTCCGAGCGTACGACGTCCTGGACACACTGAGGGTTGCCAATCTGCCAGATATCATGGCTCTTTTCCAGCAGACGCTCGACCGACATATGAAGACGATCGACGATCGCTTCAACAGGCTCCCAGGAGTCCCGCAACCGATCGAGAGAGAAGCGTCCGGCGGATTCGAAGAATCCCCGTTCGTCGAAGAAATCGCAAGGGTCGAGATCCCCAAGAAGTTCCATCTCCCCAACATGGCGACGTTCGACGGCACCACCGATCCAGATGACCATATCTCTCTCTATAAACAAAAACTAATGGCTGCATCTGTTTCAAGGGAGAGCCACGGGACCATCATGTGCAAAAGCTTTGGCACAACCCTCGCGGGTCCCGTACTAACTTGGTTTATGCGTTTGCCTCAGGGAACGATCGCATCATTCGCGGATCTGGTCAACTCTTTTAAGAGTCAGTTCGCCAGCAGTCGGAAGCACGAGAAACAATCAAGTGACCTCTATCGAGTCACGCAAAGGTACAACGAACCTCTCCGGAATTATCTTAACAGGTACAACAAAGAGAAAGTGGGAATCCCCCACTGTGACATCACAATGTCTATCGAAGCCTTCCGACAAGGCTTAGTCAAAGACAGCAATCTCTACGACGAGATTACGAAGTACCCATGCAAAAGCTTTGAAAATGTCCAGGCCAAAACTATGGCCGAGGTAAGATTGGAAGAGGATCGTGAGTCGCGTAAAGCCTCACGCGGACCCGATCCATCAGATCGAAAACATTCCTTCGACAACCGTCGAGACAGACGTCCACATCCCTATTCTCGTACTCGAAACGAACCAAATCAGGTAAACTCTTTCCAAGACAGGTCACAGGAATGGAGAGACGGTTCTGCGTTGCCTCCCAGGGTCCAACCTTATAACTTCAACGTTTCCGTGTCGGAGCTCGTCAAGAGTTTCGACAAGTATGGAAAAGACGTAAGATGGCCCCGAAAGAGCGACCAACCGGATATCAAGAAGGACATGAGTCGATGGTGCGAATTCCACGGCGACCACGGTCATTCGACCGACGAGTGCATCGCCCTACGAAAGGAGGTCGCTAGGCTGCTCTCACAAGGGTTCATACGCGACGTAATCTCGGAGCGGGCAAAGGATACCATGGAACGCCGAGATCAGGTAAAACAAAACAAACCCCCATCTCTTGTCCATACAAAAATTGTCAATACCATTTCAGGAGGATCGGACATATGTGGGAACACGTACTCCGCGGCCAAGCGACACGCCAGAGAAAGCAAGGGCGACAAGCCCGAAGCATCGGAATTCAAGCCGAGGAGAACTTCTGACCTTCCGATGGTCACTTTCGACGAGTCCGACTCCGACGGGTCGGATGGTCACCACGACGGCCTGGTAATCTCTTTGTCCATTGGAAATTTCTTAATACGGAGAATACTAATCGATACAGGGAGCTCGACAAATCTCTTGACCCTTGATGCTCTTAAAGAAATGGGTTTGACTGAGAACGACCTAATCAAGAAGTCGACCCCACTGGTCGGGTTCAGCGGCGAGGTTAAGCATACAACTGGTGAAATCATTCTAACCACATACGCTGGAGGAGTCAACCAATAGGTGAAATTCTTAGTCTTAGACTGTCCGTCTCCCTATAATTGTATTCTTGGCAGGTCGTGGATACACGCTATGAAGGCAGTACCTTCAACATATCATCAAGTTATCAAATTCCCCACTGAATGGGGAGTCCAAGAAATCAAAGGAGATCAAAAGACCGTAAAGGAATGCTACGTCGCTTCCATGAAGAACGTGGTCGAACGCAAGACCGCGTAGCAACCACAGAGCGGCGAAGGACCTAGTCGGTACGTCGAACCAGAAATGGAAAAACTCGACGAGATCGCACTAGACCCTTCAAAGCCAAACCAAACGGTAAGGGTCGGGTTGGACTTGGACGACTCGACCAGACAATAACTCCTTGACTTTCTCAGGGCCAATGCCGACTGTTTCACATGGTCGCATGAGGATATGGTCGGAATATCTCCAAATGTTATTACTCATAAATTAAATGTGGGTCCATCTCATCCCCCTGTCAAGCAAAAACGCAAGAAGTTCGCTCTCGAGCGGAACAAGATAGTAGACGACGAAGTCAGAAGCTTATTGGAAACAGGAAAAATCAGAGAGGTCCACTATCCTGAATGGCTAGCCAACGTGGTCGTAGTCCAGAAGAAGAATGGCAAATGGAGAGTCTACATCGACTTCACAGACCTCAACAAGGCTTGTCCCAAGGACTCGTTTCCTCTACCCCATATCGACGTCATGGTCGACGCCACAGCGGGGCACGAAATGCTCACCTTCATGGACGCTTTCAGCGGCTATAATCAGATCCTCATGGATCCCGACGACCAAGAAAAAACAGCATTCATCACCAGCCAAGGTATCTATTGTTACAAAGTAATGCCCTTTGGTCTGAAAAATGCAGGGGCCACATATCAACGACTAGTCAACAAAATGTTCAAAGACCAAATCGGACACACGATGGAAGTCTACATCGATGACATGTTGGTCAAATCCAAAAAGAAAGAAGATCACATAGACCACCTGTGCGACAGCTTCGAGGTGCTCAAAAGGTACAACATGAAACTAAACCCTACTAAATGCTCCTTTGGAGTGTCGTCAGGGAAGTTCTTAGGATACATGGTGACAGAAAGAGGAGTAGAGGCCAGCCCAGAACAGATCAAGGCTCTCATCAACCTCCGATCCCCCCAATGTGTCAAAGACGTACAGAAGCTCACAGGTCGGATAGCAGCTCTGAACAGATTCATCTCCAAATCATCCGACAAATGCAAACCCTTCCACGACGCGCTCAAGAAGAACAAGTCCTTTCAATGGACGGAAGAACACGAAGCAGCGTTCCAGAACCTCAAAGAGTACCTGGCCAATCCCATGTTACTGACCAAACCTAAAGGCGACGAGCCCTTATTTCTTTATCTTGCAGTGTCAGAGTCGGCCGTAAGCGATGTACTGGTCAGAGAGGAGGATGGCAAACAGTCTCCAATATACTACGTCAGTCGGACGCTATTATCAGCCGAAACGAGGTATTCGTCACTTGAAAAGCTCGTACTATCATTGGTAATGGCTTCAAATAAACTCAAACCATATTTTGAATCCCATACTATTATTGTTCGCACTAATCATCCCATGAGAGCTATCATGAGGAAACCCGAGTTTACAGGACGAATGACCAAATGGGCCATACACCTCAGTGGTTACGGCATCGAGTATGAGCCTAGAACGGCGATCAAGTCGCAAGCCTTAGCCGACTTTGTGGCCGATTTCAGTCCGACCCTAGAGCAAGAAGCCGCTAAAGAAGCGACACAACTACTCGCGACAAACGAGACAGGTACATGGGAGCTCCACACAGATGGGGCATCGAACGCCAGAGGATCGGGGCTTGGGGCCGTGCTGAAATCACCACAAGGGGACAAGATAGCTCAAGCCGTCAGATGTGAGTGGGATGCAACTAACAACGAAGCTGAATACGAAGCACTCATATTCGGACTCATCCTGGCTCGCGATCTAGGGGTCCGAGAGATCGAAGTCGTATGCGACTCCCTGCTGGTCGTAAACCAGATACAAGGGTCGTACAACGCCAAGGATACCAGAATGGTAGCCTACCTGGAGGTAGCCAGGAAACTAATCGGACAATTCCAGACATTCAACATCCGACAGGTATCCAGGGACCTTAACTCCCAAGCTGACGCACTCGCCAATTTAGGATCCGTCCTAGACCCGAAAGAATTTCTACATATACCATTGGCCCACATCATGACGCCAGCCGTCCCAAGGACATCCGTCGAGTTAACAACATCACTTGAAGAACTCGTCGCCATGGAAATAGGCGACCGACCCGAAGAGGACATCATCGACGCCGATGACGACTGGATGCTATCTTACATCAGGTGGTTAAAAGACGACATTCTACCCGACGACAAGACAGAAGCAAAAAGGCTCAAGGTACAAGTACTCTCTTACGATATCATTGATAACATCTTGTACAAAAGATCTGTTACAGGGCTACTCCTACGATGCCTTAAGACTCCAGAAGTCAGACGTATCTTGCAATCGTTACACGAAGGAGAATGTGGCAACCACACTGGCGGGCGAAGCCTCTCAGGAAAGGCCCTATGAAACGGGTACTATTGGCCAATAATGAACAAAGACGCCATGGAATACACCAAGAAGTGCGACGCCTGTCAGCGACATGCACCCGTCCATCGTCAGCCTTCAGATCTCCTCCATCCGACCCTGGTTCCATGGCCCTTTATGAGATGGGGAATGGACATTGTCGGAAAGCTTCCTCCCGCATCGGGTCAAAGAGTCTTTTTCCTTGCCATGACGGACTACTTCTCCAAATGGATCGAAGCCGAGGCTTACAGAGAGGTAAAGGATCAACACGTCATTTCATTCATAAAACGCAATATCTTGTACAGATTTGGCGTCCCATCAGAAATCGTGTGCGACAACGATTCCCAGTTCATCAGTCATAAGACTAGAGCCTTCTGCGACCAATGGAACATCAAGTTGGTCACATCCATACCTCGGTATCCACAATCCAACAGACAAGCCGAATCCAGTAACAAGATCATTATCAACAACCTCAAGAAACGCCTCACCGGGGCTAAAGGCAAATGGGCAGACGAACTCCCACTTATTCTCTGGTCCGACAGGACTACTCCAAAGAACGCGACCGGGCAATCGCCTTTCTCTCTCATCTACGGGAGTGAGGCGGTCATCCCGGCTGAGTTACTGGTTCCGACTGCTCGCTGTAACCTTCAGACAATTGAACAAAACGACGTCGAACTAGCACACAATCTGGACACAGCGGACGAGATCAGAGAGAAAGCCCGAATCAGGATGGTCAGGTTCCAACAACAAGTCGCAAGGAGCTACAACAAGAACGTTCGAATTAAGGCATTCAAGGTCGGAGACTGGGTCTTAAGGAAAACTTTCCAGAACACCAAGAATCCATCCGACGGAAAGCTAGCACCACAATGGGAAGGACCTTACTTGATCACCGAAGTGGTCGGACAAGGAGCATATCATTTAGAAGACAAAGACGGACAACCGATCCCAAGAAGTTGGAACGCAACACATCTAAAGCTCTACCATTTCTGAACCGACGAGGTAAAACATCACACAAATTCTATACATCGCTTCATATCGCATGCTATCGCATATACATTGCTACATATCGCATGCTATCGCATATACATTGCCATATATCGCATACACATTGCCATCTATCGCATACATATCGCATGCTATCGCATGTACATCGCTACTTTCTTTTACATATCATCGTCTGACACTAAGCGAGGACTTCCTCCTTACAAAAACACAAATGCAGAACAGCATTTACATTGGACCCAGTCGTCCGCAAATGGATCATGTCATCCGCATATAGCGCTTACATTACACGATCGATCGGAACACGGGGAGATGACAACACAGGCACGTCGTCACACCGCCTGTCTTACACAAAACACAAGGTACAACACCTTGTTACATTTATGCAATAAACAAATTGCTTACCTCCCCGGCATAATGTCATGACTAACACATACACAAATACATCGCAGGCCTGCTCTACATACATACATACATACGGTGAAACCCCACTCGACGGAGCACACGGGTGAAACCGACGCACACAAAATACAAGACGTCGTCGACAACTTCTTTGAAAGTCCGACGAACATGTACGAAACAGACTAGCATATGACTCTATATGTAAACACACAATTGCATCGAAATAAAAGCATTTTTATACAAATACGCGACCCGCGATGGTGGACGGGTCGCCAAACCACATTGTCTGCCTACACATCTGTAGGACTTCATCAAACAGAAATATTATGCGACCCGCGATGGTGGACGGGTCGCCAAAACACACAGTATCCAAAAACACCAAATGTCTAAACCCAGACACAAATGGGACAAACAATGTCAAAATACGCAAAGAAAACGAATCAGGCGTCGGTGACGACGGCATTACCTTCGGCAGGGACTGGCTCCAATGGGGCTACCTCATCGGTCGGCTTAACATCGCCAGAGTGGGCTTCGTCCTCGTCGACGCCCTCATCTGCGGCTTCTTCGCCGACACCGGCTAAGGAGAACAACTCCTGACCAGGATCGCCTTTTGGGAACATGGAGTCCAGAGTCTCTTTCTCTGCATTCAGGTCCCATAGCCCGTGGTTGCCTTCGTTGAACTCTTCGATCATTTCGATGCGCGACTTCACAGCATAAAAGGCCCCAACGTCGCCAGCAATCTCGCCATCGACGATCCGAGCCCGTTTCACCTCCTCCTCAACGCTTGCCCGACACTCTTCAAACTCCCTCTGACATGCGACCAACTCCCCTTAACAGCTCTTCAACTCCCTAGTGAGGCGAAGCTCGATTTCACGGCAGCGACTCTCCGCTCCCTCTAATTTAGTCTTCAAGGACGCGAGGTCGGACTCTGACCTAGCAGCCCGCTCCTCGGCCTTGGTGACCATCGCCTTGACGCCAGAGTATGCCCCCAAAAGATACTGAAAAGACTGCAATCTCACACGACGACATAACAGACGATCAGAAAACGTGGTCGAATGAAAGAAAAAGAAAAAGACACAAACAAAAAGACGACTCACCTTCCACGCGGAGCACCCCGCTTCACCAATGCAGTCGAGGGGAGAGACGTCGTCGACCTCCGACTTCAAAGTCGGGTCTTGAGCATGAAAAAGGTCAGCAATCGACCGCCCAACGGCACCGATCTTGCCAATCCCCTCAGCAGTCACGACCTTCTTCTTCTTGAAGACCTCCTCCGCCTTGACATCTTCGGAGCAAGCACTTGCTTTCCTCTTCGAGCTGGCCTTGGCTGGCGCTGTCAGGTCCACCAGAAGCGGTTTGCTCGACGCAGCCTTGGTCGCCGCCTTCCTCTGCTCGATCAAGCTTTTTCCAGAAGCGACTCTGAAACGAGCACTCGCTCGACCACCGGGAGAACCTGATATGACAAAAAGAACCCTAAAACACACGACAAAACAAAAGACAGTCACAAGAGGCTCCCAGAGTCGGATGTCTACCTTTCACACGAGATGACGATACGTTCGACATATCCTCTTGAGAAACAGGGGTCGTCGACAAGAGATTGACGTTTACAAACTTCCTCTCAGCCACTGGAACCCCAAGGACGATCTTGGACAAGCCCTCTGATCGGCTGTTAACTTCCAAATCTTCCGGTTCAGGGACTACAAAAAAGGAAAGTTAAAAACAGAGTGTTAAAACACATAAACGCGTGGGAGAGAAGACAAATACATACTGTCGATCCGCCACTCTGTCAACAGAAACGGACATTCTCCTTCCTTCTCCAGAGAAGAACGTTTGACAAAAAAGAATTTCGACCCCCATCCACGGTCGTTCACATCAGGAGTCTGCACCAAGGGCTTCCGACCACGTCGGATACGCAGTTGTACACGGGAAGAACTCTTCGACCCGATGAAGTAATTATACCACAAAGCATCAAAATCAAAACCAGCTCCAGTTTGGACGTTCACGAGGTCTAAAACCCTAAGGACTCTCCACGCCTGAGGCATTACTTGACACGGCGCTAACGCCAAAGTGGCTAGAAAATCTCTGACAAGAGAAGAAAAAGGAAATGTATGCCCTATTCTAAACGGGTACACATAGAAGCAAATCCACCCTTCGTAACGCGCATCGGCCCTCTCGTGGATGAGGCAGTGATAGGTGTCATTTCATGCACCTTAACTAGTGATTATTGACATATTTTAGATGGAGTTTTGGAGTAGATTTAGGCTAAGTCTGTAATCCAGAAGAGTAGTTGAGAAGTGAAGATATCCAAGGTTTTATGGCTTAGATGGAGATGATGAGGATCTGCTGGAGTTTATTGGAGAAGACTACCAACACTTGGTAGTAATGAAGAGCAGAAGAGAAGAATAAGAGGAGCTGAAAAGAGAAGAATGGCACCCCGCGCTAGAGCCACTGCGACCCGACGATAAGTCTCAGAGAAGGATGCCGCCCCGCGGTGGGAGTTGGCGCCCCGCGGCCGTACGAAGCAAATTAATTAAAGAGCCGCGTGCTGATTGCTGTTGATGTGGGCCACATGAGGAAATAAGGCCCGTGAAGAAGAAAAGCCCAATTGAGAAGAAAGGCCCACGAAGGAACAGCTGCCGCGTGAATTGAAGAAGCAGAAAGTGAAGCGGGAGATTGAGAAGCTAGATGACGTCAGCAGTTGAGGAAGATGGAGATGGGCCGCTGATATGGTGTTGGGCCGTGCATGTGTTGAACGCTGGTGGGCCGAGCTGAAGCATATGGAGGTTGATGCTTTGTTTTGCCGCGAGGCTTGCGCGAGGGTACGGGATTAATTTCCCGGGATCTGATTTCTTATATTTGGTTACCATCTTTATTATTATTTCCTTTTATTATTTTTACAATCTTTTAGAATTAGGTTAAATACTCTTTTTGTTAACCTAGTTGAGACATCACGTTAGAATTCCGATTAGTTCGTAGTTCGCCTCCAGGGTTTCCAATCCATGGAGAACTAAACACCTTTGTTCTACTAGACGTTTGAAGCAATACAGTTGATTCGGTTGTGAGATTTCTATTCCTTGTTCTTATTCTTATGTGTGTTGGATTGATTCTCTTGGTTATATTGATATTGATTTATGTTGGTTTATCTAGAGTTGCTAACTAGGTTTATCGATATTTATCATATTGCTAGGATTGCATATAGGGGTTCCGAGTGCATATCTAGTGGCAAACACAATTGTGCGTATAGGGGTTCCGAGCGTACAATTGTGTGTGAGAATCAATTGCATGTTAAGTAGGGGAGTGAGTACTTGTACGTCTTTCTACTTGCATGTATCCTATATCCTTGTGTGTATTGCTATTGCTTTGTTGGTGGTAAGGTATCCCGGTCTGGTACCGCGTGACAGGCGTGACTGGCGTGTTTTATCATTGGCATAGTAATAAGTCTATTGACAACTGTGAGAATCAATAGTACTTAAGATCAGGGTGGCAACAACCATAAGAATAGTTAAAGAACTTGGATTTATAGATTTCTATGATCAACTTGCATCTCTGTATTGTGGATCTCGTTCTAGTAGAACTACTTTCCCCATCATTCTTATTCTTTCTTCTAAAAGCTTGCATCTTTGTTACTCTGAGTTTGATAACCAAAATCCCCCCTTCTTGTTACTTTGCATGCTTGTGAACACATAGATTGATCACTTCCTCCCTGTGGATTCGACCTTTGCTTGCCTCTACTACTTGTTTAGGTTTGTTAGGATTATTTTATTTGTTTAGGTGTCACGATGACAAACGCCTATCAAATTGGCGTCGTTGCCGGGGAGGCAAGATTTGATTTTTCTGTGTGTTTGTTTGTGTGTTTGTTACTTTGGTGTGGACCTATCTTACGGTCCACACCAGTGCTACTGATTTTTGTGTGTTTTTCTGTTTGCTTTTGATACAGATATGGATTCTTGGGGAGAGCCGCGATATGACCCATACTCCAACGCATACACTTCAGGGTGGAGAGATCACCCCAATTCGAGTTATGGGTACCAACAATACAATCCATATGGTTATGACTACCAGGAGTTCTACCCAGAGCCACAATCTTTCTACCAGTCGGGTACTCCAAGGCATTACAATCCGACCTATGAGCATAGTTCGCCTGAGTCCAATCCAAATATCGCCACTGCAGCAATGCTCAAAAACTTGACTCAGCACTTCTCCTCTCGTGCAAGCAACTCAACTGAAGAGATGCTTAGGACCTTGACTCAACAGTTCACCACTCATGTGCAGAACCATGAGTCAAGCATCAAGGAAATAGTAGGGCAGGTGAACCAGTTGGTGGAGTCAGTTATACAACTCAAAGAAATGAGGTCGGGAAATCTACCATCTCAAATGGTAGTAAATCCGAGAGAAAACGTTCCTCCTAGTGCTGAAGAGGAGGACGAATATGAGATGGAGAACATCGCCCACCGCCCCGCGTCACCTCTCACCGCGACCCGGCGCGACATCTCAGTTATCTCACCGCCCCGCGGCGAGACTGACCGCGACCCAGCGGCAAGCCTCAGTATCTCCACCGCGACCTCATAGCCCCGTGGCAATGACCACCGCCCCGCGGTGAGACCAGAGCAACCCAGCGTCCAAAATCCTAGCTCTGCTGATGAGGTTTGGGTTGATCATTTTCATCGTCAAGTGGTACTGACTGAAGAGGAGTACTTTTTGAGATATGAGGAGGAGTGGAGCGACGATGAGGAGGAGTGCTGTGACCATGAATATACTCCGGCCGCCCCCGATCCTCTGGAGGCTGCCTATGATGAGTCTATGCATCTCAACTCCTTCCCTCTTATCTCACTGCAGCCCGCTATACCACTCCCTGAGGCTCTGAAGGACACCCAAAAGGTGGAGAGCAACAAAGGCTTATTTGACACCTTCAGTAGCTGCAAGGCAACCGTCCCTTTGGTCCATCTGGCGGACAGCACCCCTCGCTGCAAGGAAATATTAAGGGTGCTGGGCTTGATCAAGAAGAAGCCGAAGGGGAAACACAAGAAGGAGGCCTTGATACAAGTGGTGAATTCTTACATGCTGAATACGGGGCAGGACATACATGCAGCCCTCGAGATGCTAGGTAGACAGTTTTTCAAGATGGCAAGTGCATTCATGGATACGACAAGTGATCCAGCCATCAACAATTGCACAAGCATGGGGGAGAGGCTCAACATGGAGTATACAAATAGGCATCCCCCTGATATAGATCTCAAGTGCTCAAAAGCTAGGACCAACCCGAGTTGAGGAGGCTGGAGTAGTATGCCAAGCCATGACAATAACTAAGGCGATGTCCGGGAGGCAACCCGAGGTATGTTTTACTTTCTTTGTTTTTCTTTCTTTATTTCTTGCATTAGTTTTGCTTGTTTTGCTTTGTTTTTGTTCTTGTTTTTGTTTCCGACTAACCTACAGGGAAGAGACCCATGCCTATTGAAGAAGTTGTTTCCACACCAATGTAAGTCTCTCCTGTCCCTGCACTAAGTCGCTCCCCGAAAAAACCTTAAACGGGGAGGCAAAAAAAAAACGAAAAAAAAAAAAGTTTTACCGAGTTGTCCAGAGTCACCACGGAGAGGTGCGCATCATGTTGTCAAGGAGGATACATTAACCCCATATATTATTTGACAACGATGATGGCCCTACATTCGACAGCTGAGGAGGAGGAACACTAGAGCCCCCACCATGATCATATCTGGGCTCCACCATGTGTTCCTAGAAGGCCGTGCAATCCTACTATCATTGCTACACCACTATTCACCAAAGTGGTTTCCTATGGTTGCACGGTAGATGAAGACGATAGAGTTGATGAAGAAACCCGCCCAACACCAGAGACCTGGACATATCTTGAGAAGACCGCCAGCGATCACCTACAGTGTCCAAGCAGCTTGGCAACGTTTGTGAGTTATTTTTTGCTTTTCCCTCTACTTCTATTCTTTTGTCTTTCATTACATTGAGGACAATGCAATGTTTAAGCATGGGGAGAGTTCTATACTTGCTACGTTATTGAGGAGAAAAAAGAATAAAAATGAAAAAAGCCGAAAATTGAAAAAAGGCATACATTTGAAATCCTGGGATAGGTCGAAAACCCGAAAGGGCGGCCTAGGTAATAAGCAGGTGGCTTGGACCAGCATTAGGCTGGGGTAATAATTAGTCAAGAGTGACGTGAGCCTATGTGAGTACATCTATTGGAAAATGAAATGAGTGGCTTGGTGAAAACCTGAAAGGGCGCCTTGGCAAAATGAGCGAAAAAAGAAGAAGAGTGATTTTAGGATTTCTCATTATTCTTGGCGAGGCATCATAAGAAGAGGAGTCAAAGAAGGATTGTCGGGTAGGTCACTCTGAGAGGCATAAGAAGATAGATGGGAGATAGGATTAGATTTTGTTTCACTCTATGGTGTTTGGGATCAGCTTGGGGGAAGTACTCTGCTTTCCTTTTAGCTTGGATGTGTGGGTGTTGAGATTTATTGAGTTGATGTTGTGTTGTATTGTGTCGGTGTGCTGTGCGTATGGTTTTGGTTGTCTGAAGCTGATGGTTGAGTTGTTGTAGTCACTGGTATCATGTTTGCTCACACTTCCTGAGACCTTGGTGTTTGATGATTGGAGTATGATTAGTTTTGATTTACTCGGAACGAGTAAAGGTCTAAGTGTGGGGATATTTGATAGGTGTCATTTCATGCACCTTAACTAGTGATTATTGACATATTTTAGATGGAGTTTTGGAGTAGATTTAGGCTAAGTCTGTAATCTAGAAGAGTAGTTGAGAAGTGAAGATATCCAAGGTTTTACGGCTTAGATGGAGATGATGAGGATCTGCTGGAGTTTATTGGAGAAGACTACCAATACTTGGTAGTAATGAAGAGCAGAAGAGAAGAAGAAGAGGAGCTGAAAAGAGAAGAATGGCGCCCCGCGCTAGAGCCACCGCGACCCGGCAATAAGTCTCAGAGAAGGATGCCGCCCCGCGGTGAAAATCACCGCCCCGCGGTGGGAGTTGGCGTCCCGCGGCCGTACGAAGCAAATTAATTAAAGAGTCGCGTGCTGATTGCTGTTGATGTGGGCCACAGGAGGAAATAAGGCCCGTGAAGAAGAAAAGCCCAATTGAGAAGAAAGGCCCACGAAGGAACAGTTGCCGCGTGAATTAAAGAAGCAGAAAATGAAGCGGGAGATTGAGAAGTTGGATGACGTCAGCAGCTGAGGAAGATGGAGATGGGCCGATGATATGGTGTTGGGCCGTGCATGTGCTGAACGCTGGTGGGCCGAGCTGAAGCATATGGAGGCTGATGCTTTGTTTTGCCGCGAGGCTTGCGCGAGGGTACGGGATTAATTTCCCGGGATCTGATTTCTTATATTTGGTTACCATCTTTATTATTATTTCCTTTTATTATTTTTACAATCTTTTAGAATTAGGTTAAATACTCTTTTTGTTAACCTAGTTGAGACATCACGTTAGAATTCCGATTAGTTCGTAGTTCGCCTCCAGGGTTTCCAACCCATGGAGAACTAAACATTTTTGTTCTACTAGACGTTTGAAGCAATACAGTTGATTCGGTTGTGAGATTTATATTCCTTGTTCTTATTCTTATGTGTGTTGGATTGATTCTCTTGGTTATATTGATATTGATTTATGTTGGTTTATCTAGAGTTGCTAACTAGGTTTATCGATATTTATCATATTGTTAGGATTGCATATAGGGGTTCCGAGTGCATATCTAGTGGCAAACACAATTGTGCGTATAGGGGTTCCGAGCGTACAATTGTGTGTGAGAATAAATTGCATGTTAAGTAGGGGAGTGAGTACTTGTACGTCTTTCTACTTGCATGTATCCTATATCCTTGTGTGTATTGCTATTGCTTTGTTGGTGGTAAGGTATCCCGGTCTGGTACCGCGTGACAGGCGTGACTGGCGTATTTTATCATTGGCATAGTAATAAGTCTATTGACAACTGTGAGAATCGGTAGTACTTAAGATCAGGGTGGGGAACAACCATAAGAATAGTTAAAGAACTTGGATTTATAGATTTCTATGATCAACTTGCATCTCTGTATTGTGGATCTCATTCTAGTAGAACTACTTTCCCCATCATTCTTATTCTTTCTTCTAAAAGCTTGCATCTTTGTTACTCTGAGTTTGATAACCAAAATCCCCCCTTCTTGTTACTTTGCATGCTTGTGAACACATAGATTGATCACTTCCTCCCTGTGGACTCGATCATTGCTTGCCTCTACTACTTGTTTAGGTTTGTTAGGATTATTTTATTTGTTTAGGTGTCACGACAACAAACGCCTATCAGGCAGCCTAGCGATTGTCTCCGGAGGAAAGCCCCCGACTTGGAGGACTTGATCCAGTTCCGCCTCTGACAAAGTGCTAACCAGCGCATCCGACTCCGTCAAGATAAAATGGGGAGGAACTTCACCTTCTCTAGCGTCGAAAAGAGTCTTCGACGACTCAGAAGCCTCAAGAGAAACCATCTCGAGAATAGAGAAGGATGGGAATTGGAGAGCTATGGCTAGGAAAAATCAGAAAGCTATGACGAGAGAGACCAAGAAACTTACCAGAAGAAACTTGCAAAGGAAGAAGATGAAGACTAATCGTTTCCCTTGCTCAGAATTTATGGAAAGATATCATGATCTGCAGAGACGTCGCGTTATGCCCTAATCGCAAGCCACGTCGACCTGTGCAACCGCGCCAGAAAGGACGGTGGAGATCGTGTCCAGAGAAGTTGCCACGGATTTCGGTCTACTTGCCTAAACCGTAAGCCCATAACAACTTGGGGATATTGTTGGGCCTGGCATCCCAGGAGAAAGACGGATCAAGTGGATCGAACTCAAGCCCACTGCAGATCGGAAGAACAGAGGAAAAGCCCAGAGGAGCCGACGAGACTTCTCTGGTCGAGTATCATCCGACAGGATCGCAAGGATCTCGCCACGCATTTAATGCCCAGATCACGCAACGGCCATAATATTAAAACCAACGTAATCACAGAGATTCAATGGCGCAATCTTTGCCATTACTCTCAACATTGAAGATGAAATATTCGGCAAGAAATGTAAAACGGTAACAAGGGTGAAAGACTTACCATATCGGGACGACAAAGAGGATAAGAAACAACACGCACAATTACGCAAGGGACACGAGCATTCTTACTCAGAAAACACACCAGAATAGCACTCTCGCTCTCAATCTAGCTCTCTAACGGCTTCCTACGCCTGACCCCCGCCGGTCGCCACTCATAAGTCACTGGTCGAGTCCCACTCGATCTCTGGTTTTATCACGATAAGTTGTATCACGATTCAGTCTGATTAAACACGACATCTAATAAAACCATCACGCTATTACATATTTATTCTTTGTTTATCTATTGCTTGCTTGGTTTGGATTGTTTTTTATCATTTGATCGACTAGTTACCCCGTCTAAGGCGATTTAGGTCGTCCGATCTTTTCGCCCCAAAACACATACCTCTTGTTGTTATTCCGTGAAAGTGTCGGGTTATGTATCGTTCCTTCGGTTATTATTCGAGGGACAATGATAGTAAACGGTTACGATCACTCGAACCATTCTGCTTTGTACCCTTGCTAGTCTATTCAAGTAGACTAACCCACGAACATTGTTCTCCGCATGTGGGTTGGTGTCATCCGTTCGATTTGGCACATCAGATAGAGCGAAGATATGAGGAGACTAGATTGACTATGAAGACGACGGTTGTTTTGGATGTTTTAATAATTTCTTTTAATTGGGTTGAGATCCTTGGGCAGGTGATCATTACGATCACAACCCTTTTTGTAATATCTTTTATAAGACTTCCGTTGTAACTTATTTACTCTGTTATATATTTAAAAGACTTCCACTGTATTTGTTCAAACTCTGTGTTTGTCCTATTCGGGATTGGAATGTAATCCCGTAACTCATGTTTCATTTGATTGATGTTTTGATTTGAATACTTTGATCATTATGTATCAATTGTATTCCATGAATTGTATTTAAACCGGTAAAGCCTTGGGTGACCTTGGTAAGGAACACTAGGGTCACTGGCGGTAATACTTTTCCAAATGGGTTCAGATTTGGGGGTGTTACAGCACAATTGGTATTCACTCCTTGTGGGGAGTGGATAAAAGGGTAGGAGGTCGCGTGTTCGATTCTCACCAACAACCTGATGGAACTGGCCACCATTAATTTGGTGTAGGCCACCAGAGATGGGTTGGGGTACATGGGCTGCGGCTCATAGAGTGTCTCATGTTGGGCCTGTAGGTCCGTGGCTTGAGCACTCACATAAAAGTTTACTTTTTTTGTAATACCCACACCACATTGGGCCGGCCTATCACAGGGTTGCAGCCCATACATCCCAACCCATCTTTGGTAGCTCCTCCTAATTAATTAGGAAGCTATTTCCAAGAGGTTGTTCGTGAGGCTCAAACTCGAGACCTCCCGCTTTAACAAGAAGCCTTATGCCCTCTTGCTACCAATTGTGCTGCAGCGCAATTGATAACAAGAGGGCATAAGGCTTCTTGTTAAAGCGGGAGGTCTCGAGTTCGAGCCTCGCGAATAACCTCTTGGAAATAGCTTCCTAATTAATTAGGAGGAGCTACCAAGGATGGGTTGGGGTGTATGGGCTGTAGCCTTGTGATGGGCCGGCCCAATGTGGTATGGGTATTACAGAGGTATATAACGCATACAGACATTAAATAAAAGATGATGACATATGAAGGGGATGATTGGTTTAAGCGATACTTTATCCTCATCTTTGTCAACACTGTTGTTAAAAGCCAGCCAAATGGGAAAATAAGCTTTGTGATACTTGAACTACTTGGGGATGTTGAGAGGATAAGGCACTACAATTGGAGTACATTAATTCTTGATCGATTGGTAGATAACACCATCTCATGGTCTAAAATAGCAAATGGTACATACAGAGGAGCTCTGCTGTTACTCATGATAAAAACTAAATCATTTAATTCATATTTCGTTTTTGCATATATGAACTAGCTTGTGTGTGCATGTATAATATCCTTGTGTGTGCATGTGTAATATACTAGTATGCATATGAAAACACAAGCATGTGCATGTCAAATAACTAGTGTGTGCATTTCAAATGACTAGTGTGTTCATGTTATATAACTAGTGTGTTCATGTCAAATAACTAGTGTGAACTTATCTTGTGTGCATATAAAATAAACTTGTGGGTTTGCATGTAAAATAACATTGTGTGCACAAGAAATAGCATGTGTGTTCATATTACAGCACATGTGTGTGCATATTAGACTACACTTCAGTTTGTATGAATATAGTGCACTAAAAAATATTTGTTTGTATATATTTGCAGTTGGTGTATGTTGATCGTGTCACAATGAAAGGCAAAGAGGTTGAAAGAGCATATCCAATAATAAAAAATTAGACAACACAAATGCTGAAGAAGAGGGAAGATGACGAGATACTTCACGGAGGTTTTGGGAAAGGATATCCAAGGGAATGACCACAATTACTTGATCAAGAGCATCCGAGAGAGATCCATGAAGCAACAGTAATGGGAGAACAAACTCAAGTTGTAGTTGATGATGATCTCAAGACATTTATTGAGGGTTACATAACTGATGTTGAGGACATGGCCTTATAGATTAGAAAGTTCCTTAGGAGGATCAAGGAAACACCAGCACAACTAACTAAGCATGGTGTATTGAACAAAGTTAATATCGAGTGTGAGAAGATGTTAAATGTGAAGTTTTGTTTAGAATCTCAATCACAACCAGAAGATGACGACCAAGACACCCAAGATGAGTTCTGGGAGAAGGCTGTAAAGTGCATGGAGGAGATTGAGAAGACAATCAAAGAGAAAGAAACATATGATGGACCTTATGGGGGTTTGGGGATTCCAGGACTTTCACAATTTATTAATCAACTCTCAAGAGAACATGAGCAAGTAAGCAAAAAAATTGGTATGTTATTGTATTTGTGTATTATATCACAAAAACACTAATTCCTGCATTTAATTGTAATAAAAGGCACCTGAAAAAAAAAACATGGGTGAGGATACTTTTCATACCATAGAGGACCAGCATATGAAAACACAAGCAGAAAACAGCAAGGTATGATATTGTATTACGTGTTCATATACTTTAGTCAATGTGTTTCTTTGTCATAGGAGTACATTTAATTTGTGTTCATTTATTTCATGATTGCAAAAGAAGAAAAAGAACGTGACATTTCTTGAAGACATACCATCATTTGACTTAGGAATTTCACCGATAAATACACAAGTGAATCAATTTTACTTGTTAATTCTTTTGTACATGTAACAAAGTGTATGTTTATACTAAACTTTTGTCATCATCAAATTTTTTTTGAAGGAAAATGAGGACATGTAGATTGTTGGACCAAATACTAGTCTACAAAAAAAGGTATAGACAAAGAAAAGGTTGTAATATGGCCATGTTTGTGAACTATTCATGCTTTTATTCTACGTGTGCATATCAAATTAACTTATGTGTGCATTTAAGACTGCGTGTGTGTGCATGTAGAACAATGTATGTTTTTATATGTGACAAACTGCGTGTGTGCACAATTGTGTGCATTCGAGACAACATGTGTGTGCATTCAAAAAATAAAAGTGTGTTCATGCTATGTCAACGTTGGTGTTCATCAGATAAGCAGTTATGTGTTCACAATTGTGTGCATTAGTACTGTGAAGTTGTGTGCAAATGAAATGAGTTTTTGTGTGCATGTCAAAATAAATATGTGTTCATGCTTTGTCAACGTTGGTGTTCATCAGGTAAGCAGTTCTGATGTAACGCCAACACATCCACGGAATGTAGAGAAAAGGATATGTAATCCTTCAGAATACATGAAGTCACCATTTAAGTCAAGAGAGGTGAATATTGAAGAAAAATGTTCATTAACTAAATGTATAATACTTTTTTTGCAGAGAGTTGTGTTCATCAATTTCCTCATGAGAAACCACATGATTGCCAAAGCTCGCATCTTAGAAGATGAAAATAAAGTTCCAACAGAAAGGTTGCAAATGAACTGGAGGGACAACAAGAACAAAACTGATTGTGGAATATATGTCATTCGACACATGGAAACATACAAAGGCAATGGCTTATTTGATTGGCATAGTGGCCTCAAGAAGGGAGACAAGAAACAGATGGCAACCCTAAGGGTGAAGTACTGCTACGCCTTCCTCACAAGCGAACACAATGAGCTGAAGAAAAAGGTTGAGCAGATAGTTGCAGAAAATCAAAAGAAGAAAGGAGCTGGGAGAAAGAAAAATTGATTGCTAAGTAGGGCAGAAAAGAATATTTTGTGTTGAAAAAAAGACATATGTAGTAGGAAATTGTGTTTTCAGCTGCAGTAGGAAATTGTGTTTTCAAGCATAGTATGAAATTGTGTTTTCAGCTATGTAAAATATGTGTGTGTGCGTATCAGTATTTCCTTTGTGTTCACATATAACAACGTGTGTGTGCATGTAAACAAACTATGTGTGCATATAAACTAAGTGATGTGACCCTGCCATCCATGACAGCCACTGAGGAAGAGGAAGTCATGAGCATTCGCTCACAAGGCCCTATAACAAGATCGTGTGCCAAGGCCATCGCCAACGCGACACAATCATTGATTGTGCACGTCATCGCTAGCCAAGGGACGCAAGAGACCGCGTTCTCTCTTACACGCCTCCAGCCAAGTCCAGAGATCGCGTTCTCTCTCAAGATCCTCTCCACCATCATTGATCGCGATCTTTGATTGTTTTGTTATTTTTGAACATTATTATTTTCAGTGTTTTCGTTTGGGTGTGTGTTCCACGCGTGTCGCGTGGGCTAGCCCATTAAGCGAGACTCGGCCCATCCGAGTCCTGTTACCCCCTATAAAAGGCCATCTCATCCTTCTGTAATAGGTTACGTCAATTTTATCTAAGTTATTGTTGAGAGCCATATTGCCTCCATCCTTAGACCGACGTCACAAAACTCTCTCTTCTCATCTCCTTCCTCCGTCGCCGACGCTACGGCCATCCACTCGAATTCCTCGAGTTTATCCCCTCCGCTGCCGACGCTACGGCTTCGCTCGCCTTTCGAGCCACCACCCATCATCGCGCTCGCTTGCTCGTGCGAAGAGACAACACCGCGTTCCAACCATTCCCTCTTGGATTCGACACGCGCGACTCACCACCAAGATCTCGATCCGGCATTCGAAGGCAAGAACGCATCAACTGGCATCAGAGCCTTTGATCTTGTAAGTCGCTTGTCAAGTTTTCAATTGTTCACGAAATTTTTTTCTTTACCATCATCTTACTTCCGCCATTGTTACAAAAAAAATTCTTCCTTGCATGTCCATCGGTTGCACAAGGCAAGCCCTTGACCGAATCCGTGGTTGATCCCTCGCGACATTTGTGTGATTTGCTTGCATTAACTCTTCCGAAATTAATTGCTTAATTTGCTTAATTGATTCCGTGAATTTCGCCTGCATATCTTGCCATATCTTCAGTTGTTGGTCGTTACAAATCTACAATATTTTCTCTCTCCTATCACCGAAAATAATGTGATATTCTTTCCTAGTTACTTAGCCGTTTTTCTTTTGTTTGGTTTAAATCTTATCCGATATCCATCTAAAGTCAAAGACTAAGATCTCGGATTTGAAATTCAAAATTCAAAAGTCAAAGTCGAATTAAAAAAAAAAAGACTCGACTAATTCAAAAAAAAAAGGAAAGTCAAAATAAGGCAACCTTCTTCCATCACGGCTAGGCTCATTTCTTTACCCCTCCATCGTCTAGTGTTCACACCTTGAAGGTTTGGTTTTGTGTGTTTGCATTGTTTACGTAAGAGGTTAAGACTTAAGTGGTTGGTTTCGTTGGGTTTTGTGCTTGCATATCACACTTATTTTGTGCTTGCCTTACCCGCCCTCACGGCCAAAAGACCTAGCCTTCCTACGTGAACACTTGTGACTTGTTAAGTGCTTGCTTGTTCTTTGGTTTTGTTGTTATTGTTCGTTTTTACTTGCATGTCTGGTCACATTGTCATAGGAAGCATGACGGCCCCTACTCATCCCAATGGAGACGATAATGGTGCCAACGAGAACGCGCCAAATCCATCCCTGGTTCCACAACATGACCAACACATTGAAGATCACATTCTGGAGCTCTCCGCGGAACAACGCGAGATACAAGAGCTCAGGCGCCAAGTTGCTCAACTGCAGGCCACGCAACGCGCTGCGACAGTGCTTCCCACACAGACTATGATGATTCCTATGGACACCCTGGCCATGCCGCGTCCAACTGAAGTCGGGCCAAGTCAACCACGCGTGGACAAAGGCAAAAGGTTGATGCCCTCACCCTCAAACTTGCAACCGCGACTTCAACGAATACAATCTGTGATTGAAAGCCGCCAAGGCTATGTGTCACATCGCGAATGCTACGCATCGCGAGCCATCCCTGCCGGCTACGACAGCGGCTCCGACCGCGACAATGATTCACATGGTGAGTACTCTGAACCCTTTGACTCACATGACAGGTATGAATCCAGAGGAACAAGACGTCATCGTGAGACTGCTTCAACGCCTCTTGCCGGCCGTGCACGACGCGATGACTGCGACTCAGGTTTGCCGCGTAGATCCTATCGCGCCACAGACATTAGGCCGCGTCAGCGTCGCCATGATCTCACTCCAATTCCCTTCGACGTCAATGACCACCTTGGCCATCAAAGCACGCGCACACCGCGTTATGGCTCCGATGGCTATGGATCGACGATGCCAACTATCCATGATGACTTCAATGAGTTCGACGACAAGGAGATGGAGGACGTGGGGATGATCAATCTAGGCTCCTTCCATTCCCCTTTGGTGATCCCATTGAACTCCAAGATAGGCCCGTGGATTGGATTCCGCCCCCACTACAGCCAGTAGAACCACAGCATCGCGTTCACGGAGACAATAGGCATGACACTCGTGGCCAACACCACGAGGACATGGCGCGTGACTTTCGTCGCCACCACGATGCCTTTGTTCCAAGACGACGACAACGATGATGTGGTTCTACTGGCTATAGTGGGGGAGGAATCCAATCCGCGGGCCTATCTTGGAGTTCAATGGGATCACCAAGGGGAGGATGGAAGGAGCCTAGATTGATCATCCCCGCGTCCTCCATCTCTTTGTCGTCGAACTCATTGAAGTCATCATGGATAGTTGGCGTCGTCGATCCATAGCCATCGGAGCCATAACGCGGTGTGTGCGTGCTTTGATGGCCAAGGTGGTCGTTGACGTCGAAGGGAACTGGAGTGAGATCATGGCGACGCTGACGCGGCGCAATGTCTATGGCGCGATAGGATCTACGCGGCAAAACTGAGTTACGGTCATCGCATCATGCGCGGCCGGCAAGAGGCGTTGAAGCAGTCTCGCGAAGGTGTCTTGTTCCTCTGGCTTCATACCTGTCATGTGAGTCAAAGGGTTCAGAGTACTCACCATGTGAATCATTGTCGCGGTCAGAGCCGCTATCGTAGCCGGCAGGGGTGGCTCGCGATGAGTACAACGCGCCACCTCGGGACTTCGTCGCTGAAGATATACAGGCTGGCCGCGCTCACCGTCCTCATCAACGCGCTCAAGAACCTGCACAACGCGCTTATGCGCCACAGCCTGCTCAGCACACACCAAGGCTTAGCCGCCATGAGGTAAAAGTTAAAATTGAGCATTTCTTTGGCGAATATGATCCGGTTGTGTTTCTTGAGTGGGTGCAGGCTACAGAGTATACTTTGCGATATTGCCACATTCCCACAGAAGAGCATGTTGACGCGGCAACCCTACACTTCTGAGGCGATGCACGCGTTTGGTGGCACAGGTTCGTGGACGACCGCGTTTGTCGACACCTTGCCCCCATCACGGAGTGGCACCAGCTTGTCTATGTCATGACACAAAAGTACGTGCCCGTGGACTATAGAAACCAGATGCGAATGGAGATTACAATGGCGCGACAAGGTACCAAAACACCTCTGGAGTTCTTCTCTCGCTTGGAAGACATGTACTACAAGGCAAGCATCAGTGTCGCCCCGTCCACATTGCAGACAAAGTTTCTGAGTGGCTTGAATGTGTCAATCCGTGACCAGCTCGAGATTTTGCCAATCAAGGATCTCAATACCTTGACTCACACCGCGATGAAAATACACAACCAACTCTCGCGTCGTCGGCAATCCTCTTGGCAAACCCCAGGTCAACGAAGGTATGATTCTAACCCTGGTCAACCCCCTACTACTAATGTGCACGGTCCACCCACAGGAACCATCGCGTCAAATCAAGGCCGACATGGGAAGACCGCGACATCCATCACCAATGCTCCTCGTGCGATGCCTACAAAGGGCTCATCACCAGCCCCTAAGCGCGCGCGTGACTTAGAATGTTTCAAGTGTGGAGGACGAGGGCACTACAAGCGGGATTGTCCAAACAACAAGAAGGTCCTCTTCTCCAGCATCGCCGCGGGCTATGAATCTTACGAGGAGGAGGACACGGCCCTTGAGACCATCGAGGAAGGATTCGAAGATGACAACGAGGAGGCTTACACTTGTGAAGCCGCCGCGCTACATGATGGCACACCTCTCAGCCTTGTCACGCGCCGTATCCTCACTGTCAAGGAAGCCACACTTGTCGACCAACGCGAGAACCTCTTCCACATGCGTTGCTTGGTCAAGACATCATCTTTGAGTGTCATCATCGATGGAGGCAGCTGCTGCAATATAATCAATGAAAAGGTGGTCAACCATTTCAACCTGCCAACTACACATCACCCACAACCCTATGGCCTACAGTGGATTTCTTCGAGTTCTGGTAACACTGTAACTCAACAATGCCTTATTTCTTTTTCCATTGGCCAATATTTAGATTCAGTCCTTTGTGATGTCATTGCAATGGACGCTACACATCTTTTGATGGGGCGCCCATGGCAATTCGACAGGCGCGTTCTTCACGATGGCTATTTAAACACTTATGTGTTTACTTACCACGGGAAATGCGTCACACTCTTACCCATGTCTCCCCATGAGATTTTACAGGATCAGGTTGAGCGTGAGCGCCAAAAGGCTTTGGAAGCAGCAAAGACCGCGTCAATACCGATGCAATCAAAACAGGATACTGGAGAGCCTTCCAACACCCCAGCCCCTACCAGCAGGATATCGTGTACTTCCTTAGGGCACGAAGGCGCTTCCAATGACAACGCGCCCAAGGATCGAACGCGTTGCAAGGAAGGTGACAATACCGCGCCCACCAGCGTCGCGTTGAAAGGCACCTGTGAGCACAGATTACTTCTTGCGCGGCCAAGCGACCTCACTGCCACCTTGAGCGGCAAGGCACCATGTTTCCTATTGGTGCCAATGCCTTGCATTCCAGAGAACACCATCACCGAACCTTTGCCGAGCGCCATCAATCAATGCATTGCTCGATGAGTTCAAAGACATCTTCCCAGAGGAGCTTCCGTAAGGCCTTCCCCTATTACGAGGCATTGAGCACCAAATTGATTTGGTGTCAGGTGCCTCTCTGCCAAACCGCGCTGCCTATCACGCTGGACCCGAAGAAACAAAAGAGTTGAAGCGCCAGGTGCAAGATCTTCTGGCTCGCGGCTACGTGAGGGAATCCCTAAGCCCTTGCACGGTCCCCGTGATCCTCGTGCCAAAAAAAGATGGCTCGTGGCGCATGTGTGTCGACTTCCGCGCCATCAATCAAATTACAATGAAGTACAGGCACCTGATCCCGCGTCTCGACGACATGCTCGATGAGCTCCACGGCGCGATCCACTTCACCAAAATTGACTTAAAGAGCGGCTATCACCAGATTCGCATGAAGGAGGGTGATGAATGGAAGACCGCGTTCAAGACAAAATATGGCCTTTATGAATGGATAGTCATGCCGTTTGGTCTTACTAACGCGCCAAGCACGTTCATGAGGCTCATGAACCATGTTTTAAGGGAATTTCTGGGCAAATTTGTTGTGGTGTACTTTGATGACATTTTGGTGTATTCACGTAGTATGGTTGAGCATGTAGAGCACCTTAGGCTTGTATTAGAGTGCTTGAGGCATGAGCGCTTGTATGCCAATCTTGGCAAGTGTCGCTTTGCCTCAGACACAACGAACTTTCTGGGCTACGTAGTCTCCAAGGATGGGCTACACGTGGATGAGGAAAAGGTGAAGGCCATCCGGGATTGGCCCACACCTACCACCCCAATAATGGTTCGAAGCTTCCTTGGCTTGGCGGGATTTTACAGGAGATTTGTCCGCGACTTCAGCTCCATCGTCGCGCCCTTCCATGAGCTAACAAGGAAGGGCGCCGCGGTGAATTGGATGGACCGCCACGCAAACGCTTTCAACGCGTTGAAAGAAGCCCTATGCAATGCATCACTGCTCCAACTCCTAGACTTCAACAAGCACTTTGAAATTGAATGCGACACGTCAAATGTGGGCATTGGTGGAGTCTTGCACCAGGAAAAGAAGCCCATCGCGTTCTTCAGTGAGAAGCTCACAGGGGCCACTTTGAATTACCCCACATACGACAAGGAGCTATACGCTCTAGTCCGCGTGCTAAAGACATGGCAACACTATCTATGGCCACGCGAGTTCGTAATCCACTCGGACCACGCGGCCATTAGCTACTTGAAGAGCCAAGCCCACCTCAGCCGCCGCCATGCACGTTGGGTGGAATTCATGGAGACGTTCCCCTACATCATTGTGCACAAGAAAGGTAAGGAGAATGTGGTCGCCAATTTCCTTTCTCGCAGGTATATCCTCCTTACTCATCTTCAAACTAAACTTTTTGGCTTCGCTTTAATTAAGGATTTATACTTGACTGATTCATTCTTTAAGCCAATTGTTGAGCACTGCCTTAGGGACCGCGAGTTTGAGACATACTTTTTACATGAGGGATACCTTTACAAAGCCGGCCGCCTGTGCATTCCTAGCTCGCCCATTAGGAAACTCCTCATTCAAGAAGCCCATGAAGGACGCGGTCATTTTGGGGTTACAAAAACACTAGCTGCCCTTCGTGAGCATTTCTTTTGGCCGCACATGACCACCCAAGTGACACGATATTGTAAGAGTTGTGTCACATGTCAACGCGCAAAGTCTAGTTCCAATCCCTATGGCCTCTACACGCCGTTGCCAATCCCACTAGGCCCTTGGGAAGATTTGTCCATGGACTTCATCACAGGTTTGCCTCTCTCTCGTAAGGGTAAGGACTCCATATTTGTTGTTGTGGATAGGTTTTCCAAAATGGCACATTTCATCGCGTGTAAGACCACCAATACTTCTAGTGAAATCGTCGCGTTGTTCTTTGACAATGTGGTACGTTTGTACGGGATCCCTAGGTCTATTGTGAGTGATCGCGACACCAAATTTGTGGGGCTTTTTTGGAGAACACTTTGGGGAAAGTTGGGTACAAAACTTTTGTTTTCCACTAGCTACCACCCCCAAACCGATGGCCAAACAGAGGTGACCAATCGAACCCTAGGATCCCTCCTTCGGACCATGCTCAAATCCAACCCCAAGCGTTGGGAAGACTTACTTGCTATTGTTGAGTTTTCTTATAATAGGTCCAGGCACTCCGCGACAAAGCTCACCCTGTTCGAGGTCGTCTACGGCAAAAACCCATTGACACCACTCGACCTGATTCCGCGGCCTCTGAAGGACAATGAGCACACTAACGCGGCCAACCACACCGCGATGATCCAGGATCTACATCGGCGAACGCAGGAGCAGCTGGAACGCCGCGCTATACAATACGCCACACAGCACAATCGTGGGCGACGTCGCGTCATCTTTGCACCAGGAGACTTGGTGTGGGTGCATCTTCGCAAAGGCCGCTTTCCAGACAAGCGCAAATCCAAGCTGGCACAACGCGGTGATGGTCCTTTCCGTGTTGTGAAGGCCATTGGCGACAACGCCTACGAGCTCGAGCTGCCAGCCGACTACGGTGTCCACGCGACCTTCAACGTCGCCGACTTGGAGCCTTATGTGGAGCCAGAGTTCGATGATGGTGAAGCGGGGACGCTTCACAGCCAAGTGGAGGAGGGTGATGCGACCCTGCCATCCATGACAACCACTGAGGAAGAGGAAGTCATGAGCATTCGCTCACAAGGCCCTATAACAAGATTGTGTGCCAAGGCCATCGCCAACGCGACACAATCATTGATTGTGCGCGTCGTCGCTAGCCAAGAGACCGCGTTCTCCCTTACACGCCTCCAGCCAAGTCCAGAGATCGCGTTCTCTCTCAAGATCCTCTCCATCATCATTGATCGCGATCTTTGATTGTTTTGTTATTTTTGAACATTATTATTTTTAGTGTTTTTGTTTGGGTGTGTGTTCCACGCGTGTCGCGTGGGCTAGCCCATTAAGCGAGACTCGGCCCATCCGAGTCCCGCTACCCCCTATAAAAGGCCATCTCAGCCTTCTGTAATAGGTTACGTCAATTTTATCTAAGTTATTGTTGAGAGCCATATTGCCTCCATCCTTAGACCGACGTCACAAAACTCTCTCTTCTCATCTCCTTCCTCAGCCGTCGACGCTACGGCCACCCACTCGATCCTATCGAGTTTATCCTCCGCCGCCGATGCTACGGCCACCCACTCAAATTCCTCGAGTCTATCCCCTCCGTTGCCGACGCTACGGTTTCGCTCGCCTTTCGAGCCACCACCCATCATCGCGCTCGCTTGCTCGCGCAAAGAGACAACACCGCATTCCAACCATTCCCTCTTGGATTCGACACGCGCGACTCACCACCAAGATCTCGATCCGGCATTCGAAGGCAGGAACGCATCACTAAGTTAGGTTATAGCATATGAACAATCTGTGTGTGCATGCAACAAAGAGTTTATGTGTGCATTTGGTAGATATGTTGTGTGCATGACAATCAAAAAATTGTAATAAGTTGTCTAATATGATGCAATTTGTGACTCAATACAAACTGGAGAGTGTGTGTGCATATGTTATAACTTATGTGTGCATCACATTATATTTGTGTGTGCATACATAAATATTATGTTTGATAAGTTATATCACGCTAAGCAATTTCTTTGTGTGCATATAAAATATGCTTTTGTGTACATTCGATATAATATGTGTGTGCACGTATAAATAAAAGACTATGAAAATAAAAATGATATCTCATGAGACAATCAGATGTGTGCATGTGAAGTACCCATAACGTGTGCAATACTTCTGGAATACGTGTGCATATGAAAACACATATAAAACACTGAAAATATGAAAAAGATAAAAAGATATAACATTTCATCATTAGGTTTTTAATGTTTTTCATACATAGCTAAAAAATGTAATCTCAAACTTAATTCGTCCATTGTGGGCATGTCCTGCTGTTGTGGCCAACGGTGTTACAAATTCCACACGCTCTCTTTTCCTTCTTTGACTTTTATGTTCCAATCTCTTGTCCTCCCCTAATACGTTTCTTTCTGCCCTTATTATTTGCTTGTTGTGGTGGGAGAACATCAACTTGATCTGGTAACGTACCCACAAATTTCTCAAATGTATACTTGCTTGTTGAGATGGAAGCAGATGTCTCCACTGTTCGTGCACTCATGTATGCTGCCTTTTGCTCCTTTATGACACATAAAAAGTCTTTCATTTGATCAGTGTTGTCCCCCAAAATATCAACACAAGAATAAATCTCTAACATAAGTTCAGTCAACAACCGCTTCTTCTCATCGATCTGAACACTGCCATCATAAACTGAACCATCGACCTCCAAAATAGACTGTAAAATTACTTGCTTTGTCCACCGAGTATTTATGAACTTGGTAGGTAATGACTGGATGCCGATATTTCTGAAAACCATGAAAATGTGACAGTAAGGAATGCCTACACTGAGAAACTTATTGCAGGAACAATGAAAATCATCACTGGAAATCACATGTTGCACAATAGATGTTTTCCCAAATTCACAACCAACATGATACTGGTGAATGTCAGTTTCCTTTGTCATGTCTTTAAGTGTACACTGATATATAGCATTGTAGATCTCTTCTTGAAATTCATAAAACATATTAATTTTGTGAAAATAGATGCACAATGCTTTTTCAACTCCAAAGGGGTCTTCATGCGGGGAGAGCAAGTTGATGAATCCAAATCCAACTTCTTTTTACTGTGCCTTTGTGAATCAATTGCACTATTGAACTGCATCATGAACACAACGAGACTTGATTACGGACCTAGGAAATTCCCAAAAAAACTATTTTAGCTTTCAGATCTTGACGTTGTCCTCAACAAGCCAGTCATTTTGACATTGTGGAAGAATGAAGGTATCCAATAATGGCGTAGCTCAAACATTATTCCTAACCATTGATTATCATGAAGATCATATTCATAAATAATAGAAAACCACTCCTCTTCGAACTGTAGTGGACTAAGTTTGTTGCTCCAAACAATGGAATTGAATTTTTTGTGGAATGCATCAATAATAGTTGGACAAGAGTGAGGAGGAAATTTTACTTTGGTAGGGACCTTCATCATTATATGCCACATACACAAGCGGTGAACAGACACGCTGAAAACACGTTTAACGACAACTTTTACAGCAGGATCTTGGTCAGTAATGATAACATGTGGCTCATGGCCCATCGCCTTTTTCAAATTCTCAAATAACCAAACATAAGATTCAATATCTTCATTCAAAAGCAAACCAGTACCAAATGTAATAGACCTTTTATGATTGTCAACTCCAGTAAATGGAACAAATACCATATTATACCTACAACATGAACACATTAGAAAGCTTAAGATGTGTGACACAATACAGTATGTGTTCATACCAAATGCAGTATGCGTTCATACATAATACAATATGTGTTCATATATAATTCAGTATGTGTGTTCATATTGAAAATTTGAAGAGAACTCTTAGTTTATTTTTAATAACATTATGTGTTCATATGTAATATAGTATGTGTTCATATGTAATACACAATCAATCTATTAAATTAAGAATGTAATAGAATATGGGTTCGGTGAAAAAAATGCATACCTATTCAGTTTGTATGTTGCATCCGCTGAAACAACATCACCAAAGAAAGAGAAACTCTTACGGCTGACAGGATAACACCAAAACAAACGGCATAGTTGGTCCTCCTTGTTAACATGATAATCAAAATAAAATACATCACAACGTTCTTTCCTCTTGAAGAAGTCATCGATGACCATTTGTGCATCACAACCAACCATATATGAGTTAAGACCCCTCTTAAAATTCTTGAAATCAACAACAGTGGCGCCTACATTAGCATATGAACTCACTAAATTCTTGTACACCTTATAGCTCTTCGTTACACCGACATTGGATTTTAGGCAATTCATAATGAAATCCTAGTGAAATGGAGTCACTTTTCTATTGCCTTTCGAAAAATGTTTTTCAGACTCCTGCAGCATCGGATGTGTATGTCGACACTCAAAATTTGCCATGCGGTACCCTTCAGATCCTGCATATCGATAAATGATTCTAGCATTACATCTGCACCTACTAGATGCCCTCCTTCTTTTAACATCATTACCACTAGTGGAATTAAACTCAGCAAAAGGCGATACATGTTTGTATCCTTCTCTATTGCAAACAAGGTACTTCCAAATAATAATATTCGATCGATCATTGGATTTTTTAGTTGAACCCACACGCACATCAAAACCACATGTTTGTTCATAGGTGTGGTAAAACTGAATAGCATGTTCAAGAGTATGAAAAAGTTGTCCAACATATGGCTTCAACTCATCGTTGCACACAGGAGTGTGATACTCAGTATTATTCCCTGGAGAAAGAGGAATTTCCTCAATTTGACCCTTTCCTGAAAATAATTACATAGAAAATATTAGTAAAACTAGAGGAAGATTTGGAAGTTATGTGTGTATAACATTTCTAAACTTATGTGTTCATACATATCAAATCATGTGTGCATGTGTATTGACTCGTGTGTTCATGTAATACTTATTCGTAAAAACTGAAAGCATTTGTTGAAGTTGTGGCATAACATTTCTATTGTGTTCATAAATAAAAAGACATGTGTGCATATTATTTGACTAATGAGTTCATAATCAAGTAACAATAGTGTGCGTCGCGATATTACAATATAAATTGAGAATGTCTTCATCATTTCATATGTGTGTCTAACTAGAATGTAATCGTGTTCAGTGATTCAGCAAAAAATTCATCATCCAAAAGTACCAAACACAAAACATAGTACAAACAACATATCAAAACATTCAATCCCTCACAAAATCTCAGTGAAAATTCAAGGTCAATACATTCAAACAAGCAACTTATCAAAACATTCAACCCCTCACGAAATCTAGTGAAAAAATCAAAGTTAAATACATTCAAAACAAGCACGAGCGAGAGATCCATGAAAACACGAGAGATTTCTGCAAAAAAAATCATCGATTCAAGCTTGCCTGAATCCATAATCGGTATTAGAGGTCGAGATCAAGCCAAATCAGAGAGAAATCAAAGAGAAAATCAAGTATATAAGGTCACGAAAGATCCACGAGCGAGAGATTCATGAACTGACTGCAAAAATCCACGAGGGAGATATCCAGGAGAGCACGAGAGAGATCCAGGAACGAACGCAATAGAGCAGTGAATGAACGCAAAAAAAAATTGTTTTTTCGGTGGATGAACCAACATGCGCCCATCCTTCAGCCAACACGCGCGCGCTTTCAACCCTTAGATCAATTGTGAATTGATGGTTGGGATCCATCCTCAATCCTCTCATATAGTCCTATCTTCATGGATTCTTTTTCCATATAACATATTACTTAACTATTTTTTCTTAATAAAATTTATATACAATTCTTAGACTTCCAATAAATTTGTATGTATACACTCACTTCAATCATCAACCGTAACTAAACTTCCTTCAAGATCTAAAGATAATAAATTGAAATAAACGATTTAAAACCTTAATCACAATTTATTGCAATTTTTGTGTGCGAAGAAAACACTCCTTACACTCAAAGCACTAGTATTGACTTCCTTATTGGATAACTCACAAATTAATATTTTAAGCATTATCACTATTTATTACAACCAATTAATGATGTCAAAACATGACCAAATTCGTTTTATTGACATGACAGGTCTGTATTTGAACCCCATCTGAACCCACCAAAAAATCTTAATAATCCGAAATTATCGATCCCCGAGAGTGTGTGATCTGAACTTGGCCAACCTAAACTTGGTCAACCTAAACTTACGCATATTTTCAATACAAACCTAATATATCTAATATAAATTAGGTGTACATATAAGTTATTAATCATGTACATACAAATAGACGAATGTACTTCACGTAATATACTGAATGTGCAAGTAAATTGGCTAGCTTGAATATGGCATAATGTTTGCCTTGTATGTGCGAGTATAAATTAGGTGCATATACAAGCCATTATCCATGCACATACATGCATACACATATGTACTTCACACTTAATGCATTAAATGTGCATGCAAATTGGTGTGAATATGCATAATGTTTGCACTGTATGTGCAGGAAAAAATATGGCCTCGAAGAGACATTTTAGGAGCGAATAAAGCTTGTCCGGTTAAAAGTGTATGAAATATTGCGTGAATGTTCATATTCTTTTGCACTAAATATGCATAGAAAATTTTGTCCCGAATACAAAAAAAAGTTTGCCCGGAAAAAAAAAATAGTCCCGGAAAAAAAAAGTTGACCGATCAACGTCAGTCAATTAAAAGTACATGAATGTGCATAACTTTTACACTAAATGTGCATAAAAAAAATTGGCCCATACAAAAAAATTGTCCTAAATAAATGGAAGAATTATGTGCACTACTTTTTTGTTCTGGGTACACTATTGAAACGCAACAATCTTGGTTAAGCAAGATTTTTGCGTTTCATGGCAAAAATACCCAAAAAATGCGTTTTGGTACTGAGATGAAACGCATGTATTTTGCTTAAGCAAAATACCTGCGTTTCAAAAAAAAAAAAAAGTGTCTTCATACAAAGAAACGCAGGCATTTTGCTTAAGCCAAATGCCTGCGTTTCAGCTTTTTTTAATTAAAAAAAAAAGAGCGAAAAGCAGGATCCTTGCTTAAGCAAGGATCCTGCGTTTCACTAAAAAAAAATGTCTCCAAAATTGCACTTTTTTACATAATCATGTAGAGAATTTCAATACGAGTCCGTACATATAAAATTCGTCCAAAACGGACATCGTTTGCCCCTTCAAAAGCCCCAAAAACGAAGTCTTTATACTTTTTTTTTACAATTTGGTGCCCGACATATAAGGCATTGTAGTGAATTTTTTTGGTATTTTCGGCATTTTTCTACTATAATTTTGTATAAGATTTTAATACGAGTATGTAACTATACGTTAGAACCATAATATATAATTATAATATATAACTATACAATATAACAATAGTATATAATTATACGATATAACAATAGTATATAACTATAGTATGAAACTCTATGATATAACCATAGTATATAACTATTTGTTAGAACCATAATATATAATTATAGTATATAATATAACCATAGAACGTTAGAACCATAATATATAATTATAGTATATAACTATACGATATAACCATGGTATATAACTATAGTATATAAATGAACGATATAGCAATAGTATATATATAACAATACAATATAGTCATAGTATATAGTTATATATTATGATTATATCTTATAGTTATATCCAATTTGGTTATATCCTATAGTTATATCGTATGGTTATATCCTTTAGTTATATACTATGGTTATATATTATAGTTATATACTATAGTTATATATTATAGTTATATCCTTTTGTTATATACTATGGTTATATCTTATAGTTATATACTATGGTTATATCTTATAAGTATATCCAATTTGGTTATATCATAGTATATAACTATACGATATAACCATGGTATATAACTATAGTATATAAATGAATGATATAGCAATAGTATATATATAACTACACGATATAAGCATAGTATATAGTTATATATTATGATTACATCTTATAGGTATACCCAATTTGGTTATATCTTATGGTTATATCCTATAGTTATATATTGTGGTTATATCTTATAGTTATATCCACTTTGGTTATATCGTATCGTTATATCTTATAATTATATATATTAGTTATATCTTATAATTATATCCAATTTGATTATATCATATCGTTATATCATATAATTATATATTATGATTATATCTTATAGTTATATCCAATTTGGTTATATCTTATAGTTATATCCTTTAGTTATATATTATGGTTATATCCTATAGTTATATACTATGGTTATATCTTATAGGTATATCCAATTTGGTTATAGCTATAGTATATAACTATACGATATAACCATGATATATAACTATAATATATAAATGAACGATATAGTAATAGTATATATATATATAACTATACCATATAACCATAGTACATAGTTATATATTATGATTATATCTTATGGTTATATCCTATAGTTATATACTGTGGTTATATCTTATAGTTATATCCAATTTGGTTATATCGTATCATTATATTCTATAATTATATATTATGGTTATATCCTATAGTTATATACTATGATTATATCTGTAGTTATATATACTATGGTTATATATTATAGTTATATCCTTTAGTTATATATTATGGTTATATCCTATAATTATATCCTATGGTTATATCCTTTAGTTATATACTATGGTTATATCCTATAATTATATAATATGGTTATATCTTATAGTTATATTCAATTTGGTTATATTATATCGTTATATACCATAGTATAAAATTATAGGATATATCCATAAGATATAATCAAACTGGATATAACTATACAATATAACCATAATATATAACTATAGGATATAACCATAATATATAACTATATGATATAACCATAAGATATAACCAAATTGGATATAACTATAAGATATAACCATAGTATATAACTATAGGATATAACCTTCGTATATAACTAAAGGATATAACTATAATATATAAACATAGTATATAACTATAAGATATAACCATAGTATATAATTATAAGATATAACGATATGATATAACCAAATTGGATATAACTATAAGATATTACCATAGTATATAACTATAGGATATAATAACTAAATTGGATATACCTATAAGATATAACCATAGTATATAACGAAAGGATATAACTATAATATATAACTATAGTATATAACTATATTATATAACCATAGTATATAACTAAAGGATATAATCATACGATATAACTATAGGATATAACCATAAGATATAACCAAATTGGATATAACTATAAGATATAATCATAATATATAACTATATACTATGACTATATTGTATAGTTATATATATATACTATTGCTATATCGTTCATTTATATACTATAGTTATATACCATGGTTATATCATATAGTTATATACTATAATTATATATTATGGTTCTAACGTTCTATGGTTATATTATATACTATAATTATATATTATGGTTCTAACAAATAGTTATATACTATGGTTATATCGTAGAGTTTCATACTATAGTTATATACTATTGTTATATCGTATTGTTATATAGTATAGCTATATGCTATTGTTATATCGTATAATTATATACTATTGTTATATTGTATAGTTATATATTATAATTATATATTATGGTTCTAACGTATAGTTACATACTCGTATTAAAATCTTATACAAAATTATAGTAGAAAAATGCCGAAAATACCAAAAAATTTCACTACAATGCCTTATATGTCGGGCACCAAATTGTAAAAAAAAAGCGTATAAAGACTTCATTTTTGGGGCTTTTGAAGGGGCAAACGATGTCCGTTTTGGACGAATTTTATATGTACAGACTCGTATTGAAATTCTCTACATGATTGTGTAAAAAAAGTGCAATTTTGGAGAAATTTTTTTTTTGTGAAACGCAGGATCCTTGCTTAAGCAAGGATCCTGCTTTTCGCTCTTTTTTTTTAATTAAAAAAAGCTGAAACGCAGGCATTTTGCTTAAGCAAAATGCCTGCGTTTCTTTGTATGAAGACAATTTTTTTAAAAAAAAAAAAGTGAAACGCAAGATATTTGCTTAAGCAAATATCTTGCGTTTCACTTCTTTTTTTTTTTTTTTGAAACGCAGGTATTTTGCTTAAGCAAAATACATGCGTTTCATCTCAGTACCAAAACGCATTTTTTGGGTATTTTTGCCATGAAACGCAAAAATCTTGCTTAAGCAAGATTGTTGCGTTTCAATATGTAATGTACCCAGAAAAAAAAAAAATAGTGCACAGAACCTTTGCCTAAATAAAAGGTTGATCAGTCAATATCGGAATATAATTGATCCACTTAAATGAAACTCTAATCTCCTCCCCAGCTCGGAGCCCATTCAAAAAAGAAGATTCTAATCTCCGCCCTAGGCCCTAGCTAGATGGGAGCCCATTTAAAAAAGGAGATTCATTCTCATTTTATCATTTACACTTTATCAAATCCTTTTTATTTAATTCTCCTTATTAATATAATACGGATATATTTGAGATGAATAGTGAATCCGATAATCCAAATAAAATCGTGAATCTGTTAGACAGCTTGATTACACGTAGCCTCTCCGGGCGATCCATTAGCGTGATCAAATGCATCAGTCGAGTACGAGCCCTGGCTTCACTTGTCCGCAATCTGCATACTTGAAACGCTATGGTATGCTCTTCTCCCTTCAGTTCTCCTACGGATCGGAGTATCATACTATATAATTAATGCATGGCGATCTTTATCATGTACTCCACATATACAAAACTGGAATTTTACTCATTTATAGATCAATCAATGTACGTAGGCACGGAGTTATCATATGTGTTGTGTTTGTGTATACACGGAATCTTAGCTAGTCACATTATCCTTGTTAATTTTACCCTTCCTCTAATCTAATTTGTCCAGGCTAGGTTTCTGATCGATCAAAGATCACGTACATTCAACTTCAAGTTAATTTGTTGATTTAGGGTTCACCTCATTTAATTTTATGTCTCCACTAGTTTCATTCAGTTAATGGGTTCAATCTCTTCAGTTTTAATTCACGGGAGTTTTGAAATTCAATATTCTGTAATGTCCCTTTATTTTAATCTTAGTATCTGACAGTTTATCATCAAGTGAGTGACACAGAACAGATGAAGTAATCTTTCTTTGTTGTGCTCTACTGCTGATTTTTACTATTGTATAAGTTACATCTTGTGGAGATAATTGTTCCACCGGACTTTAACAGATCTCCCAATTGGTGAATCTGAGCCAAGTAATTAACTATTTTGTTACAATTGTGTTTGCTAACTCATTTAGTAGTTGAAGAGGGAAGGTGGTGCGGCGCTGTAACGCAACAACCTCAGAGGATCTCCTTGAGATGGCTGCTGCATCAGCCAGTAAAGCCGCTTTCATTCAAGCTGCGGCTGCAAGGAGGCGCACAGAAGAGCAATAGAGCATATAGAAGCTCACTCTTCGCCTTGGAACATGGGCAAAACGCGAGCTCGTATCCTGCTGTAGCTTACTCACCAAGCTTCCTCAACACCTTTTTCAAGGAGTTGGATGCTTTGTACCGCTTCTGTCGCCCTCACACTGTCATTGGCACTGTGAGTTTCAGCTACCTCCTTCACATATGCATGCCTCTGTTCACACACGCTTAAGCCAGTACAATTCATACTAATGCAAAAGCCTAATCTAGCTTGTTTTCTGTATATATATATATATATGTTTCAGGTTGTAGGAATCACCTGCATTTGTTTTCTCCCTTTAGAGTCATTATTGGATCTATCACCTGGATTTTTCATCGGAATATTGAAGGTATGTATGTGGTCAATGTTCACATTTCAACTTATTTGTGTTTGCATATAACATTATAATAACATGTCATTGATGGTATATTTCTTCATTGTGGCAGGCTTTAGTGCCATCAGTACTGATGAACATTTATGTGGTGGGACTGAATCAGCTATATGATGTAGAAATAGACAAGGTACATATCTACTCTCCATATGCTCAATAACATAGCTTCCACTCTGCAATTTCTCTAGCAAAGAACTTATAGTTCGATGAATGTTTCGAATTAAGACCCTTCAATCTGTTTGTTGTTCTTCCAGGTGAACAAGCCCCATCTTCCTCTTGCCTCTGGTGAATACTCAATGGAAACCGGGTCATTGATCGTGTTTACGTGCTTATTACTGGTAGATCAACTTCAAGCTTTTAGTAGATAGAGCTGCGAGTCAAGTCATTCTATATACAAAATTTTTCTTTGATGTTGTTGTTGGTTTCGTCATATATGTACAGATGTTAGAATATATATATACATCACATACCTAACTCATCTTACCTCTGAAGTTGAGACATAACTTGTCTAGTATATTTAAGTTTAGTGGACTACTCCTCCTATTATCAATTGGTTTTAATATAAAACCTTAGGCTAGCTAGGCCCATACGCACTCCTCAGCGTAGGCCCACTGCCTCTTCTAAACTTGACAACAGACAATGACTCTATGTATGATCAAACTTGATGCAGATGATTTAACAAAAATGCAGATTTTGTGCATTTTCAAAGGATTAGAAATCTTTGGCAAACTAATCATCATGCAAATGGTGTATAAACTTTCTATTGTTTTGTGATTAAATACTATCCATTCATGATCTTGCTAACATAATCGCGTTACACTTTTCTTTGCTTTGAGTAGAGTTTTGCCAGTGGATTTATGTCTCAATCTCCAGCAATACTTGTGGCCCTTGTCATAAGTTGTATGCTTGGAAGTATATACTCGGTTGATGTAAGTTTGTTAACTTGTAAATTGTACTAGCTTTTTAATCTCTTTGCCTTGTCTTCACATGTTAATTCTTGTTTTGACAGCTTCCTTTGCTTAGATGGAAAAGGCAAGCGTTTCTAGCCGCAGCCTGCATCACGCTTGTTAGGGCTTTCATTATCCCGTTCGCCTTCTTCATACACATCCAGAAGTATGTGCTCAACAGATCAATCAGGCTTACACGATCCCTTCTCTTCACTTCTGCTTTTACCTGCTTGTTTGTCCTCGTCATTTCCCTCTTCAAGGTACAAACATCAACTTCTTATCTCCTTTTCACCACATATGGAACTAATGTGAAGTACAATACAGAACTTGCTTAAGAACACGCGTTCGGAACCATGGTTTAGCAATGTGTATAATTCGAAAAATGCGCGCAGGACATACCGGATATAGAGGGAGATAAATGTTTTGGCATCCATACCCTCACTGTTAAGCTAGGAAAGAAGAAGGTTAGTGTTTTAGTGAATGATTTGTTCCGTGAGAATGATGTACATGTAGAACAAATTTTGTGTACTATTGTAATTTTTTTATTTTCTAAAATATAGACAAAAATTTATGTAGTTTTTGAAACTCATCCATGTACAGGCAAAAACTTATACATTTTTTGACATGTATATACATAAGTTTTTTACTGTGTGTGAGTTACTAAAGTGCATAAATTGTTACTTATATGTGTATGAGTTCTAAAAATGCATAAATTTTCGCTTTTTGTGCATACGTTTTTATCGGTATGTGCATTATTCTCACGGGAAGTTTTTTTGTAATTTTGATTAAACTTGCTGTACATAAATGATATGTGCTAGTTGTTGTATGACTTGAGATCTACATTGATCTATGTTATGTTGGTAAAGGTGTTTTGGGTGTGCATCAAACTACTGCTAACTGCTTATGGAGCTTCTGCCGTGTTTGGAGGTTCTTCGCGCTTCTTCTCCAGCATGCTCATCACCGTAAGTGATAATGAATTTGGACTTGCAGCTAGCTAGATGATCATTTACATAATAAGATCACGTATACAAGTTCATACATGGGTGCAGGTTGTCGCACACTCGGCATTAGCCTTTGCTGTATGGCTACGAGCTCAATCTGTTGATCTTGATAGCAACGCTTCGGTATACTCGTTCTACATGTTCATATGGAAGGCAAGTCTCCTTCAATTCAGATCAATCTTCTTTCTCTAATGCTTACCATAGAGGACTAATTCCTTTTCTGTCACAGCTGTTTTATGTTGAGTACGTTCTCGTACCATTTGTTCGATGACAAGATCGATCAAGCTAAGTTTGATTGGAAGCTCAATCTCTCTGCATTTTGGAGAGAGATGCAAATATATGGCCAGCTACGTACCTAGGTATGTGTAGCATTCTAGCTAAGTAGTTGTGGGTTTTGGCTTCAAAGATTGAACACAAAACATTGTTCTTTTGTTTTGTTTAAGGATTATACATATACAACGTAACATACATTGTACCTAGCTTGAAAACGATCATATGCACAATACACGTTTTTTACCTGAAAAAGATGTACCTAGCTTGAGCTTCTACGTCGATTTGGAGATTATCGATTATTTAGTGATCATCAATGAGACAATCTATGATATCAAAACTAGTACTGAGCTACTTACTATGGCGGGAGGGAGGTGGATGGTAGTAGGAATCTGAGACTGCCTCCAAGTTCAACCGGAACAAGGGGAATAAGCGAGTGCAACACATCGGTTATGAGGGGCCGGTAACTGGGTTCGGGCTGCACGCACAGCACCGCCACAGCAGCAACCTAGCAACATTCAAACTCAGCAGAGTTAACGCTACGTATAGTATAATATATGCATAGGGGGATTATACAGCCTTTGTTACGGAAGGTAATACGAACTTGATACAGATGTTTCACGTCCATGGAATCTCGAATGGCAGGGTCGACAATGCTGGGAAGCTTTGATCGATCCGTGAGCTGTGGCATTGCCTGCGGAATTCGTGAACGAATAATACTTGTAAGAAAGCATAAACTGTACGTACGTACGTACGTGCGTAGTTGTGATCGAGGAAAACGTCATTTACCCATTTGACAATCGATTGGGATTCAGATGGCGAGAGTTGCTCGACGCGCTTCCTTCCTAACACAAGCTCTAAGAGTATGACTCCAAACGCGTATACGTCGCTTTTCTCCGTCAATGTACCTGCATAGCCAACAAGTGGTTGGTTTGTAATTGTGCTTCATCGAATTAATAAACATGCCATGTGGATTCAAAACGCCAATCTACAACACCCTGCAATTTTGATCCATTATACAAAGCTTACAAGACAAACTGACGTAGTAACAATGTGTCTTGGCATAAAACTCCGTTTGAGCATAGTAAAGCAAATCAACAAACATATAAGTTAGGACAACAACAGGATAAATTAAAAGTTAAGAAGCCAAATAGGACAAAGACAAAAAAAAAAAGGGGACCACAAATGGTATTTTATTTGTATTATAATAGTTGCAGTCATTAGATTTAGAAAGAGGCTAATATGTGCAATCGCTTGCTGCATAATACTCTCGCTGAAAATGGGGATAAATGATGAAACGAAGGGGTGGAGTTTAAACAAGTTGAGTGAGGTTTAGGCTGAGGCATACCATCTAAAAGGTACTCAGGAGCAACATAATCGGACGAGCCCGAGAGCTTGATGCTACTCTTGCTATGATGCACATCAGCAAGTCCGAAATGCGAGAGCTGAAAACACGGCAAAACGAGTTAATTAAACAACAGTAAAAGTATGTTGGAACAGAGTTTTTCCAAAGGAACTGTTACTAAACACTCGTTTGATCCAACAAAGTAGTAGTAGGTACATGGTCAATTTCTGCATGTGATCTGGCTTTAATTATAAATCGACCACTACCAATACTCTAATGAAATAAAGCAAGTGCCTCTTATTTACTATTTTTGCTTTACCTTTGCGTTGAAGTTGGTATCGAGTAGAACGTTAGATGACTTCAGATCTCTATGAATCACCGGTGGGTTGCAATGCTCGTGCAGATATTCCAGCCCTCTGCTCAATCATAATACAATCCATAGTTTTATTAATACGAAAAATGAAATTCCAAAATGTCTGTTCTGATGAAATCACCTTGCTATGTCAAGGGCGATTCTCATCCGAGTATGCCATGTTAGATCTGATCCCCGAAGTGCCCCTGCAATTTTGTTCATCTAACATTAGCAACATGTTGAATCCTTCCCCCCATTTCAACTACTTTCTACATTATAGCCAAAGTAGTATTCACAAACAAATTGACGATTACCATGCAACTGTGTCTCAAGGGATCCTTTCTCCATCAGCTCATACACAAGATACCTCGCGTCTTCGTGGCTGCAATGTCCAAGAAGAGCGATTATGTTTGGGTGTTTGATCTTATTCAACAAACCGACCTCATTCTGCATCCAAAAAAACATATAACCATGTCAAGTTAGAAGAGGCAGTTGACCTACGCGGAGAGTAATCCACTAAGTTTATATACTAGGCAACTTATATCTCAACTTCAGATGTGGGATGAGTCATGTATGTTATGTATTTATATATTCTAACAAATTCGATTAAGCTAAAGAGCGAGACCTCATATTCCCTAAGATAATCTTGATCACAGGCCTCGAGTTTCTTCACCGCGACAAAGTAGCCCTCCTCAACCTGAGCCTTGTAAACACATCCAAAGCCGCCCTCGCCCAACTTACTCGCCTCCTCGAAATTGGCGGTGGCGGTTTCTAGTAGCTTATAATCAACAATGAGTGATCTCCTTGAGCCATTCGCCTTCAGAGGATTGAAGCTACACTTGGGCTGAGTTGTTGGTGCAAACCCTTTAACAGAATCTTCAAAAATTACAAAAAACACACACCATTATTTCACAGAAGAGACTATTCAGAATTCAAGAACAAAACATTCAAGTGATGCGTTTACCTGAGCTTTTCCCCTTTTTGTTACAGGGACTATCTAACGTCTTCTTCTGGTGATAAATCCACAAGGCCAACAAACACAGCATACAAATGGCAAGTGAGGCAGAGGCAATAACGAGTGCAAGAACCAACTTTCTACTTTGATTTTCCATTTTTGCCCCTCCAATGCTCGGCAGAGGACCTAATCACAGAACAACAACACAAACCAGCAACAGTAGGCGGGTGCATGAAATTCAGACTTGACCTAGAAATTTGGGGGAAGAAAATGGAGGTAATGAAGTGAAGATAGTAGCCTAGGAGTGGGGGCATGGCGGAGGAGGCACGAGAAAACAGTTGAAACAATTAATTACAGCCACATTACTGTCAAAGTGGGGATAAACTTAAAAATTGCTTCGGAATTAAAAAGTTTTCCTAGTGGTCCACAAAGCTGGTTTTGTGGGCTCTTATTTCAAAATGAAATCCAGTGTTTGAATTTTGAAAACTGTTGGATACAGCATAGGAACAGCCTTAAGATTAGAGTGTACCTGGAGAAAAGGCGGCCATTGATGAAGGGATTGGAGGTGAGCTGAAGAGGGTTGGAGAAGAAGAAGAAGAAGGCCCTGTTGAAACTTCAGGGGGAGCTGTGGCACCCACAACAAGAGGAAGAGCAAACGCCCAAATGAGGAATAATAATAATGGCAGATGAACAAACTCAACAACAAAGAAAGGAAGATTCTGCTTCTTCTTCTTCATCATTTGTCCTCCTTCAGCTTGCTGCATGTATAGTGAAGAATCAAGATTCAGATGTTAACATGAGGCTTTCTTTATCATGAGACTAATAATGAGATGTGAGATTTTGGAACTAACTAGAAAGGGGCGAACAGTGACACAAAGAATGCAAATACTGTACTTTATATCAGCGAGTACTCTTTTTTTTAATTTTCAATCATATGATATTTGCTAGTTTTGTGGTTATGGTCCCTTCTGATGAATCTGTTGCTTTTGAATAGTTGATCAAAAGTAAACTGCGGTGTGCAGCCTTGTGTCTGGTCTGTCTTCAGGCTGTATTCATAAATATAAATATATAAACGGTTTTTTTAAGACATTGGTTAATTTTATTTATTTTGAAAACTATTCTCTAAGAGAAAATGATTAAACTCATCTAAGAAAAATTTAACTTTCTAAAATAATAACACTTAATCATAACTTTTTTAAATAAGATTCTTAACATATGCATTAGGTGTATAGGTTAGAAAAACTCATATATAAAAGATGATTAGAGGAAAGATAAAATTAAATAAAGAGCAACATATCAAAGTAGGAGGTGGGGCCAGTAGAGTTTGGTTAATTTGAGTGAGACTTGGAATAGGGAGGAATCAACAAGGACAGTTTAATGCTTAGGCCTCTTATAACGGGAGTTTTATATGTATAAAATATACTCCTTCCGTCCTAAAATATAATTCATCTTCCACAAAATGCATAGATATTAAGTAGAAATGGGAGAATAAGTAAAGTACATGTATAAGTACTACAAATCACATCAATCATTCACATCTTAAATTTTCCAACATTTTAATAAAAGAAAAAATGTCTAATTATATTACATCAACCAATAAAAATTCAGCATTAAGCTCACACATATTGTGGCTTAAGATTACAATCAAAATCTGCCACTTTTGGGTTTCCCTCTCTAATTTAAATAGAGCACAGCCTTCATAACTTCAGTCATCAATATGGCTGTAACTAAAGCTTCAAAAACCTTAACTTAAATGAAGTGGAAGCGGGTGGGTTCCATTTTGATTTTAATTAGTCAGTGGTGGACATTGAAGAAGATGGCCATCTTTTCAATCTTAATCAGCCAGCTATGGAAATGGAAGAAGATCAACAAGAGCACCAACAACCACCAATAGCACAACCAATCAGTCATCATCAGCCTTCAAGGAATAGGCTCAACAGTGATCAGAGAGTGAACATATTGATGTGTCTACTTGAGAGGACAAGAGATGGTATGCCTCAACGAGGTTCAATAAGGGCAGTTGCACAGGAGTTTAATGTCACACATAGGTGCATAAGCAAAATATGGAATACATGTAGGAAACAGAAAGAAGCAGGGCAACAATACAATATCACCACAAAATTTCACAACTCAGGCAGAAAGAGAACTGAAGTACCACATGCTGATATCATTGCACTACATATGGGGGAGAGATCATGCATTAGAGACTTAACATCCAAGTTGAACATTCCAAAGAGCACAGTACATAGGATGGTCAAAAGGGGACTCATAAAGCCACATTCTAATCCACTTCATCCTGGATTGAAGGATGCAAACAGAAAGAAAAGACTAGAATGGATTTTAGGACTACTACAAGAGGACACGCCAGAAACAAAGAAACAATATTATCCAATGTATGACTTTGTGCATTTGGATGAAAAATGGTTTTATCTTAGCAAGAAGTCACACAGAGTCTATCTAGCACAGAATGAGAAGGGGAAATACAGAGCTGCAAGTTCAAATAAGTTCATTCCCAAAGTAATGTTCACTGCAGTTGTAGCTAGACCAAGATTCAACAGAGAGGGACAATGCACATTCAATGGGAAGATTGGTATATTCTCATTTACTTATCAAGAGGCAGCAAAAAGGGCATCCAAAAACAAAGATAAAGGGACAAGTGTTACTAAGCTAGTTGAATTAGTGAATCAGAAAGCAACAAGAAGCATGTTAATCAACCAAATCATTCTGGCAATCAAGGCAAAATGGCCAGCAAATGATGGTCCCAAAGTTATATACATACAGCAGGATAATGCAAAGGCACATATAAGTCAACATGATGCAAAATGGCAGCAGGTATATCAACAAGATTGTTTCACTTTTTTCCTAACTCAACAACCACTAAATAGCCCTGATTTGAACATATTAGATCTAGAGTTTTTTAGAAATATACAATCATTGATGCACAAAAAATGCCCAAGAATGTTGATAAGATGATAGATGTAGTAAATGATGCATTTTATGAGTTAGAGCCCAAAACTCTAAGTAATGTGTGGATGTCCCTACAATATGCTATGAATGAGATACTGAAATCTAGAGCATGAAATGATTATGATTTGCCACATGTAAACAAAAAAAAGCTAGAGGCAGAGGGAAACCTACAAGGGGAAATAAGGGCACCTATGGGGACAGTGATGGGATATTGTTCATGGGCATGCACAACTCAGTCAAACAGAAGAAGACACTCAAGAAGCAACATTATCACAAGCAGATCAAGACACTCAAGGACCAACATTATCACAAGCAGATCAAGACACGCAAGATTAAGGATGCAGTTCTTGTAAGTAGACAATTCTTCTATGCAACAACTTTTGTAAGCAACCATAACAAAACTAGGAAGTTTTGATAAGTTTCTATCTTTAACATAACTATGAAGTTTTGATAAGTTTCTATCTTTAACATAACTATGAAGTTTTGTTAAAACTAGAAACTCTTTTGTAAGGGGACACGACTTTTTGTAAGGGGCACAACTTTTTGTAATAATAAGGCATGAACTTTTGGAATGAACATATAAGGCATTAACATAGAGCAAAGCACAACAGTATTCTCAGATGTCCCCGAGCATCACTAAAACAACTCAATTCACATATCAAAACACTAGATAAGCCTCATTCAGTCACAAGTGACTGGTTTCTTATGGCACATTAAGACATGAATATAGAAGAATTGTATCTCAGACATTTTAAGACTTCATCATTGAAAAAAAGGACAGAAATAAATCATGATTATCCAAATAATAGACTGGTACTAGATTCTTGGTGTAAGGCCTAAAGTCCTTATGCTTATAAGGATGAAAAGGACTTACACCAAGAACCGACACCAGTCTAATTACAAGAACATCAGATTTAACAAGACTTCATCATAGATTTCACAACATAAAAAAGGTATAGATCTCAGTTGTCCCCAAACATCATAGAATCAACTCCATTCTCACAACAATAATATACCTATAAGCCTCAATTAAGTAAGTATAGACTTGTTTCTTATGGCACATTAAAGTAGTGAAAAAACAAAGGAATTGTATCTCATATTTAAAGACTTCATCATAGATTACATAACATAACAACGGTCTAAATCTCAGATGTCCCCAAATATCATTGACACAAGTCCATTCTCACAACAATAATATACCTATAAGCCTCAATTCAGTCATATCTGACTGGTTTCTTATGGCACATTAATGCTGTGAAAATCATAAGGACTTGAATCTCATATTTGAAGACTTCATCATAGATTACACATCATAAAAAAGGGACTTCATCATAGATTGACATAACTCCATTCACACAACAAACCAAATTATACTCCCTCTGTCACATAATAAAGTTCCTCTTCCAAAAATAACACAAGAATTAAAGGGATAATATCACAACATTAAAGGGGGCAATATCACATAAGCTCATAGGGTGTATAAGACTTCATGATTGATCAAAGAGAAACAATTTAATGGGACACTCAAATAGGAAAAGAGGAACTATATAATGGGATGGAGGGAGCATAAGATCAACCAATACCAATAGCTCAACCAGCAGCAACATGCAAAGAGGACAGAACAACCAACATCGACATGCAACACCACCAACAGATCAACCAATACCAACAAACCAACCAGAAGATCAAATTCCATCAATAAATCATCCAATTCCAACATGCAAATGGGACAGAATAACCAAAATCAACAGATCCACAAACATCGACATGCAACACCACCAAGAGATCAACCAATACCAACAGATCAACCAGCAGATCAAATGTCATCAATAAATCATCCAATTTCACAACATGCAAAGGGGACAAATCAACAGATCCACAAACCCTAATCATGAATCCTCCAAAATCAACATGCAACAAAAACAGATCGACCAAGGAGACTTATAAAACCATTAAAACAGATAGAGAAGAGATGGACTTATCTAGATGAACCAGCATCAGATTCATCATCATCCAGTACAACAATCTTCGGCGTCTTAGGAATTGAATCAGCATCGGATTCATCATCATCAGTACAATAATCTCAGGGACCCTATCTCGATCAACACCTTCATCGGCCACTACGACTTCTTCGTTTTTGGCTTCAGGAGCATAAAACCCCTCTACAGTCTCTCCGGAATAATGGCCACTGAAGCTATGAATTCCTTGGCACTCATTTCCCCAATCGCACTTAGGGTATTGAGAGCACACAGAAAGAGATTCTAGAGAACCAAGGGAACCATCGTCAGAGCTCGTCCATTGAAAGCTCATTCTCAATCAAGATTTAGGGTTATAGATTTGGGGTTTTCAAGATTGAGAAGAGAGTTCTTCAAGATTGAGAAGAGAGTTCTTCAAGATTGAGAAGAGAGAGTTACAAATCTAGGCTTTTCAAGAAAGATGAGAGCTTCAGGAGAGAGATTAGCAAGAGAGAGATGAGAGCGGCGGATGAGAGGAAGGTGGGAGATGCATATGAGAGGAAGGTAGGAGATGAACAGAGAGAGAGAGAGAGAGAGAGAGAGAGAGAGAGAGAGAGAGAGAGAGAGAGAGAGAGAGAGAGAGAGAGAGTTGGCAGAGTTAATAATGGGGGAGAGAGGGGTTTTGGGGTATTTGGAAGATTATGGGTAATTTTGGTATTTTTGAAATCTAATGAGGGCATTTTCGTCAAAATTGTGGTATTTTTGAAATCTGATAATTGGCCCAAAATGGAAAGAGGAACAATTTAAGGGGACACCCAAATAGGAAAGATGAACTATATTTTGGGACGGATGGAGTATTAAACTTTATAAATTTTGGTTTAAAATAGAGAGAGGATTTAATTCTGAGAAATCCACACTAGAATTAACTACTAAAAAATGGAAACCCTAACTCCCGACTACGCTCCCCATGCCGCCTCCCAACCTCGACCCTCTATTACGATCTCTTTCATCTCATTCTACCAAATTTGATCAATTTTGCTTCAATCTTTTCCCAATAAGTATTCTCACACTATGGATCTTCTAATCTCCCACAAAAAATCCACCAAATTTGGGATCTGAAGACAGATCTCAACCTTGCTCTTCTCTGGAACTGTTCACACTCAAAATCTATGGAACTGTTGTTGTGTTGTTTGGTTTTTTCTGGCCATGGGACTAGCATATGGGTTGGTGGCTGCCGACTTGCCCCATCAACTCCTCAAATCTGAACCCGTATGAAAAAGAAATCGATTATGGCTTCTTCCTTTGATCCCCGCAGCCACAATGGATTTCTCCATTGAACCCTTGCCACCACAATGGCTTCACCCCGAACCCCGCCGCTACAATGGCTTCACCCCCTTCCCCTCTCACCGGCCACATTGAGCCATAGTGCCACCCACACCGAGCCACTACGCACCCTCCGACCCTCACCATCAGCCTGATGTCTCGCGATCTAACATCGCGCACCCACGCCCACCAAGCCTCCGCGCACTCGGTAAGTCTCATTCGAACCAACCACGACGATGCCCACCACACTCTTCTACGCCATCACGTACCAGATCCACACTGTCAAGCCTCCTAACCCGGATCCGACACCTAGACCGACCCACAGATGTCTATCACCAGGATGTGAAATGTTTAAAGATTCGGCGGCCATCCCTAAAGCGAGAAGGTTTGGCTTCCCCCGAGCGAGAAGCTCCGACCATCCGTGGGTGCTTTTGATTACTGCACTTTTCAAAAGGCTCGTTTTTTTGCCGAGAAGGCTCGATTTGATTCAATCATTTTTGTTGTGGAGTTGAGTTTGGGTTGATTTGAGACTGTAGTTTCGGGCTAGAAATCAAGATAGTGATCGTGTGATCCCTGGTGGCTTCTTATGAAGAAGTGCCTCCAAACAGTGTCTTGTTCTGCTTCCCGGTTGTGTCAACGTCGTGTTGGTATATACCAACCCATGTTTGAGCCTCTCTCAATGATTATGCATTTTCGCTACTCCTCCTCGGTTGTGTTTGTTTCCTTGAAACTTGTTGTATTTGTTTCTTTTCTTTGTTGTTTTTCCTTGTTGTTGACTTTCCTTGTCGATTGTTTTCGACTGCCGTCTTTTCGGCCTCTCAAGAATCCAGGTTCAGTTGTCTTGGATTCTTGAAATATTTCCTTATCAAAAACAGAATCTGAGAAATCCACATAAAACTCATCAAACTAGGAAGGAGGGGTAAGAGCCATTGATTTGCTCTAGATCTAACGATATAGAAAATTTCCAAATGAAGATGATTATTTTATGGGCTTTTAGCAAATTTTCAACAAGAATTTAATTATGAATAATTTATAGGGTATTTTCAATTTTATAATTTATTTTATTTATTTATAAACAGCCAAATTGTATATATTTATTATAAAAAATATTTTTTTTAGAAACTATAAAATGAATATTATTTATTTTAATTTTATTTAAATAAAGTAAAATTTAATAATATTATACCATATACTGCATAATATATTTTAATATCTAAAAATATACAATTTAAGATGTACATATTATTATATTAAAATAAACATATAATGGTAAATAACATGGTGCTAAAAAACCCATTTATGGAATATGAATGTAGAGAAAAAATAAAATAAATTTTATAGATCATGTGAATGAAACAAAAATGAAGCTTAAGTTATAAAACTCATGGTATAAGGGCAACTTTAATGGGGGGCTTTTAGTTGGGGTTTTTAGGAGGATTTGAATGTATTTATTTGCTCAAATCCCCATGGTATATTGGTGGCTTTTAGTGGAGGGCTTTTAGATGGGGCTTTTAGATAAGTTTTATGTATAATTATATCCTTGGTTTGGATTGAAATTATAAAAATGCCATTTACTAAATTATGGATAAAATCATACATTAAACTTAATATTTATATTTTATTTTAATTATATAATTATAATATTTATTTAAAATTAAGGGAAAAAACATACATTGATGGAAAATCAACAAAAGGGGGATGCATACATTCAAGAAAACAAAACAACATGCGAAAATAACATGAACTAAACCAAATGACAATATTAAACGACAAACATGACACGATAATTAAAAACAACACATCTTATACTGATTCCCATTAACCGTGAAATTCACATTTGGAGCTCTACCATGCAAAACTTCATCAAAAACAGGAGATCGCTCAAGAACATTAATATCATTAGCCGTACCTGGTACACCGAAGAATGCATGCCAAAACCATAAGTCGTATGATGCAACAGCCTCCAAAATTATTGTTGGATTGACCATGATCTCCACGGGCATACTGTCCTTTCCATGCAGTTGGACAATTTTTCCACCCCCAATGCATACAATCGATGCTAACTAGCATCCCAGGAAATCCACGAGACTCACCCACACTTAATAGGCGTTGTATGTCTGATGCGGTTGGCCGCCTAAGGTACTCATCACCAAAAAAGGTAATTATTCCATCAACAAAATGCCCTAAGCAATTCCTTGCGGTTGATTCGGAAATACGAATATACTCATCGCAAGCATCAGCAACAGTTCCATATGCCAACATACGTATTGCACTAGTACATTTTTGTAATGCAGATATACTAGGCCTACCTCTTGCATCTGGCCTTTGTTGAAAGTACTCCATCCCATTCCCTAGTGTTTCCACAATGCGGATGAAAACTTCCTTCCTCATTCTGAACCTGCGTCGGAAGAATTCAGCTGGATAAGTTGGTTGATCAGAGAAATAATCTTTGTAAAGTTGCTCGTAGCCTTCTTCGCTATTTCTTTCAATATACTTTCGATGACGTCGAGCACGCCCTGCCTCGGCATTGTTTCTTCGTTGTCGAGCACGCTCTTGAAGTGTCTCACACGCAGCAAGCGCTTCTTGTGTAATTCTTTTGTATTCACCATCTTCAGAGCTATCGCTAGAAAGTAAAAGGTTTGAGTTTGAGGAGTTTGATGATGAACTAGACATTTTCAGAGATTTGAAGAAATGAGGAGTGACTAAACCATTGTAAATTCTCACTTATATAGATCTCATAAAATCATAGAAAATGCCAACCAAAAGCATAGAGATGCTTAGTCAAATAAAACAAAGAAGCATTGATATCAATGTATCACTTTGCAGAAGCAATAAAATGCTTTCTCTGCATCATTCTGCACCACATAAAATCATAGAAAATGACAACCAAAAGCATAGAGATGCTTAGTCAAATAAAACAAAAAAAGCATTGATATCAATGTATCATTTTGCAAAAGCAATAAAATGCTTTCTCTACATCATTCTGCACCACATAAAATCATAGAAAATGCCAACCAAAAGCAACAAAATGCTTTCTCTGCATCATTCTGCACCACATAAAATCATAGAAAATGCCAACAAAAAGCATAGAGATGCTTAGTCAAATAAAACAAAGAAGCATTGATATCAATGTATCACTTTGCAGAAGCAATAAAATGTTTTCTCTGCATCATTCTACACCACATAAAATCATAGAAAATGCCAACCAAAGGCAACAAAATGCTTTCTCTGCATCATTCTGCACCACATAAAATCATAGAAGATGTCAACCAAAAGTAACAAATTGATTTCTCTGCATCATTTTGCACCACATAAAATCATAGAAATGCCAACCAAAAGCATAATTAGTTTGAAACAAAACCCTAGGGCGAAAAAATCCCTAAACCGAATCAAATATAAAATTACCAAAAATACTAAAACGCTAATTTGAGGCCCTAAACGTTCTCAGAAGGCCCAAAAAGCTCATGTATCACGGCAAAGCAATGATTTGTATTTGCTGGGCCGGTCCTAATTCCGAAAAGGTATTATGGGCCCAAATCGGACACCGAATGCCCAGTTTCCGCAAACCCTAGTGATGCTTTAGTCAAAAAATACAAAGAAGCATTCATTACTTTCTCTGCATCATTCTGTACCACATTTTATTGGTTTCTCTGCATCATTCTACACCACATGTTATTGCTTTCTCTGCATCATTCTGCACCAAGAATTCATTGATTTATCTGCATCAACTAAAGCATAGATTTGCTTATTTTTTAAAACGATATCATTACTTGAACTTGAATTACATGATTGAAAGATACATCACAAGATTGAAACATGCACTTGGAAATGAAAAAACACAAAGCAGAAAACTACAAATACAACTTAACAACTACATGGATAATACTTAAGAGGTGAATTCTTTCATCAATTGCATCGTGTATACTTCCTCCTCTGGTGTGCAGCTCTTGTTCATCAACATACATAGCATTTCCCACTTCCTGCTTTTTTCCATCTCCTGCCTCTTTTGTTCCCTCTACATCTCCTGCCTCTTTTGTTCCATCTCCATCTCCATGGTCTTGATCTGAAGATATAACGCTTGCTTATCCCTCTTTCGTGCCTCCTTTGTCATCTTCAATTCATGGAAATTATGCTGAATGAGATTTTTTTCTCTTTCGAGCGTATCTTCTCCATCATCTTCAGCACAACTTGTTGATGCAATTTTTTTCCCTTTCGCTTAGCCTTCTTGATGCCCTCGGGACGCTCAAAAGTTCCAGTGAAACCACTTGTTGGAGTTTCTTGATTAGAACTTTCCATATCAGTAGACGATCTTTTCGAGCTTGGGGCACTCCCCGAGCTTTGGTTCATCCCGCCAGCCTGCTGCAAATAAGAATAGCTCCATTTTGGCTCGTTTCGAAGAGCCTCCCATATATGCTCATATAAAAACCATTTTCCCATTTCAACCTTAAACAACTCATGTGCTCTATTCATAACATCATCCTCATTCTCCCCACTTTTTTTATCATTAGAAGCACGATGATACGTACAAACAAACTTATTCACAAAAGGATTGAATGTATGCCATCTTTGCTTAACACTTTTTTGAGTTCGCTCACCTTGACCTGGTTTCTTGTAAGTGTTCCAGTAGACTTGAATTCGCTTCCAAAATGCCTCGGATGTCTGGTTGGTGTTGATCACGGGATCTTTAGTGGTGTTTAAGTACCCACTGATGAGGAGTAAATCATCAGCCTTACTCCAGGCGCATTTTGTGGATTTAGGGGCGGCATCGACATCACCACCACCACGAGCAGCATGACCACGACCACGACCATTGCTTTGAGTTTGTTCCTGGGACTCAACAACATGTTGAGGTTGTGTACTAAAGCTTGGCATCTCCACGGATTGAGATGCACCTCGGTAATAAGAGAACTGATTTTGTGAAAGGAGTTGTGTGTAGTTAATATTGTAAGGATCATACACATCTAATGACAAATCCCCAAAGTTATTTGGGATGTCATCTTAGTTTGGATTCATGATGAAATAATAGAAGGAAGGAATGAGAATAGAAGGGAGGATTGTGTGAGTTGTGTAATTGCAACCATGTCTTATTTATAGACAAAAAATTCATTTACATTATTGAAAAATAGAAATACATGCATAAAATATATTAAAACTATCCTTATTATATATTAAATTAAACTATTAATATACCATATATTATATTAAAATATAATTATACCCCTTATTATATATTAAATTCAAAAATATATTTAATAAAAAAACATGCATAAAATATATTAAAATTATCCTAAATAATAATAACATGGTTTATTTGGACTTAATTATATTAAAATTAGTAAAAAATACATAAAATTTTAAAAAATTATTTACAATATAATTTTAATATAAAGAAATTAAATTGATATTTATTTTATTTTAAACCACCAATAATAATAATAAAATGATTTATTTTCACTTAATGATACCTATAATACAAAAAAAATATTAAAATCTATCAAATATATCCAAAATGTATGTCTATGAATAGAGAAAAATATAACTAGAATTATGGTTTTTTTTTTTTAACCAGTCGATTTTTATATAAAACGATTTTAAAAAAATAAATAACGGACGGCCAAGAATAAATCATGGCCGTCCGTTGCGTGCCACGTGGCGCACATCAGGGCGCGCGTATAGCGTCACGTGGCACTGTACATGGCAGAAATGAATAGGGGGGCGTTGGTTTGGAGGCAAAACGACGTCGTTTTTTGCTTATGCGAAAGCCAAAAAAATTTGTCAACCAAACAAGCCTCTAATTTATATCTAAGGGACGGTCCCGTTTCTATGCTCAAATTCGAGACCCCATATGGGGCTTTTAGGTGATTTCTATTATTTTAATATATTTGGGTTAAAAGCCCCATTAAAAGCCTTGGGTTAAAGGTGGCCTAAAACCATGAATGTGAATCGCCTTAGTATTTGTAAAAACACTTTGAAGTTTCAAGTTATAACTAGTTATGTTCCAACCAATTATTATGGTGGAGGAGACAGTGATTATAACTAGTTATGTTCTAGTCATGACAAATTAACAAGATTCACCCATAATTAACTAGATATTTAAAGTGATGTTATAACATTAGAAAAATCATTTAAACCCAATAATCAATAATGACGATATAGCATCACCCATAATTAATGTAATTTTCTCCAACCTTAATTAACAAAATTTGTCATTAACCGGTGGAGCATCTAGCATCAACGAAATCAAAATATTTTTGGATAAAACACATAATGGACATTATTAAAGACCTAATTAGTTTTATCAACTAAAATCATAAATTGTATCCTTATTTGGTATCCTTTTGACTCATGGCAATTCTTCACATTTTTGCAACTCTGACAAGATTTTCGAAGGGACTGTTATGGCAAGTTGGTGATGGTTTTCATATTAACTTTTGGGAAGACCATTGGATTCCTAATTATATCCTTACACAATTCGCGGGAAACCATGATCGTAATACTACAGTCTCCCACTTCATAACTCCAGATAAAAAATGGGATTTGGGTGCTTTACAACATGCTCTTCTATCACATTTAATCAACAAAATATTGAACATTTATATACCTACATCTTACATACCTGATATACTTATTTGGTATCCTTCAATTGATGGTACTTTTTTGGTTAAAAGTGCTTGTTCTTTAACTTGTCATACTTATGAATCACCAAGTTTCCCAACTTGGTTTTGGAAATAACAAATTCCACCAAAAATAAAGAAATTTCTTTGAAAATCTTTCTCTGACTCCTTACCTACAACAGAACGTCTAAATAGACATTTTTTGAAGGTTCCTTCACCTTGTGTCCTTTGCAATTATCCTACAGAGGATTCTCATCATTTATTTTTGGTTGTTCTTTCACTTTACAATCCTTACAATTATTTCAAAATCTCATTGGTTATACATACAGTTTTGATTTTAAAAACGATTTTTTGTCTAATATGGAATTCTTTCACTCCAAAAGTAGAGATATTGTTCCCGTCCTATTTCTCTGGTGGAATATTTGGAAATATCGTAACTCTATAATTTTTAGAAAAGTTCTTATTCACATTCAAAATACTGTTAACAATGCTTATATTTTTTATAAAGATTGGACCATTCATCAACATTCTCCTACCCATAAAAGGAAGCATTCCATACAATTTTCTCGATGGAAAAAACCTCCTCTTAACTGGATAAAGTTAAATTTCGATGCATCAGTCAAACAGAATGGTTCAACTCACATTGGATATGTATTTCGTAACCACTCCGGTGAGGTGGTCTTTTTATACCGTAGGCAGATTCTCTGCTCCTCCCCTATTAAACCTGAGGCTTTGGCCACCCTTGAGTGCCTTCGTAGGGCTATTTCGCTCAATTTTAGGCTGATAGTCCTTGAAGGAGACAATCTTTCTGTTATTAATTCTATCCGTGGAATTTGGAAAATTCTTTGGAAAATATCTCCTATAATTATGGAAAGATCCTTGTTACGTGGTCTGGATGAGTTTCAGGTTCATCATTGTTATAGAGAGTCTAACAAAGCTGCAAATTTTCTGGCTACTTTGAACATCTCCCCTGTTCTTTTACGCAACACAGTTATGGATTATCTTTCGCCACATCTTGGACGTGAGCAGTTGCATCGATCCCGACTTCAGCTTTTAGATTTGGGCTCTACTGTTTACTCAGCTTGTAAAACTTTTGTAAAAATCATCCGTTGTGATGATTTAGGTATTCAATCTTCTTTGTAAGGATACATTATGTTTGCCTGTATAAAAAAAAACTAAAATCGTAAATTTAAAATAAAAAAAAACCCTTAAAAAAGCGATGATGAAATTATACATAATTTAATTAAAACCCAAAAAATTAGTAGGAGAATTGAATAGAAAGAATCACAAATAAGTTTTCATATAATTAATTTTAATTGATTTAAACTACAAAATGATTAAGCGACTTCAGGTTTCACAATTAGGAATGGCAAAGCGAAACCAATATATGGGAGTCACAAATGTGGGAAGAACCATACTCGTATAGCTGAAGCAATTGCTCTCTACCATGGCATCTAAAATGTTGTAGCTCATGGATCAAAATACATTGATGTTAAAGGGGATAACTTGTGCATTACCAACATCTTACAAGTATGTGGTCCTGCTCTTGAGAGATTGAGATAGTGATTTCATACATCTGACCCAACATGCTTTTCTTCTTGGACGTTCACTTTTCTCACATGCATCTTTAGAGAGGTGAATCGAATTGCTGACCATATTGTTTTCTTGGGACACTTCACCTCCTCAACGAATCTTAAATCCAACTTAGAGCTTCAAGTTCTCATCCAGAATGGTACTTTAAGATGGTTCTCTAACCATATATTATTAGCGGTGGCGGAGCTAAAAATTCTCGCAAGGAGGGCTAAAACGCCTACAGAAAATTCAATATTTTGTTTATTTGGTCCATCCACACTTATAACAACATTTTAAGACTCGTTATTTGAATTTGGCTTCCTCCTACTCCGAATAACATACTTAGTCATTTTTCTAAGCATAAACAAATAAAACAACCTATTTCAAACAAAATAAATGAGGATATTCAACTAATGTTCAACATTTCATCAATTTAATTAATTAATCAAAAACATAATTTGAACAAAACATTTTAAGCTCATACTCAATATGATTTATACTCAAGACTTTCAAATTTTTTGGAGAAGAAAGACTCACTTTGAATGATTTTTTGAAAAGAAATACCCACTATTTGAAAGACCCAATCTATTTCATATATATTTTTTGTGTTTTCTAAAAAATATTTAAATGATATAAATTTTCAATTTCTTTTTAATAAAAATAGAAAATAGAAAAGAGTTAATAGAAATTGAACTCAAGACATATGGAAACAAGTTTGTTGGAGTCTTCCTCCTTTCAATTGGTACCGTTTTACACAAGTTCCAATACAAAAACCATTAGCCAAGATATTTTCTTTTTAATATTTTCTTTGTTTTATCTTATATTAAAAAAGGCAAAATCTATGGGACCTAAGGTCATCTACAACCCATAAACTCAAATTAAATTTATTACTTTACTTTTCAGCTTTCTCTCTCTATCACATGAGCTTAAGAAATTCTACCTTATTTTTTCTCACAATCTAGAAATTCATACAAGGTTTTTTCCTTGTCATGCTTACATCATTTTATTAAACATATATACTAACAACTATTTATCAATTTATTAAATATTAAAATAATAACAAGTATTATTATTATTAATAATAATTACATTTATTGTAATTAATAATAAATATTATACATGATTTTAATAAATTTGTTTATTATACTTGCTTAATAGCATTTTACATAACATTAAAATGTAAAGAATATCAAAACTAAATCAAATAAAAAAATATAGTTAATATAAATTCATAAATTTACTGTTAATTACTTTTCTTAATTATAAAAAAAAATATATAAAAAACAAATACTAGTACAACTTTTAATATTGATTATAAAAAATAAAAAAATCCTCTAAAACTCCATAAATATAGCAACAACGTACAACAACAAAAAACTAGTACAAACTCTTTACAAAAAAACGTACTAAAAAAATTCCTAAGGCCATCGTACACCCCAAATAATTAATTATACATAATTGTAACAGCAGTACATAACACACAAAATTATTGTTACTAAAAAAACGTGCAACAACAAACAATTTCAATTTATTTGGGTAGTTGGCAAATTTAGAGTGCTTAATTGTAGCATGACCAACACCATTTAGTGAGTATCTAATAAATTTAACTAGGTAGTTGGCAAATTTTACTTTTTGACCCATTTATTTTGGATAATTGGCAAGTTTACTTTTTGATTCTATTTATTTTTAAATTGATTTTAGATGTAAAAACTGCTTTTGTTTACTTTACTTGTAGAGAATTAAGTTTCTTGAAGAAGAAATGACTTAAGAATCAATGATTATTTTTCCTGTCATTTTCTGCCATTTTAATTTGTTTTCTTTTATTTTTTATAAGTTTAAAAAATCTTGAAAAAAGCGAGGACTACAGTCTCATTAAACCTCTATGACTCTGTCTCTAATTATTAGGGACTAATATAATTTTTTTTTATAAAATAAATAAATAAATGGTGGATCTCATAAGAGATTAAAATAGATTATAAATGGGTATTAAAATTATCCTATAATTTTTTAATAACCATAATAATTTTTTAATAACCATAAAAATTAAGTAGAGACAAAACTTGTCAATTTGAAGCACTTTGGGAGGTATGTTCAATAATCCTCTACAAAATACTTTCATCTATTTAAATTTTCCCACCAAAAAATTACTTTAATTATCTTAACAAAATAAAGAAATAAAAATAGAAGGGCCGAATTCAAATTGCCGCCCGTTGGATGAACCCCCATTGACGCTTTTCCCTCTTTATTCCTAACGCAAACTCCTGAGAGCTAGGGTTTCTTTGTGTTTTGAGAGAACCTCCCCAAAGTTCCTCAAATCAAGCTCAGAATCATATTTCTTGCTCGGAACACCGGCAAACTTTTGCAAATCCGAACTCAGAATTCCGATTTAGGTCATTAGCATGGATATGGCGGTCGTTGAGCCACAATTTGGGGCCCCAAGGTGTCCTCTCTCTTCCGAAGAATCATACAAACCAATGTTACAAGAATCAATACACCACTTGCTACTGCAACTGCGGGCCGGGGCCTCAGATCTCTCACACTTCCATGTGATATTTTCTCGGTTAGTCCAAACAGTTCCATCTCCACCTGTTGAGATCATATGGTTTTATGGAGCTGTGAATTTTCACACGCATAAAGCTTTAGTCGGTCATCACGATCCAAAGGCGAGGCTCGCAGCACTCAAAGATCTCTTTCACTTGCTTGTCGCTTGCTCTGAATCGTGTACTTCTCTCAAACGTGTCGCGGTTTTAGCTCCGCTGGTCTTTGAGCTGTATAATCTGGTCCTAGGTTTGAAAATTGAGAAGAATTCATGCCTAGACGGCAACATTTATGAGGAGATTGGTGGTTTGCTAGAAAGGATTGTGAGTTTCATCAGTATATGTTGCTGTAGCAGTGTGTTTGCTCATGATAATTCCCCCGCCTTGTCGTGCTGCTTTCTGGATTTGGTCCGAGTTTGGACATTCCAGCGGTGTGAACGGGACATGGAGAATACTGATTATTTCAAGCTGTTTTTCCCAGCTGTTAGCGTCGAGGTTCACGATAGGCTTAGAGAGGGTTCTGGTGTAGGCTATCTGGCTGGGGTTGTGATGTTCCAGTGCTTCTTGTTGCGAATCTGCTTAAACCTTGGTTCTCATGGTGCAGAAAAGGAGTTATTGGCTGGTGACATGGTAACTGGTTTCAGAAGCTGCTACTTTTTTGGTAAGATGGTGTCCTAAATCCTATTTTGAGTATCTGATTCCGGCATAATTGAATTGTGAAATGTGCTTCCACTGCGTGGTTTCTCCTGATGCATCATGTCATGTGTTTGGAACTTTCATATATTACTTTGTTGCTGCAGAGGTGTGTACTCTTATGGCTTTTTATGAATCCTTTGAACTGGATATTGCTACTGAGAAGACTCATAGTTAATTGTTTCTCTCAGCGTTGTATGGGATATACTTGTAGAGAAGGATTCATCTGTAATTGGGGCAAAGTCAATGCATCAACTGTAAAGACAGGATAACTGTGATCTTAAAAGCATAGACACAGAATACACTTCTTATGTCTATCTGGTTACTTCATTCTGTATCATTATTTGTTAATGACTGTTTTCAACTTTGTGTGTGGTGTGTACTTCTTTTTCTGATTCATGTCACTGCTTGCATTTTGCCAGAGATTGTTGTATACACAGTTTTATACTGAAAGCTTCTGACGGATCTACTGCATATTATATGTCAAAGATTTCCATCAGTGCTAAAAGATTTAATCTCCTTGTTCAGACATTCTTATGGAGATGCTTTTGGAGCCAACCCTCTCTGTTACCTGTCTATTGGTTTGTACTCACTCCTACTCCTACCAAAAGTGTGGATTCTCAATTTTGTTTTTGTTTTAATTTTCACCTACATTCTCGTGTGATTTGATGTAGACATAGGTGACACATTGCTGTTATCCCTGCTAACAGTGAGAGTGTTCTTTGCTTCTTGTTGTTATACCTATGAGTGATCCTTCTGCTTTGGTTTCTTGACTTTTTTGTTTGCATGTACATGTTATGTGAGATATCTTTTCACTATAGTAAATGAATCAAAGAGAAATCTGCTGAGGAAAATTTTAATGTTAAAGCTATGGCTGCTTTTTATTTTTTCAGAGTAGGGATGATGAAGTGCTTCTGCAAAAGGTCCTTTTTGATGCTATTATCATTGTAGACTATCCAATCTCACATCCTGAGAGTGACATCCATACCTGTAGCGCTCACTTAAAAGGTCTTGCTTTGTCCTGGTTGTTTGCTGCAGAGAAGGCTCTTTCTTTCTTGAGGTAAGATTGATCTATTGACTCTTGAATTTGTCACTCACTAATTGTGCCATCATATTGGGATATAAGTACTCTCACTCTTTTGCTGCAGAGAACGCTTGGATAAATCTGAAGCAGATGCTTGTGCAGGAGCTTTTTTCAAATCAGTTTTGCACTCTAGGTTGATGGCGTGGCTCATCAACAAACTGTGCATAGGGGATATTGTAATCCAACGAGTTTCATCATGCCCTGCTGCTTTATTTGGTAAGTAGATATTGACGAGTTAGTGACACTCCCAAGTGCATAGCTGACATTATTTTGCATTAATTAACAATATAGCAATATTGGTACCGCACTGCTGCTCAATGGACTGACCTTGAACAATAGCTCTGAAAACCGATGAACTAATTCTTGATTGATAATGCAAAAACTGATCATATATTTGCTTATGCTTTCAGATTGGATTTCAGAGCTCCATAATCAAGTTTCTGATCCTGACATCTTAAAGCTGCTTGAAAAGGTGAAACGTCTCAGATCAAGACCAAATAGCAAGCTCCTTGTGCCACAACCGGGAGGCCAGAACAAGGAATGTGGCCACAACGTCTACACCAATAATAGTGCTGATCTTGAAATGGTTCCATCCGTCCCAGGATTTAATGCTTGTTCAGAAGGAAATGAGAGAGGAAGAAAGCGTAAAGATGTGAGCGATGGTGAAACGGGATTACAACTTAAGATGCTCAAGTATCAGTTTTGTGACGGTTCATTCACCAGGTCTTTGCCTTTCCAAAATGGCAATGGTTGGGTCAGAAAGAATGAGATGGAAAGTCCAGCTCATGACGATGACATGGAAATCGTAGTGCTGTAGATGTCAATATCACACCCGGTATTTCTGTTCAGGATGCATCTTGCCACTTCTATGTAAGCGTTATCCACCCAAGGCATACCAGAAGGTGTTACTCTGGATATAACGTAGGTTACCATGATTTGGTTTCATATAGGACCAATTTCCAGGCTATGTAGCTTTTCTGTGTAATGTTGATAGATTGCTACCACGATGATCGACATTGGATATCAAGTAACAGCTGCAGGGTATGTAGGTTGCTAGTTTTACTAGAGCAAAATAGTATTCCTGCTGATGCTTTATTTTGGCTTATTGATTTGAACTTTGAAGCACAATGATGATAATGTACTAACTGATAAAGACCTTGAAGACTTAATGTGGGTTCCCAGTTGCATGATATCATCATCAACTGAAAATGCAGACGTTAGGACAAATCTGGGTGTAAAATTAAATTCTTACTGCCAATGAAAATAAATGATTCTAGAATTTAAAAGAACGGTTTGTGTAATGTACAGAGTCATTTGAAAACTTTTTTTAAAATATTTCTTAAAGTAAAAAGGTAAATTCCTAAAAAAAAACAAAAAAAACTAGTGGTTAAAAAAAATTATTGAGTTTTTATTGTGTTACCATGACCCACGTTAGATAAATCCTTAGAAGAAAACTTTTCTTTTTCGGTAGAAAGAAAAAAAAACTTTTCTGTAGTTATGAGACAATATACTCCAGTCATCACTTCCACCGGCAATCCGGCATGTTGTTCATCCCCTCCCACGTAGCCACCAACCGCCTCCACGAAACCGTCGTACCTTGTCACTTCCGCTGCCGGTTGTTCCATCCCTCCCCTTCGCTGCCGGCCATTTCGTTGTTCGCTGTCGCCCCAATGATGCCGCCGTGGTGCGCAACCAGCCACCGCGCTGCCAATCCCGCTCTGCCGCACGCTAGCCTTGTCGCCCACCCACTACGCCGCCTTCGCATTGCCACCCTTGCACGGTTGCACCACCCTTGTTGGCGGCTTGAAGAAGTTGTTCACGACGAACAACTACAACCGACGGTGGACAGTGGTGAGCACGGCGGTGGGTAGCAGTGGAGAGAATCTGTAAACGGACGGATGGAGAACGACAGGATTGGAGTGAGAGTTGATGGTTAATTTATGTTAACTTGTGCATTCGTACGACTTTAATATAAAATAAATAATATTATGTTAGATTTATTTTGATTGAAAGAGTATTATATATATAATTGATAAATAAATATAAAAAATATATTCATAGTTAAGATTAATTTGATCATTGATACATATTTTATATTTAAATTGTCATCATATGCAGTTGTATAATAAGACGGACTTTAGAGATAATGACGTTAGCATTATATAAAAGTAAATGAAGAGTTTTGATTTTCTTCTAAAAAATACTTAAAAAATGATAGTATATGTATCTCATAAATTAAGCTAAGGTGTCATTTGGTAAATTACAGAAAAAAAGAGGCACGAAAATAATACATACTCTTATAATTTTAGAAGATTAATTATTAGCATGCACTTTATACCTTTATATATGTAAGTACACGTAAAACCCAATTTGAATATGAGTTTTTCATTTGAATTTTCTTATGATTATAAAAAACAAAAAAAAAACAAAAAAAAAATGATATATAGATGTAACCATAAAATTGTAAAGGATGTTTCCTTCATAAAATTCTCTTACCCATTTACAAATTGTTTATAAACAAAATCTATTTTTTTTACCTCCCTTCACATTTCCTTATTGTTGGAACTCATTTTAACATGTGGCGTCGGGCTCTTTTCCGGGCACAATTCCGGTGGGCTCCGGCCATTGTCAACACCGGAAAGTGGGAGCATTGGCTTCATCTACGCGAGCACACTCTCGTAGTGTACTCATACGACAAAAATGATTTCCGTTTGAATAAGAAATGGAGGCCCAATGTAGCTTGCATGAAGTGCAAAACTTGGGCAAATGTGGGGGCAAGAACTTGTCCCACATTGAAAGTTTGGAGATAAATCTCCTAGCATATATAGAGGAGAAATAGACTCAAGGTTGTGGCCTTGGGTCATTACCCATTTTCAATGGGGAGAGGACCTAGCTCATCAGGCCCACACGCGCGCCGAGCCGAGTCGGGTCGGGCGAGCGAGCCGAGCTCGGGTTGGATCGGGCTTGGGCTGGCCAGCCAACGCCCTATCCTTTAAGTTACATTTTACAAATGTGTAACTCCAGCAAGAAGAGACTTTTCGTTAACAACGAAGTAATCTCTAAGAGAAGAATCTCTCGTTTTTCTTCTTCAAACATTCTCCCACAAAAGCTCTCGTTTTTTCACTTCTCCTTTTCGTGTCTGAGAGTACACGCAGATCCGTGGGTTCGTTAGCTCTTGTTACTGGGTTGTGCGGTTCAAGAGATCGTCGCAGTTGTATCCTGGGATTCGGAACGTCAACAACCGTCACACTACGGGGCGTTTTCAGAATTAAGGAAAGAGATTTTGGTCTCGACTCTGCATCCGTTCTTCGTTCGGTATTTCTAAACTTCAGATTTCCTTAATCCATGTTCGTATATTTGCAGTCTAAAGCTTTTGTATGCATATAGGAAATTATGTTCCTACAATCTTAATTCTGAAAATTTTGCTTCGTTTGATTGCTTATACGGACTAACCGATTAGATTGTCTGAAGTATTTTTTTTTCTTTTCGATGTTCGTCATTTCAGTTGCTGTTTGGATTATATTGTACCGTTCGTGATTTAAATCTGCATCTTAATTAATTTGCTGATTTCGGTGTTTGATGATTTCGGCCTTGTAAATTAGTGAATCTATCTAATTAATTTTATGCCTCACTTTGGTTCGTGAATTTGATTTGCCGTTAGTGCATTTAATTTGCCGTCATTTAATTTGTCATTAGTGCTTTGTCTTATGGTTTCGGCATTTACGAATTTCGGTCTTGCATATATTAATTTGCTAATTTGCTAATTCGTGATTTAATTCGTGTATCCCTTTAATTAATTTGCATTATGTTTTCGGTGTTTGCTAATTAATTTGATGTCCGAGCATGATTCTTGTATGTAATATATATTCTATGCTTGCTGTTTTTGGTCTTCTAGACCTGAATCTTTTCGGCCATCTGTATTGATGTACAGAAAAATCAAACAAAGACAACATATATCATATACGCGTATGAAACTGCAATTTATTGTTTAAATTGCTTCGTTTGAGAATTTGCTCATTGAACTTATTGTTGCAATCGTACTCAATCTGGTTTAATTTTTGTAAAATTATGAGATGTATGATTAACCAAACTGAGAATGTTAATTCTGGTTTTGGTGCTCGTGTTGGAGCCGATATTGGAAATCGTGTTGAGTCGACACCCCGGGTTCAGTCTGGGAGTGGTCTGCCAACAGTGACTTTGCGAGTCATGAGGTTCGGAAATGCTGTTAACTCAGATCGTCCAAACCAATAGCCTATCAGACTAGAAAACTATCGCTTGAGGATAAGCATGTGCTTTTGCCTCAGAATTCATATCCTTTCTCCCTAGCCAGCGTTGAGGCCTGGACTAATGGGGATGGTCTGTGCAAAGGTTGGGTTCAAAGCCGTCTGATAGATCCACTGTACAATAGTACAGCGAGATCAAGACTTCTAAGGAATACCTAATTGCCTTGGAAAGAATTACAAGTCTGAGGACGCATGCTCTAAGAAGTTCGCAGTGACGAAATTTCTGGACTTCAAAATGGTGGACTCCAAGCCCATCATGGAACAAGTTGAAGAGCTGCCATTGCTTACGCATGAGATTATTGCGAAAGGAATGTCGATCTATGAGACGTTCCAGGTAGCTTCTTTCATAGAGAAACTCCCTCCAGGTTGGAAGGATTTCAAGAGCTATCTAAAGCACAAGCGAATGGCTATGACCGTTGAAGACTTGATTGTCAGACTACGGACTGAGTCAACCTACCACAAAACACATGGTGGTCAGGTACTGAACCCGAAGGTCAACTTGGCCAAACACAAGGACAAGGGGAAGAAAAGAAATTTTCAACCCCAAGGCTCCAACAACTTCAATAAGCAACGAGCTAAGAAGTTCAGTGGAAAATGCCACAAGTGTGGTAAAATGGGTCACAAGGCTGACGAATGTCGTCGCAAGGCTGATCCGCGTAAGGACAAGGGAAATCCCAAGTCAACATGACTGAAGGCAGGCTCACAGACGCAGATCTGTGTAGTTTGACGTCTGAAGTCAATATGATTGGAAGCAATCCAATGGAATGGTGGTATGATACATGTACTACCACACACATCTGCTCTGATAGGGGAACATTTACCACTTATCTGAAGAGCAAGAGTGACGAGCACCTATTCATGGGGAACTCGTTCACATCCAAGGTCGATGGTCACGACAAAGTGGTGTTGAAGCTGACTTCCGAGAAGGAGCTGACTCTCACCAATGTCATGTATGTGCCAGATATATGGAAGAATCTGATCTCCGGCAATTTGCTGAGCAAGAACGGCTTCGCTGTGAAGTTCGTGTCTGACAAGCTAGTTCTTTCTAAGAATGTGGTGTATTTGGGTAAGGGTTATGTAAAGGATGAACTGGTCAAACTGAATGTAATGACAATCATCCCAAACTCTGTTCTATCCAATGTTTCAATGAATAAGAATAATCTTATTGCTTATGTCGTTGAGTCTTTTAATATTTGGCATGGACGGTTAGGGCATGTGCATAACAAGTCTACTCAAAGACAAATGAATATGAACATGCTTCCGAAATGCAAATCAAGTAAAGACTAATGTGAAGTATGCGTATAGGCCAAACTCACAAACACACCATCCCCACGTGTAGAGAGAACAACCGAACCTCTAGGTTTAATACACACAGTTGTGTGTGATTTAAAATTTGTGCAAACTAGATGCGGTAAAAAGTATTTCGTGACTTTTATCGACGATTGCACAAAATATTATTATGTACACTTGCTAAGAAGCAAGCATGAGGCCTTGGAAAAATTCAAGGAATACAAGTTGGAAATTCAAACCAACTTAGTAAAACCATAAAAATTATCTGAAGTGATAGAGGAGGCGAGTATGATGAACCTTTCAACGCGTTCTGTAGAGAACACGGGATTATTCATCAAACAACTGCTCCCTACTCACCAGAATCTAACGGAGTTGCGGAACGAAAATACCGAACTCTTAAAGAGATGATGAATGCAATGTTGCAGGAATCTGGGTTACTCCAGAAGATGTGGGGGGAAGCGATGCCTACCACCAGTTATATCCTCAACAAGATACCGCATAAGGTTACTGGCAATACGCCATACGAACTTTGGAAAGGTAACGTACCATCATACAAATACCTCAAAGTGTGGGGGTGTCTAGCAACAGTGGTACTGCCACCTCCTAAAAAGGTCACAATTGGACCTAAAACCGTTGATTGTATTTTCATAGGATATGCACATACCATTAGTGCTTATCGGTTTCTGGTACATAATTCTGATATACCAGATATACAAGTCAATACAATAATGGAATCACTGAATGCGTCTGTCTTTGAAAACGTGTTTCCGTGCAAGGATAAAGAACATCCGAGCGAACTCGTGAACAAAGTGACACAGCCACTTCTGTAAATGAAACAGAAGATGAACCTAGACAGAGCAAGAGTGCTTGAAATGAACCAGAGGTTGAACCTAGACGAAGCAAAAGAGCTCGAAAGAAAAAAACCTATGGGTAAGAGTTCATAACGGCCGTTCTCTTAGAGATTGAGCCTAGAAACTTTCAAAGAAGCCATGTCTACACCTAATACACCTTCATGGAAGGAAGCAGTAAAAAGCGAAATCGACTCCATTATGCAGAACCATACATGGGAGTTAGTTGATTTGCCACAAGGGTGTAAAGCACTTGGGAGCAAATGGATTTTCAAAACCAAATTGAAAACCGATGGCTCAATAGATAAGCACAAGGCGAGGCTTGTGGTGCAAGGGTTTTGGCAAAAAGAAGGCCATGATTTCTTTGACACTTATTCTCCAATTACGAGAATAACTTCAATCAGAATGCTAATAGCAATAACATCATTACGAAACCTCGAAATCCATCAAATGGATGTGAAAACTGCCTTTCTAAACGGAGAATTAGAAGAGGAGATATACATGAAACAATCTGAGGGTTACGTTGTTCCTGGACAGGAACACAAAGTGTGCAGACTTGTGAAGTCTTTATATGGACTCAAACAAGATCCAAAGCATTGGCATTTTTGACAATGTCATGATGTCAAATGGCAAAGAGTCCTGTCGATCCTCATCTCCACTTGACTAAGAACTCGGGGGATGTAGTGTCACAATTGGAGTATGCACGGGTGATTGGTTGTCTCATGTACTTGACCAATTGCACAATACCTGACTTGGCGCACTCAGTAAATGTACTAAGTCGCTACACAAGTAATCCAGGACACAAACACTGGAAATGGATAGCTAGAGTAATGAACTACTTGCGCTATACTCAAAGTTATGGGCTGCATTATGGGAAATATCCAGCAGTTTTGGAAGGATACAGTGATTCCAACTGGATATCCGATTCCAGAAACTCAAAATCCACAAGTGGATATGTATTTACACTTGGTGGTGCAGCAGTATCATGGACATCTTCCACACAAACACTATTGGCCAGATCCAATATGGAATCTGAGTTCATTGCTTTAGACAAAAGAAGCCGAGGAAGCTGAATGGCTTCAGAATTTGTTGGAAGATATCCCGAAGTGGGAAAAACCAGTGCCAGCAGTAAGTTTACACTGTGATAGTCAATCGACTATAGCTCGGGCACTGAGTCATTTGTACAATGGTAAGTCACGAAGATGACATAAAACCATTACACAACTACTCTCGTATGGTATAATCTCAAACGATTACATCAAGTCGGCTGACAACCTAGCGGATCCGTTTACTAAAGGTTTGTCACGAGATCAAGTTGTTAAATCATCAAGAGGAATGGGTTTAAAACCTATGACTAAAGAGGACGCTTGATGGCTAACCCTACCTACCTGACTGGAGATCCCAAGAAGTAGATTCAAAGGGAAAACTAAATCAAGCTGAATCAAGATGAGCACTGGGAGACTAAAGTCTCGTCCCAGTTCCTAGGATGATGAACAGTGCTACCTGTATGAGTTAAGGTTAAGCTTGTTTTTTAATGATTCCATAGCTTTAAAATAAAAGTGGGGTATGACAGGATACTCTTCATGGCAATCACCTTATGAGTGTGAAATGGGGCCGTTTCTAGGAGAATTAAGGGAGGCTGAATTCTCCAAGTTCACTCATGAATAACCAGGGATGTTCAAGGCCAAAATGAACACAACAAAGAACCTAGTTCTGTGAGAAGATGAAACTGTGTGATAGTTATTGTCTCGGTTTACATCAAAGCTCGGGTGGTTCAAGACATCATGTTCACTACCTGATCGAGTAAATCCGATAGCTACTCACTATGGGTGGTTCAAGGCTGAAACACGCTACCAGCCCAGATGCAGTGATTTTTCGACTGTACTCTCAAAAGTCTTTCTGTTTTTAAAACCAATGTTTAGAATCATTTCTATTCATGTGGGGGATTGTTGGAACTCATTTTAACATGTGGCGCCGGGCTCTTTTCCGGGCACAATTCCGGTGGGCTCCGGCCATTGTCAACACCGGAAAGTGGGAGCATTGGCTTCATCTACGCGAGCACACTCTCGTAGTGTACTCATACGACAAAAATGATTTCCGTTTGAATAAGAAATGGAGGCCCAATGTAGCTTGCATGAAGTGCAAAACTTGGGCAAATGTGGGGGCAAGAACTTGTCCCACATTGAAAGTTTGGAGATAAATCTCCTAGCATATATAGAGGAGAAATGGACTCAAGGTTGTGGCCTTGGGTTATTACCCATTTTCAATGGGGAGAGGACCTAGCTCATCAAGCCCACGCGCGCCGAGCCGAGTCGAGTCGGGTCGGGTGGGCGAGCGAGCTCGGATCGGGCTTGGGCTTGGGCTTGGGCCTTTTGGGCCGATCCAAAAGGCCCATTAGTGGGCTTTGACCCAGCTTTAACTCCCTCAATGAATTCTCTATGTTAACTCCATAAGTTACATTTTACAAATGTGTAACTCCAGCAAGAAGAGACTTTTCGTTAACAACGAAGTAATCTCTAAGAGAAGAATCTCTCGTTTTTCTTCTTCAAACATTCTCCCACAAAAGCTCTCGTTTTTTCACTTCTCCTTCTCTTTTTCGTGTCTGAGAGTACACGCAGATCCGTGGGTTCGTTAGCTCTTGTTACTGGGTTGTGCGGTTCAAGAGATCGTCGCAGTTGTATCCTGGGATTCGGAACGTCAACAACCGTCACACTACGAGGCGTTTTCAGAATTAAGGAAAGAGATTTTGGTCTCGACTCTGCATCCGTTCTTCGTTCGGTATTTCTAAACTTCAGATTTCCTTAATCCATGTTCGTATATTTGCAGTCTAAAGCTTTTGTATGCATATAGGAAATTATGTTCCTACACTTATAACACTCAATATTCAAATTTCAAATACTACTACTTTAAAAAAATATATATATATAAATAAAAAACTTTTTATAAACACACGGTTACACCCCTACCAAACAAACCCAAAGGTCTCATTCTCGAGGGTTGTCCAAGAGATATCAAAACTTCTGGGTGAAAGGTCAATTTCGAAAAGTGTTAAATAAAAAGAGAGGTAATTTATTAAGAGCTAGTATAGAAGAGTTGTTATTCTGGATCCACGATTTTAATGATCCGACAATTCAGAAAAAGACGGAACGATCCCTAATCGTAATTGAGATTTTATTAGATATAGGATATTAATTTACAAAATAAAATGGATAGAATCTTGTGTACGATTCCGATCATACATGCGTTTCTAACGATCTTACAAACGACTCTTTTGATCCTCCACAAATGACTATAATATTATCATATTCAAGTATGGAATTGACATAAGTTATACACACTTGAAATTTAATTCAATTTACATATTAATCTTCTAAAAAACACTAAAACGTAAAAAAGTAACACTTTATATTATCACTTATTAATACAATTAAGATTTAGAACTCAAATTTAGTTAATTATTATTCTAATTTATATTGATAACATTACTACTAACTCAATATCTAATATTTATAATATTTTTCAACTTAATATGTAATAATCATGTAACATATTAGATTGTTAATATCCTTAGGATCCGATCTTGAAAACCCCTCACTGATTATCCCGATTCTGGTAACCTTTGTTGCAACCATTACAAAATTTCTTGTGATAATTGATTAAATGAGTGTGCTGATAGCCAACTCCCTTACCAAAATACTGTGGAACTTTGTATTTCAGTTGGTTTCGGGGAACTAATACAATTCATTTTACAATGTACCAACGTGTGGTGGTAAAAAACATTTCATTCACACTTGCAGTCTGATAGCAACTGTTGTATGCTTTGATAATTTACACACAGATCCCAATCAGTCGTCGTTGGGATATGCCGAGAAGTCGGGCTCATCGGGCTTGGCGAGCTTGGGCAGTTCCAAGTCCTTGTTCTTCTGTACCACTTTCCTTGTGTTCGCCGCAAACTTCTTGACCAAAATCGTCGTACCTAGGTTCTGCAGCACCTGTGAGGAATTATGTGTTGTTGTTTGTGCATTTTCATCTTGCACTACCACTGCAGTTTCACCTGGGACGTTGTCATCGTATGAAACCGAGGAAGACTCGGAAAACGACTCTCTTAGGCTGAGGCTCTTTGCCATCGTCCTCTTTTTGTACCGTCTCCAGGCAGCTTGGATAAAGCACGACGCCCACGTTCTCCAATGGTGAGAGTACAAGCGGAACGTGTGCTGCAGCTTCCTACTGTGAAGACGTCTAAACTGGCTCGCCACAAACTTGAGATCTTCTGCTGACAATGCAAAGGCTTCCACCTCCACCAGAGCTCTTACTGTCCTCGTTGAAGAGGGGAGCGTAGATTTGGGAAGCAATGCCCAAGCAAGCAGCTCTTCCCCACAAAAGTCACCGGGTCCCAGCATGATCGAGTTGAAAAACCCAGTTCGCCCTCCATTTGTTGTCGAACTCTCTAGTTTCCCTCTTATGATGAAAAGCATCTCTGTCACAGGGTCGTCCTCACGAACTATGAAGGTACCTTGAGTGCTTAGAGATGATCTTAGCCGCTCACATATGGCATCTAGCAGCTGACCATCCATCTGGGCAAAAAAGGGGACCTACACTTTCCAAAGATCCGTCACAAGGTTAGAAACCAAACGTTAGTATAAGATCCAAGCCAAAAACTGGAGGTCTTAACAGATGGAAATGTCAAAAGGGTACAAGAAAGCCGGTGTGGAACACCAAAATCTTAGGAAGAAAATGTGTGCAGAAGCCTCTAGGATCCGCCCATATCTTCACGTCAGCAATTAAATTTACTAAGGGAGAAAAGGAAACCGAGCTTCCAATAGCTGTTGATATAGCATATACGAACAAGATGAGCAGTTAGAATGCTTACTCTTCGAACAAGGTCCAAGCACAGGTGCCTTTGAATATCTCTACGTAGATCGGTAGGCAAAGAAAATAATATTGATTCTTCGTCAACTCCTCGTGTAGTTAGCCATTTGTATTGCAGGTATCGCCTCACTCTTTCACGTAGGTTTGGTGGGAGTTGTCGATGTCTCATCCACTCTTCTGTATCACGTCGCTTAAGCCTCCATTCCTCCAGCCTCAAGGTGATAGATTGCAGGTAGGTCTACAACTTCAAAGACATCATCATTATGAGCTACTAAAAATAAAAGAAACACAAGCCAATTGTACAAAAACTAATCACTTGCCAACCTTCAGTGTTTCTCAAATATCCCATTCCAACCGATATCAACAAATCAAGGAACTTTATATAGAAAAAAGCACACATTTTTTCGCTATTTTTTTTTAGTCATTTCAAGTACTATTAAGGGTCATTTTGGTTCATTCACTTGGCACTTCTTGACTACAGTCAATATACACTTTCCCCAATATTTATTTCAGCCAGCAGCATAAGAATCAGTTATTATAGCCCAAATCTTCAGTAAATGACATTTAAGTCACTGCATAAGTATTGATCAAACAAACCCTAAAATTACAGATTTGGCAGCTTGTCCTCTACAGCCTGTTTGGATGGTGGGTAATGAGGGGTAAGGGAAGGGAGAGAAAATGGGAGAAACTAACAAATGGAAAAGAAAGGGAGAGGATTAGAGGTGGGAGAAAAGATTTTAATATTTCTCTTGTTTGGATAAGAGAGGTTTTAAGAGGAAAGTTGATAGAAAATTAACTAGAGTAGTTAATCTTTTTTTCATTTCAAACACTCTTGTCTTGCTTTCCACCCAAATTCCAACAATTTGGTGGGATTCATTTCTCCTCCCTTTTCTCTCTTATTTCCCCATAAAATCCTTTCAAATCCCCTCAATAATATTAACCAAACAAGAGAATTTATCTCCCCTCATTTCTCTCCCTTATAATCCCCTCAAATCCATCCAACCAAACACCTGCTAGGGTTTCTTTTTTAACCAGGGGAGCAGTACATAATGGATACGCAAACTCAAAGTAAACAAATTGGAATTTATTTTATTTTATCACCAAAATATATATTAAATTTCTTATATTCAAAATCAGCCGCATTAGAAAATTAGTAGATATAGATGGCAACTTTACCATGGTAAATAAATGAAAGATAGTGGATTAGACGTGAAAAGTAAAAAGTAGAATTTAAGTGATCTCCAAATATTAAAAAAAAAAACTATCACGGAAAAGAAAATAGATTTTTAATGGATAAAAACAATATTCTTTCAAAATAGATAAATTGTTAAAATTAAATATATGGATGAAGGATATTTTTAGTCAAACTAATATAAAATTTCATTAAAAAATTGAATAGGTTGTTCAACTGCTCAAGCATATAGCATTATATTAAAAACCTCATTTACAAAGTGGGTTGTGACAGAAATAAACCTTGAGATTCAAATACCTGTGCCAGCATCATAAGCTTATTGATCAGGCAATGATATCAATGACTTCATGCCACGATATAAACAACTATTCCAGATGTTTTATAAGCAATAAATAAAATTATTTTGCATACCTGCATGTTTCCTATTAAGTGAGCAAACAAGACGAGACCCAGGATGGAAATGATAATACAAGATATTGTTTCCAAGATGTATGTAGTTGTTGACAAATTTTGACCATAAGAACTGCAAATTACATCAAAAGATATGTCAAACTCACATAATTAAATAATCCTCTTATCTACAATAATTACATTCAAACGGAGTGTAAAATCAGCAACCCGAAGAAAACCAAGGCCATACAAAAATTTACACTTCCAATAAATAAGTCACCATTGACTAAATACGAGTAAAGAGAGTCAACTCACATTAGCATCTACAGAATCTTCATGTACTTCTAATGCTATTTGTGTGTCAAAAGATTATATGACATACTAAATGAAGTTAGCTAAAAGCTCAAAAACTCCAGTTCGAAAGTTCAAACAGTGAAGCAACATAGACTCACAGAGAGTCCCCAACTCAAACTGGGGACAGTGGGTATCTTTGTTCCTAGTACAACAACAACAACAATCGACCCAGTATAATCCCACCAACGGCAGGGTCTGGGGAGTCCAGATGTACGCACCCATACCCCGAAGTAATTCGAGAGGATGTTTTCCGATAGACCCAAAAGATACTAACACACAAGCTAGAAAATAACCAAAACAAGCAGAAAATAACCAGAAAAGCGGGAACCAAGAGACAAGCTAAACGTCAAAAAGCCCACCCTCCTGTCAAACTCAATCCTCTTTGTTCCTAGCTAACTTCATTATATATAAAGACAACTGAATATTACATTATACACATCATAGCTTCTATAGTGCATAAACAAGTATGTAATATATAGCAAGGTCTAAATGCCATACCTCAGGTTCTGCAATCCCCACCACAAGCAGTAAAAATATTTGTCCATAAAGCTACTAGAGACAACATTTTTTGAGACTGCATTCTCAAACATCCCAAATTCAAAAGTATGGTTGGCATTGTTAGGATCACAGTTGCTAAATATCGTAGTACTAGATGCCCATCTCATACGATCAGCACGATCCCAAGTATGGCAATCCAAATATACAGGAAAACAGCCAGTTTCGTGCTTGCAATTTGATTTCCAGCATGTTGATTGTCTTTCTATTGATACCAGATACCAGGCTGCTCCTAATACCTAGCATCAAAGAAATAATCATATCAAAATGTCACTAAACCAAATTACACTTTTATACTAATAACAGAAAGGAAGTATTGAGAACTTTTATTTCAAGAGGAGTGATATGAACAATTACTAGATTAAATAACCAAATGAAGCAATTCTGGATGCAAAAATAAAAATAATAAGGTGACAGATGAGCTTACATGACTAGCTAACATGTATAAGAGCAAATTATACGCTGCACCAGCCCAAGCAGTCCTGGTGACAACTCCCGTAGCTTTAACAATTTCAGAACTCAGAGGAAATATCAGATATAACCTTGGGAGATATTGGAAGAAAACAACCAACTCAAGTGCATTAAACTTATGACTGGAACGGAAGCTTCCAATTGCTGGGATGATGAACCATATCACAATCTGCAAGGATTAATGAGGACATTACAAAAGTTTCAGAACTGATGGATTCCACTGGAAAGCAGGGGATTTTGACATTTAAAGGTAAGAGAACTAGCAGCATTAGAAACAACAACTTTCTAGTAAGCCGTCCTGAATAGTTGCAAAGGGTAGCAAATTATTCACTAATATAGTGTATCCGTTCTTTTTTTCTACTAATCTAGAATACTTTGACAATATTTGACAGAGCTAAGGAAAAAACAGCAATCAAGCGCCCGTTTGTTCACCATTGGTGTGTGTAGAGAAGGTTTTGACTCAGTAGAGAATTAGAAGAACTCCGTCTTTTACTCAAATTTCACTTTCGATTTGTCAAACAGCACCATCATTAGAAAATATCATTACACGATATCCAAGTCCGGGTTGCAATTGGCGGATGACAGACTGACTAGACTGGTAATAGAAGGGGGAAATGGAATACCTGAGGAAGAGGCAATGCTGCAACGAGATCAATCCAGAAGTCTGTTCGGATATACCTCCTCGCAATCTGGCGTGGATCCCTGACAAGCTCCCCCCTCCCGAACACTCTGGAACTAGGCGCAACGAAGGCAGTCCGAAACTTGACAGCGACGTGTAGCATGTAGAAGATATCAGCAAGAGACCGAAAGAAGGTGACCGCGATCCCCAATCTGACAGTCCTGGTCATACAAAACGAACTGGCATTGGGATCGGAAGTAGGCACTACATCCACCGCCGGGAGATAGAAGAAGAGTGGATCTACGAAGAGCGCGAGCAAGCAGGAGATGAGGAAAATGCGGTTCCACGTCAAGACGACCTCGCTAGAAGGATCGAGGATCTTGTTCCACCATTGTTGGCCGTGCAATTCGCGGTGCGCGTGCTTAGAGAAGACCTTCAAGGTGGGGAGCTTGAGCACGTTGTCGCCGACTCTGTTGATTTGGGAGCCGAATCCATGGGTGAAGCTCAAGAGCGGCGTTGTGGACTTGTAGAAAGGAGAAGGAGGGATGCTGTTGTCCGATTTCATGGACTCGGTCTTCTCCCATTTCGTTAGGTCAAAGCTGTAATTCACTCCATCGTTGAAACTGCAGGTTTCGAAGCATCAAAAACGCAACCACCGGGAGGGAGATATGTAATATCAGTATAGTACATTTGAATTCTGCTTACCTTACACGCTTGTCTCGCTTCAGATTCTCCATGTTTGTATTTCTACTGTGTGTTGTACATTCGATTAAGATTAAGATTAAGATTAAGATTAAGAGGAGGAGGAAGAATTGGAGCACAAATCAAATAGAAAGAAACCTAAAACCATTTGTTCACGTAGCAAACCAAGCCAGTTGGGGATTTGGGAGTGAGAAAGAAGATGAACAAGGAGATGGGTGGATCCAAGGAAGCGGCAGCGATGGAGGTTTGACTTGAGGAACCACGAAAGAAATAAATTAAACTCCATTGACAGCTCAGAGAGAGAAGACGTGAAGACCATCATCCCCCGATCTTCGAGCGCAATCAACGATCCATGTACTCAGTTTTTTTTTTTTTTTTTTTCAAAGAGGCCCATTCGATAGGTAGTATTAAAATCGAGTGGAAGTGAAAGGAATTAAAAATAGAAGTTGAAGTGGAAATACGAGTTGAAGTGAAAGTAAGAGTTGAAGTGGAAATACGAGTTGAAATTACAAAATGACGTGTTGGGTAAGTAGTATCAAAATCGAGTGAAAGTCGGGTATTTGTGGTGTTGATTTACCAAAAAAGACATAATTTATTTAACAATTTACATTGCGCACGTGGGGATACATGGGCCTGCACGTGATGGCTGAATTCGGTCTTTCACCAAGCTAGCATCAGCTCCTCAGCCTCCTCCCGAGTATCCCAAATGGAGCTAGCTTAGGGTTTATCCCGATTATCCCCAAATTCGAGCTAGTTTTTGTCGATTTCACTCCCGAATTACAAGTCATCTCTCAGGTAATCATACGAATTCTTCATCTTTTCTCAATCTCTCAAGTTTGTACTCTCTTTATCTAGCTTGCGAACAACAATGTGTTCTTGCGTAGAAAATCTGGACCGAAATGCTCGTGTTCTTCACACTTCGACATAAATTCAAAGTTGTATTGCTTCGTGATGGATGAATGTGGACCGAATTGACCATGTTGATCGAATATGCAATGTTTGGTTTGTGGTTAGGGTTTCTTTATTTAGGGAGAAAGGTTAATTGCTTGAATTTTAGATAAAGGGGAAATGAATGCTTGGATTCTGTGTTTGAAGATAATTTCAGTTAAATTAGCATATACAAACACTGAAACACATAATTTGTTGTACAAAGATCTACAAAAAGGAAGATTTCGTGTTTGATTTTGGGGAAAACCAGAGAAGAAGAAATTGGTTATAGGGAGAAAAAATTGGGAAGGTTGGTTTCCTATATGATATTTTTAATTCAAGACAAATGTATTGAGATTACTTTTTGCTTGTTATGAAGGTCATATGAAGTTGTAGTGTTGCCTCTGGTGGTTTATTGCATTCATTGGAGAACCGGGCCGGTGGTGTTTGTTAAAGGTATGCTTCCTCATATTTTACGAATAATGTTGGCCTTTTTATTGAAATTCAGACAGTGTTGAATATATGTTTGGTGTTTGTGTATGCATTGAGTAATGGATTGCCCTGTCTAATTGACATTATTGTATTAAATTGTGTTAAATGTGGATTGAATTTGTGTATGACTTGAATATGGATTGTAACCACAGTTGAGGTTGTATGTCATGTATGTCTTAAGTGTTGAATGTTGCATGTTGTTTGAAATTGTTATTGTGTTAAGATGTGTGTTAAGAGTTCGAGGTATTTGTGTTTATGTTGAAATAGAAATCTGGTTTTGTGTTTATTTTTTAGTCCCTTAAAGAACATAGATGGAGGAGGATAAAGGTAAGGGAAAAACAAAGGAGAAGCCATTTATTTGGAGTGAAAATCTTGCATTGACATTGATGAGGGTATGCAAAGATTATCAAAGGAAACATGACTATTATCAGACATTCACTTGGCCTGATGTTAATGAGGAATTTGAAAAGAGGACAGGCTTGAAGGTCTCAAAAAATACATGTAGGAACAAAATTGAGCATATGAAAAAATTGTGAAAGCCATGGTGCGACCTAAGGCGCAATGTGACGGGTGTTGGGTGGGATTCGACGACTGGTTTGGTCACTGTTGATGATGAATGGTGGGAAAGACAGAAGAAGGTCTGTATGTCCTATTGTTTGGCAGGAATATGATTTGGTATATATTATTTAGGAGTGAATTAATCCTTGGTGTATGTCCTATTGTTTGGCAGGAAAAGGATGATAAGTATACTCAATTCAGAAAGAAAGGAGTTAACCCTGAGTTGAGTGATTTGTGGGATGACGTGTTTGGCCAAATTGTTGCAACGGGAAAGCATGTCATGTCCCCAAGTATGGATCCTAGTGCGCCTCCGCTTTCCCTACCTGGAATTGATGATAGTGTTTATCTGGATTTACAAGAGGATAGTCTTGACCGTCAACTAGAGAAAGATGCTGAGGAGGAACAAGAAAGCCTTCGGTCGCTCGCTGAAAGGGTAAGTGTGGAGTTGCCACTTGATGAGTGCTTAGCAGAAGTACATGAGGGGATTACTGGCACAAGATCTGGTCCATCGAATGTCAGGGGGAAGAGCACCAAGCTTGCAGTTACGCCTACTGAGTCCATCAAAAAAAGAAGGAGAAGGCCAAGTCATGCTTCAACGGCATTCAACGAACACATGGATGTTGTGGGTGCTGCTAGTCAGAAGATGCTTACTATGATGGAGGGTGATATTGGAAGTACCAATGATCTGACAGGGGAAGTGAAGAGATATGGATATGCAGAATGTGTTGTGGTGCTGGAACGCCTTGTAACTGATGGGCTTCTCAAAGAGAATGAAAAGTTGTATTGCTTTGCCACCAGTCAGCTTGCTCAAGAACCAAGACGTGAGGTCTTCATGTCCCTCCCGAAAGACAGTAACAGGATTGCATGGCTATAGTACGAGTACGATCTTGCATACCAGTTATATCAGCCGTAGATGGAGTGTGATGGGTTCGAGTGTTTAGGGTAGGGGTTGGGGGATTTGATATGTTTGAGTGTCTAGTGTTATGCAAGATCGTTTGGTGTTTGATGTGTTTGGATAATGATGTGATTTATGTATGAACTTAGTGCTTGGTGTTTGATGTATTTCATACTTTATTAGTTCTTCGTGTTAACTCTTGCATACCATTTGTGTTTTCCTAGTGCAATTTTCATTTGTGTTTTCCTAGTGCATGGCTACAGAATATTAGTTACGTTACAGTAGGAGATATCTTATATTTGAAGTTTGGGATTTTCAGTTTATGTCTTGATCTAGTATAATCTGAAGACATGGATCAACCACTTGGTCCGAGACGAAAGATGTCTAGATGCGAGTTACGAAAGAAGTGGCTTCCTAGATGACAGACGTGTTTGGATATGTGTGCGCGTCTCTCGACTGCATACCATGCTAGGTTTATTCACAAGGTTCCTTGTTATGATTCAGAGCTCACGGGGTACATGTGGTTGCGCCAACTGATGGACTTTGCGTCAGATGTTAGATGTATCAATGCATTTCGGATGGAGAGGCATGTCCTCCAACATCTTTGTGACGAGCTAGAGACAAAGTACGGGCTATTACCTTCACGTCGTAAGTCCGTTTTGGAGAAGGTTGGGATTTTCCTTTACACTATTTCTGTTGGATTGGCTAATAGAGATGTATGTGAGCGGTTTCAGAGATCAGGCGACACCATTAGCCGTGTGTTTCACCAGGTTCTAGATGCAATGGTTGGCAGGCACATGGGTTTTAACGGCCTTGTACGTAAGCTTCTAAAACCTCGTGATGCAAATTTCACTAACATTCCAACAAAAGTGATGAGTGAGCCCCGGTATGGTATTTTCAAGGTATGGATTACATCAAACTTATATTTTCAATTTAGGGACAAGTTAAATCAGCCATGTCGTCTAATATTATTGTTATTGAATTCATTTAGGGTGCTATTGGATGTATTGATGGGGTTCACATTGAATGTTGTGTGCCAGAGGAAGAACAATTTTCTCATAGATGTCGTAAGGGGTATACTTCATTCAATGTGATGGCGGTGTGCGACTTTGATATGTACTTCACATTTGTATCGGTTAGGTGGGAAGGAAGCGCCCACAACACTCGGGTGTTGGACCATGCTTTGAGCTATCCTCATATGAACTTTCCCCGACCTCCATCTGGTAAGACATGATCAATTGTCATCTATGTTCTAAACGTCTTATAACTGGGTTTTCATTTTATTGGTGTATACATATTTAAAATGTTTCGTTTGTTATGTTTTATTATTCGCAGGGAGGTACTACTTAGTTGACAAGGGATATCCAGACAGAAAAGGCTATATGGTGCCCTACTCGAAGGTAAAATATCACCAATCTCAGTTCATGCGAGAGGCTCCGGAAAATATTCGAGAAGGATTTAACCGAGTCCATTCTTCATTGAGGACAACAATCGAACGGTGCTTTGGTATTTTGAAGAAGAGATGAAAGATATTAAAGGGCATGCCGTCATATGATATTCCCACGCAAATCGACATAATTTGTGTGGGTTTTGCGCTGCACAACTTCATACTAGAACACAAGCTCAATGATTCAATTCTAGAAGAAGATGATGAGGAGGAGGAGGAAGATGCTTTTAAGTTTGACCCCAATGATGATAAAGGCGAGGACAATGACCCCAAAGGCTACATGAGTGGCATCCGAGATGCCATTGCTAAACAGATTTGGGATCAGAAGAATATATATTTGACTGGCCTATAATTTGTAAGAGATCCCTATTTTTTGGTAAGCACGTGTAATCTTAAAACATTACATTCGTAATTAGGTGGCTAGCATATGATGTACGGGATACCTACGTCGTTCTCCATTTTGTATGGCGATTAGGCTCTTAGGTGAAGTGATCATGTATTTTGTTGGTTATTTTAGATTCATCGACGCTTGTCGACTATCGGACTCGTTGATGTGTTGGTGATTTTAGGGTCATCGGTCATTTTGTGTAGTCGGGATTCGCTCAAGATTTAAGAAGTTCGTTTGGCGCATAACGAGTTTCGGACTCGCGGAGTGCACACTCGTGTGCGTGGTTTCGGACTCGGAGTAACGAAACGTGTCGGGGTTCAAGAGGCAGACACCGAGAGGGTGATTTTCGGGGTCCTAAGGACGTACACGGTTTTTGACAAACCGTGCACCATGGGCAACAACCGTGCACTACAGAACAGAAGCCAAATTTCGCCTCTGTAAAGCCGCACGGTTTGTGGCACGGTTTGTCACAAACCGTGCGGTGTCCCAGAACATGTTTCCTGGCCTCTGTAAAGCCGCACGGTTTGTCACAAACCGTGCGGTATCCCAGAACATGTTTTCTGGCCTCTGTAAAGCCGCACAGTTTGTGGCACAGTTTGTCACAAACCGTGCGGTGTCCTAGAACATGTTTTCTGGCCTCTGTAAAGCCAAATTTTGCCTCTGTCCCAGAATATGTTGAAGATGATCATCCTTATTTTTTCTTCCTTTCAAAACATTGGATTCTTAATGGCTTACCACACGTTTTTTAATGGATGAAATAGGTGCATTCAACTCCTAGTTAATGTTGAATTCAATGGCTTCCATAGGTTTCAAAACGTTGGCTTGTTAATGGATGACTCATGCGTGTCATATGATAATATTGGATTGTTTTAAAACCGAAATAGGTACATTCAACCCCTAGTTAACACATGTTATCAACACTTGATGCTTTAAAGTTACATGTTGGCAACAAATTGATCGTTTTCAATGGTTTGAATGGAGAAAAACACCTAATTAAACTTGTGAATGTTGCTTTTTCACCTTTCCACACACATGAAGGATAAACAAGACCGACATTCACTTTGAAACAAATAAGTAAAGACTTGAAGGAGATGATTATCCAGTACAAACATCAACACATAACAAACAAAGGACCAGTTGAACGATACCAAAGACGACAAAACAAAAGAGAAGCATACCGAAAAAAGAGAAGCAATCAACTACGAAAGAGAAGCATACCGACAACGACAATGCCACTAATCTAGTCGGATGACTGTTGGGTTCGGACATACCCAAGCTTGACCATTCCAGTTAAGGTGGACCTTAAGATCCATCCCACTCACAACCACATTGTCGTAGTTGAATGTGGAGAAATCGACTTCATACATGCCACAGTCCGGCCGCTGTAAAATAGTTCCATACCACCATCCGTCTTGAGCCCATACGTCCACATGTTGGCCAATATCGAAATTGAATACATCCCTATATGGTGGTATGGGCCGCAACAACCCGTAAGGGACATCTTCGACGAGGTAAGCGGACCTATCGTCAAGCATCAATGTTTCATACTCCACTCGGTAAAATTCCACCATTGGTGAGACTAGCTTGATCCTTGCGGTATGGTATGACCCTAGCATACCATTTTCGGCTCCAACCACCTCAACGCGTTCTTCTAAGTGGTATTGTCTAGCCATCTCAGAAATCTAAGAACATACAATAATAAGACATATATAGAGAGCAATAAAAGTATATATTGTAGAGGCATAGAAACATACAAACCATAGATACCATTTTTCATGATGTTCTTACCAGATTTGTGATGTTCTTGACGAATTAAGCAAGGGTGGTTTCTCGGCTCCCTTTTTCTTCTTTTGCTTAGCATTCCCTTTTTGTTAATGCAAAGGTGTGTGAGTAGCTTGTCCACAAACTAGTCTATAATATATATATACTACCGGTCAAGGTAATGAAACTTGTTCCATTTTAGACAAACCTATACACTAGCTTTCATATGTTTATTGACAAAAGTGGAGGTGAAGACAAGACATATGCATGGTCTTAGCTTCCCTAGCTTAGGATAATATCACGTAGGGCCCTTCTCCAAATCATATGAGAAGCATCTTCTTGGACCATATCAAAAAACGTACACAAACTAAAACAACATTAATACAATTTACTACAAAACATAGCTAAAAACGCACAACCGAGATGATCATTGACTACGATGTAAACATACAAACCGCACAACGAGATGATAAAAGTACATTACAAACACTTGAAAGATAAAAGTACATTCCTACACAAAGCACCACACCAACAACGCATACCGACAAGTACCACTCATTGAGTTCCTAGACAACGACAACACCAACAACGCCAACCATTACCATTACCATACCGGTCACGACTCAAGGAAACTAATCCAATTGAATGATAGCGGGTCTCGGACGTAGCCAAACATGTCCGTTCCAGTGAACGTGGAGCCTTATATGATTCTCACCGACAACGATATTCTCGTACCCGAATTCCCCAAAACTCACTTCATAAACACCAATGAGTGGTTGTCGTACCACAGTGCCATACCACCATCCATCCCGATTCCAAACGTCTACGTGTTGCCATGTCTCGTAATAGCTTAGAGTTCTACGATGAGGTATGGGGCGCAACAACCCCTATGGGACCAGTTCTACAAGAGGACCCGAGCGATCGATACTCAACAATCTTTCGTATTCCACACGGTAGAATTCAACCAATGGTACGAGCCCCATTATTGTGGCGGTGTGATATGAGCCGAGCAATCCATGTTCGACTGCAATGACTTCAACTCGTTCGAACAAATTAAATTGTCTTGCCATTTGAATGGACTTACCTAAACATTACACAAGATATTTACATGTTAAAAACATATATAGAAGACAATGTTATATATAGATTATAAACTTACTTATTTTGTGCCTCACCGATTTTGATTACCAAATGAAGTGTTTAGGACTTACCGAATTTGATTAGCAAATGATGTGTTTAGTCCCTTTTCGTACCGATGCTGTGGCTTCAAGTGTGTGTGAACAATTTCCTTGAAATGGCAATGTTAATATACTAGACTAGAGGGCTCTCCTTAGCTTGGACTACTAGCTCCCAAAGACAAGACATAAAGAAAGGCTGCTGCATGCAAAAGTGGAAGACAATCAAGTGTTAGTGAGAAAGGCATTCTTTTTGGATTGTCACGTGAAGCTGCAGCCCCCTAGATGCAATGGTTGAAGAGTGTATGTATTGTCATTCAAAGAAGAGATGGAAGATGCTTTTTTTTGTATGTATATATGGTTTGACAACCCCCATGTGTGTGTATTATTAGCATACAAGACATATATCCAATCTCTTATTTAGCTTATATTATAATAACAATGTCTAACCATAAATAATCATAAGATAAAGATGTTTTGACGACGAGCACAAATAATCGTAAGATAAGCATGCAAAATAAGCATTCCCCGAACTATGGATTACAAAACGTACACTTATTAATGAGATAAACAACAAACTTCCATACAAACAAGTGATCAACATAAGTTGGATACAGAATATTAACGGGTGATCAACATACCTAAACAATAAAATAAGGTAAACAACACAAACGGGTGATCAACATTAGAGGAAAACAACATAATTTAAGGAAGCAACTCCTTATGCATAGAAGAGCCGAGCAAACACACTCCTTCATGGTGGGATTCATCATGTCTTATGCGTAGAAGAGCCTAGCACACAACTCCTTCATGGTGGGAGTCATTGGCTTACGACGAAACGTGCGAAAACCTTCGCACACCTAAAAGAAAGGCATTCACAATATTGGATTGGACATATTACCAAATGCATTTGCTAAGATCACACCAATAATTGAAATTACTCACTGAATACTTATTGTTCCACCATTCGTCATCTCGCAGTATAACACTGGTTTCGTCGTCGCACTCAACATCACCAGACCTGACAAGGCTATTCCATAAATTTCATTGTTTCTTAATAAATTCAAACTTGATCTTCAAGATTCTAACATTCGCATCTCGGCCCGTAGCACCCCTAAACTCATCACATATGTAATTCCATTCGAAACTCCCGTAGGCCCCATATCGTTCATTGTGTCGTATGCACACCAACAGCAAAGTGTTATTGTCTTTATCATTCCATGGGAAAACATTCGTCCTCCTTGCTCCTATGTGCAAACAATAATAAGTCACTTGTACAACAACTAGAGGTACGAATCTTATGGATAAACACCTACACATATATATACAACCATACTACAAGTAGAAATCTTACCCGACATTCTTCGACTACTATGCTTGTATGTTGTAAAGTAGAGATGTCTTGCTGCCTTACTTCTGGGTTTGAGGGAAAAGCAAAGGATGAAAGGCCTTATATAGAGAGGTGAGGCAGAGAGCTTCTGACATTTTATACATAGACTTTTTTAATTTTTCTAAACATGTGAATATCCCTTTTCATATAAACTATAAAGTATGAACTATATATGTAAAGATGCTTACTATTATACCACAATTATTATACAATCTTATATCACAACAAACCACACATATAAACATAAATAAAATAAGGAGAACCATCAAAGTCATTGTAAACAACATATACTTATAACGTCTCAGCCAATAATATATAAAAGCCCCAAACATACATAAACATTACAATACATATAGACCGAACATTAGTGTAGCAAAATTATCACCCAAATTGTCAACAAAGGTGATTCCCCGAATATTTCCCCTAAAGATCAATTACAGAATTGCATAACGGATGACAACATACAAAACAACCAGTACGAGGAAAATAGTAACCACCGAAGCGTAATATAGCCTAATCCTTGAAGCATCAGTGACCTCCATGTTAGCAGCGAGGAGGGTGTCGCGGTGTAACGCTAGCTAAACGTTTGAAGTTGCTAGTGTGGATACATGCTCAGCTAGTTCTTTGGTTCTCATCATCCAGATGTGCCACCTGGCCACGCTCTTCTTGTAGTTCACCGCTAAGTTGTTCATGCTTGATGAGTGCTTGGTTAAGATCCAATTGAAGCTCAGCCACGTGCCCTCTCAGTGTTCTGGCAGCTTGTTGCATCAAGCGTGCATGCGGGGAGGTTTCAATTCCATTGATAAGTTCATCAAATCTTGACACATCATAGTCCTACATATATGGTTTGAAGATAAATAAGCATAAGTTCAGAGATTAATGTTATGATCGATCACGCCACATGATGGTAAAGGGTTTACCTGTCACCATTGAAGCTCTTCGGGTATGCTAGCATTGGAGCTGTTGGGACTGTAATTGGTCATTGTTTCAAGGACCTCTCTTGGGAGCCCAACATAATCCTCTTCTTCATAAACCGCATCATTAACTCCATCGTGAGAAGCCATTGCTAAACAGAGAATAGAAGTTGGACTTTGGATAAGAAGTTGTACAATTTTATTACACATCTTAGCTGAACATGAATGCGTCTTCTATGAAAAAAAAACTATGTACTAGCATACATCAAAAAGTCAGAATTAGCACATCAACATGCAAGCTCATCAACTGAGAAGTCACAAAATGATTAACCATGAATGTTAACAAAGGTGAATACTTGAATCTTGTTGCTCCTACATATGCATACATCAACTAATAATTGCATATACACACTTGAATCTTGTTCATTAACCAAGGATGTTATCACACCAAGTTATTGAATATTGTTGCTCCTGCATATAGCATACATCAATTATATATAGCATCACCGAGAATTCTTTGCTCAACACCACAGAATACACGCCCATAGAAAACAAAATACTATTTATAGATTCCCACTTCTAAAAGACAAATAAATTTCCATTTACAGATTCCCACAGCATACATCAATTATAATACTTTGGATTCTGGTTTAAGACATCCATTTACAAATTCCCACTTCTAAAAGACAAATAAATTCCCCATTCAACAGAACTTATGTTCAACAAACCAACAAGTGATATATATTTAGCAGACTTTCAAAACAGACAAACCACTTAAAATAGCAAGCTTTCAAGCCACAAAAATGGCAAGCTTTCAAGCAAAAAATGGACCAACTGATTATGCTTTCAAGAGAGAGGGATTATAAGCAAGCATATAAACCCTCAAATTTTATGCAGAGACATATACATTCAAAATATTTTATGCAGAGACATATAAACCCTCAAATTTCAAGCCCTCAAATTTACCATTCAACCGAATTACAAATTATGGCACTAGCGAATTTAAAGCTCAGGTAATCAAAAAATAGGGGATTAGGGCTTCAAGTTCCCCATTCTCGTGTACATCCAAGCAACCATTCGTCCTCAAGCAAAACTAATAGGGGGATCAAGCAAGCAAAGATCGAAGCAAAATTACCTTAAAATCGGAGGGATTTGAGCTTGGAAATGCAGTGAAAATGTCCAGAGTTGCTTGGCTTCCACCTATTGCGAAGAGAAACACGAAAGAAAGAAGGAGACAGGGGTCGAAGAGGAGGAGTAAAATTCAGGGGTAAAAGGAGGAATTGGCTTCCACTTCCACTCGAACCATCGCTCACCGTGGGGGGAGGGTACCGTAAGGAATCGGCGGCTCCGGAGTTGAATTAGCCATCTCCTTCCACTTCCTTCCACTTGCTTCCACCTCCATCCACTTCGCCCAAACGACTTACCGAACAAGCCTCGAAGGCGGTGAGGGAGATGAAGCCAGCACTTCCACTCCCATACTGCCGCCCAAACGACTTACCGAACGAGCCCGAAATCACATAGGAGTCATACAACTATACTTGATGACTATCCTACAATATTATTTGCGGTCGTTCTAGTTTCACTGTTTGGGTTCGGTTTTGCACCGTGCGTCATATTGTGGCCCTTGAAATGAAACATATGAGTGTTTAAAAGTGTTTTTTTTTTTAGATTTTAAGTAAAAGTGAATCGGTTCAAGATCAACTTTAATTGCTACTGTTCATTGAGTAGTGTTTGAAGTCGTCAGTTTAAAACGCTATAACATGGCGTTTAAAAATTGACATTGTAATTCAAACGGGCAAATTGTATATGCTACAATGTAGCATTTACAATGTGTTTGTTGTAGTTTTATGCGCAATGTTGTAGCACACACATTCAAATGGTCACGTTTTTCATCGATCGAATTTTCAAGTGTATATATGTGATTCTTCTACGTGTCTTAAGCAATTTGAAATCACAATATTAAGAGAATGTCGGTCTCAACCAAAGATGATGTACCCGATCTTGAATCGATTATTGAAAATCGTGTACTGGTACGTATACGCTAGATTTAAATTTAGTATAGAACGTTATGTTAGTGTAGAATATTAGTAATAAATTATATGTTATACATATTTTAGGCATGTTAGTCTAGAATACTAGTAGTAAATTATATGTTAAACATATTATAGGTATGTTATTAGTAGTAAATTATATGTTATACATATTATAGGTATGTTAGTTAGAATATTAGTAATAAATTATATGTATTAGCTTGGTACATTTGTTAGTGTACAATATTAATAAATTATATAATTAAAGTAGAATTGGAAAGCTTTTGAATTTTGGTGAGTAAGGGAGAACATGCAAGGGTTTAATTTTCGTATATGTATCATATTTGCACCATGATTTTTAGGGTAGAACATTATGTTAGAGATAAAACACCTTGTTGGTGTAGAACATGAGTAATAAATTATATTTGTTATCTTAGAATATTATTTTAGTTGGTATTTATGTATATCTCTAATGTATACCCATATTTGTGAAATAAATATGATGATTCTAGTGGTATCAACTTTGTGAGTGTCGATTTTTCATCTCATTTTACCACTGATGAGGAATGGAGTGATAGAGACATTATGATCCAATGGGTTCGTTAGTGGGTAAGGAATTGAACATATTGATTGTCTTATAAAAATTATGGGCTCAAAAGGTCATATTATTGTGTGAGAAGTCTGAATCATACATACCGTTGAAGAAGAAGGTGATCGAAGGTTCCGAGCCAGCCCCTAAACAGAAATGGTCAACGAGGACAAGGAAGAATGGGTTCCCGTTTGAGTTGCATGTGTTGTTATCAAAAGCAAGTTGGGCAAAAGAGAGTACGTGGACCTTAAAGGTCATTTGTGGATGGCACACCCATGATATTCCTACTTCCTTAATTGGTCATGCATTTGTTGGACGCCTTACGGAGGAAAAAATCGAGGCAGTGAAGTTGTTGTCTTCCACCGACTCAACGTTGAAGAACATTATTTCTCAATTTCTCAAAATAGATCCAAAATGCTTGACAAAAAGGAGCCAAGCGTACAATTGCAAGGGTAGGGAGAGGAAAAAATTCAGGGGCAATTTGACGGTGCCACAATAAACGTTGGATTTTCTACGGTCCAAAGGATATTTTGCGGACGTCAAAAGGGTTAAGGTGAAGTGGAAGGATGTTGTGAGTGACCTTTTTGTTAGTCACACTAACGCTAAGCACTTGTTGGGTTTCTTTCCCCCACGTCGTCATCATGGATACGACCTACAAGACCAACATGTAAACTTTAATTTTCATTATGACTACATCTACACTATGTAATTGCATCTAAGTTCTTTTTGTTTGTACATTGATAGGTATGGTATGCCTTTATTGGAGTTTGTTGGATTTACTTGCGCCAACCTTACGTTCTGTATCGCGATCGTATTCATAGAAAATGAGAAAGCGAAGCACTATGAATGGGCCTTGCGACATCTGAAAGGCTTGTTTGGTAAACAAGAACATACGGCGATCATGTCTAATCAAGAGCTAGGAGAAGTGAAGGATGTCGAAATAGTCTTTCCCAATGCACATCATTTGTTGTGTATGGTCCATGTCAACCACAATGTTGCAGCATATGTTACCGGGAAGGTTGCAAATGTTAACCATTTTTTGGGTAGTGTTATGTAGTTGTTGAGGTCACCCACGGAAGATGTTTATGAGGAATGACTTGCACATTTTAAGGATAGGTGGGGGAATGGGCTGATGAAATACTTCGAGGACGTATGGCTTACACCGTACAAGGAGAAGCTAGTATGTGCATGGTGCGATACAGTTCTCCATTTTGTCACAAGATCATCAAACATGTAAATTCAATGCCAAATTTTCCCTTTAGATATGTATTAATGTTTATGAAGTATAACTTGAGTAGTTTTTTTCAAGGTCGAGTCTCATCACTCTATGCTCAAGGACATGATAAAATCATTTGTTGGAGGATTCGACATGCTCGTCGTACAAATCGACACTACGTTCAATGATAAGTACGTGTAATCTTTTGCACTCGTGTGTATTTTTTTCATTTCTATCACTTTGGGCCTATGAGAAATATAATATGAAGTCATATTGATCAATGATCAGGTACGTGTATTGGCGTGGTCGTTTTTGTAAAGCAATTGGTCAAATTGTAAGTGGTGGGTCATCAAGCATGTTTCATTAGTTACAAAATGTTGATAAAAATGACAATGACTCAAGTATTCTTTCTTCAATTTTCTAGTCTTTGTATTAAAAAAAATTGAAAGTATTATATTATTTAATTTTAAAAAATATGTATAGTATAAATTGGTCAAATATTACGTGATGAGTCTTCAAATATTTTTCATTTGTTTCAAAATATTAATAAAAATGTTAATGACTCAAGTTGGAAAAAAATTGAACTAAAAACAACTCCCTTCAAATTTGTAGGGCTCTTTTGGTATCAATATTAAAGATATGATATATTGGATATCAGTATCGGTATATGTATCAAGATATAGGTATAGTGATATCAAGGCATCAAATATGGGTATATATTATTAGTGATATTTTTTATATACACATTTCGTGAGAGATATTAAAATAACACTTTGATATCACTCATACTCATTTCTTGGTACACATATTTGATACCAAACAGCCCATACTCGATACCAAATAACAGATATCAGTCTACTATATCAAACATAAATAAGGATATGAGTGATATTCTTACTCATACCACAATCCTGATATCAATACCAAACGATGATTAAGTGATGTCGACGTCCCATCCCAACACCTAGTTTGTACTTTGGTTTGTACTTTGTAGTGCTAGTTTGGAAAACTTGTACTCTTTGATCACAAATTAAACCAATTTTATTTGGGATGGAATAGATCATATGTAAATCAATTATGTAGGAGAGAAATAAGAACTATTCTAGATTGTTACATCTGAGAGAAAGAAGGGGCCAAATTAGACTTTCATTAAAAGGAAAAAAATCGATTGCGCCGAATTCTTCCTGTATTATATGCATTTTTTGGAAAAATTTGTTTGCACCTCGCTATGAACATATTTTCGATGTTCATCACTTTTGTCCTTAAATGCTCACTACTTTTGTACCTAGATGTTCATCAGTTTTATATACATGCATGTTCATCATTTTTCTCTTATATGTTCATCACTTTTCGTTGCAAACATACTTTCGATGTTTATCACTTATGTATAATATCTCACTTAAAATAGAAGGGTAAAATGATAATTTTAGGTTGATAAAAATAAAAGTTTTGAAATTTATTTTATTTCTTTTAGGGAAATAATTTAAACTTTCATGAACTTAGGTTCAAAGGTTGGTTATGATAATTTTTGGTACAAATTATCATATGAATAATAATAATATGGTGCGAAAATAAATAAATAAACAAATAATGTAATTTTAGAATTTTAAATAACAATAAACGTCATAAGAATTATTGTGTTATCCATAAAAGGATAAAGTTATAATTGTCCTAAGTAAGTTATTTCTTTAACCTAAGGATGGTTTAAAATATATTTAAATTTATGTTAATTATAATTTAGATAAAACTTATCAAATTTGACCTAGAATATTTAAATCAAATTTAACAATTTTTTTGTTAAGGATTGAAGTATGGTCAAATTCATAAGAATAATAACCTAAACCTATCTTAACCTAAGTTAAATTTTTCTATACTTTAATTTTGGGTTAAAATAATTTTATAAACTTGGGATATTAAGATAAATAAATTTGGGTAAGTTTTGTGATTTTTAAAAGTTAAAATAAGAGCATTTTTCCCACAACTTAAGAAAGTTGGGCAAAAATGTGCAAATAGGCCAAATAAAGAGGGACCGTGTGTAATTAAGCCAAAAGATCATCTTCTACCTTCAGCCATTCACGTGAGCTCTATAAAGCATTTCAATGGCGGACTTCAGTTAGCATAGGATCCGATTTGAGGCAATTAGTGTTTGGGCATTCAAGACAACCATATCCTCCACGTAATTCCTCCATTAATTGGATTGAATGTCGATTTAAATCATGACATTTCATCCCCCAAAACCAACGTGTCATCTAGGGTTCGAATTGAACAAATCCAAAATTGGATCAACTCGTCTTCAATTGGAGGGAGTAATGAGAGGGTATTTGTTAATGACATTCACATTTACAAGAAATCTATAAAATCCCTCCCAATCGGACCCCCAATTCATCCAATTTTGCCATCCAATCTCAAGAACCCTAAATCCCGAGTTCGGTTGTTCTTCTATAAAATTAGAGCTCGTTAGAGCTTCAATATTGCAATTGGTGGTACCCCTAGCTTCGTATTTGAATCCTATACAAAAGCTAAACCGCCGGAGAACCACCGACGGCCGCCAATTTCGCCGGAAACGCAAGCAGCGCCTCCGCGCGGGTGTTTTTCGGATTTTTTGGTCCGATTTTCATTTTCTTTTATTTAATTATTATTTGGCTTAATTAAGGTTAATTAAATTAATCTTAATTACTGAATAATAAGATGGAATTAATTTGATTTTAATAAAATTAAATTGATTAAAATTACTTTGGGTATTATCTTAGACTATGAATGGTTAAAATATTAACTTTTCATTTGGATAATATTTTGGAGTAAAATTTATGGACTTTATAAATAAATTATGAGATTTATTTATTCATGAAAAGATTATTTAGAATATACGACTAATTAATTTTTATTCGTATAGAAAATCGTTCTACCGATTAAGCCTTGAAAATTGAATTATTTGGAGATAAATTAATTCAATTTAAATCTTGAAACATATATCCCTCAAAATTCAGTATTAAATAAATTATCTAATTATAATTTATTTTTGTGTGTGATTCGAGTACGTCTCGGGTTTGCTTTTGGAACGGGAATAAAGTAGGGAGTCGATTTGCTTTTCGAAAGCAACCATCTCCGAAACACCGTTCAACATTCGTCGTGATTCAAGGCAAGTGGCGGTTCACTCTTGCTAATTTATTCTATATTTTTCTTAATTGATAATTAATCTATTGTCTTAATTAAGTTGAGATAAATATTCTTAATTTCTCGTTTGGGAACTTGTGTGTTAAAGTATTGTGTAAAATGAACCTTATTATTAGGTTGTATATATGCTAGTTATAACCTTTATATATATATTATTATTATTATTATTATATGGTGCTAGATAATAATTGGTGTGGATTGTTGTGCTTTGGTGTGTATAATAATTGCTAATTAGCACGAGTATTCGTAGAAACGCTATTACCTTGTAAGGTTTAGCTATTTCTTTATAACTTTGTATTACGAGAATAATTGCCCTAATACTTTTGGTCATGACCTATCCTTATTTTATATAAGTGGTGGTGCACTTAGCTAGTGTCGAAATTCGGGATTCGTCTCATGTTCTATATCTCATTGCGAGATTGGTGTGGATTAAAAGCTTTAACGTAAATACGCGTTTTGAAATTAAATAAGATAAGTGTCGTTTTGCACTTAATTAATATACCCTCATGCGAGAAGTACAATGTGAAACTCGTCCGGTCTCTTGTCTAAAGTAAGTCCCTTTTCCAATCTGGATTCGCATTACGCGGTGAGGTTGGTCGATGACCCAAATATTCAACGAGATGTTTTTTAAACTTTGTGTAGTAAGATAACGTTACCAAACAAATTCATGTAATTTTCCATAAGACTCAATTCATTAGAGTCTTCTCTTTAATCATACCTCTTCATTTTTTTCGGTAGAAGTCTATAGTCATATACCGTTTACCAAGTTTTATTCGGGAAACAAGGGTAGTGATTATATACGACTACGAGAATCAATCTGTTTTCACCCTTGCGTAGTCTTTCATTAGACTAACCAACCGGTTTTATTCCTTGCATGGTTGGTTGGTGTCACCCTCCCTATATGGCACATCAGAGGTTGATCCCCGACGATTTGACGTAACCAATCGAAGACGAAGGCTTGCAGTTGAAGGTTTTTATTCTAAAGTAATATTAAGATGTGTAGTATTGATTTAATATTCTTAAAGAGTTGTAATATGTATATAAACTAGTCATATGTTTAGGGTTTTACTTAAAAGTCTTCCGCTGTGATTTCAATATCGTTGTAAACTATCCTTCTCAAGTTACGAGAGGAATTTTAATAAAAGATTGAGTTTCTTTATAAAAGTCTTCCGCTGATTACTCTTCCATTATTCAATGTCTATGTATTTATTTAAGTAGAATTGTTCTGATTAAAGCCTAGGGTGACTTTGGACTTTACAGTCTGAGGTCCCTGGCGTGTGACACTACCGACATAAGTCGGGGGTGTTACATTATGTTTGTAGATGTTCACCACTTTCACGACGAGAAGTTCACTACTTTTGTACTTAGATGTTCATCACTTTTTTATGCATGCATGTTCATCGCTTTTCTCCTATACATTCATCATTGTTCGAGTGAACATGTTTTCGATGTTCATCACTTATGTCATTTGATGTTCATCGCTTATGTTTCTTTGATGTTCATCACTTTCATGCCCAAATGTTCATTACTTTCGTACCTAGATGTTCATCACTTTTTCATGCATATATGTTCATAGTTTTTCTCCTATACGTTCATCATTTTTTGTGTGAACATGTCTTAGATGTTCATCACTTTTGTCCATAGATGTTCACTACTTTAGTACCTAAATGCTCACCACTTTAGTACCTAGATGTTCATCATTTTTTTATGCATGCATGTTCATCGATTTTCTCCTATAAGTTCATCACTTTTCGCTGTGAACATGTTTTAGATGTTCATAAGTTTTGTGCATATATGTTCACCACTTCTATGCCTAGATGTTCATATCTTTTATGCCTAGTTGTTCATCATGTTTTTATGCATGCATATTCATCACTCTTACACCTTAATGTTCATCACTCTTACACCTTAATGTTCATTACTCTCATGCTTTAATGTGCATCACTTATTTAAGCATATATATGCATCACAAAAAACACATCTTTTTACTTACTTTAGACTTGATTTCATATTGAAGATTATCAATTTTGTGTCAAATAAACATGGAATTAACTTCAAATAATCATTTTAATAAGCTTTTAAAGTTTACAAAACACAAACATGAACGTAAAAACACTATAGAATTCTGTATTTTTTAGTTGTAAAGTGGTGAACGTCACTTATATATTGTGAAGAACATCTACTAGCAAAGCGGTGAACATCCGTGTTCACTGACAATAACAATCTTGAGCGCAAATGCGAAAACGCCTCTGGTGCGTTTTCAGTTCTCTTGGTTTTCACTCGAACCTTCCCTTGTTGGGGATATCGATTATTGAATGTCGATCTAGCTACGTATTCGAGTTAGGGCCATTTCCATATTGAGGTTACTTTAGGGCTCCTTTGGTATCGATATCAAACGATATAAAATATCGGGTATGAGTTTCAGTGATATCAGGCATTCAGTAATATCACTCATACTCGTAGCCTGATATCCATACTTACTAGACAACATATATCAGTTTGATATCAATATCAGAATTATGCCAAATGCATATATGAGTAATATCCATATGCATAGCTGATATACGGATATCATGACCAAACGCGCCCTTAAATACAAGACAAACTAGAAGATTGGTTTGATTTCAAGTCCGAGTCTCGAGTGGCGCATATGGGGTCGAATTTCTCCCATGACATCAGGGGCGGATCTACAGGGGGCTAGGGGGGCGGCAACCCCCGCTTCCCCCGGTAAATCCCTTATAGTATGATGAATTTTTTGTTAAGCCTTTTTTAAAATTTTTAATTTTCATTATGTATACATAAAATGATAAGTAAATGACAACAAAAATGCACTGGCCTAGTGGTATTTATTTTTTCTTCCATGTTTTAATTTTTTATTAATACAAAAATTAAAAATCTTACATTATTTAAATAATTTTTCAAAACGCTAAAAAATAGAATATATAATACATGAATTAATCAATTTTCAAAAATTGAATCTAATATTTTTTATAATTTTAAAATATTAATATAAATATCAATTTATGAATTGAAAAATAAACGAAACTAGACCTTTCGATTAAGTTCTAGATCAACAGCTGCATGACATACATATTGACCCAAAAAAAAAAAAAAAACTGCATGACATACATAGATGCCCGTGCTCTGAAGCCTGAACTGGACATTTCAAACATCCAAATATTGAGCTAACGCCTAGCGGGGCAGTAGAGCAGTTTTGGCTAGCGGCCGTTGATTAGAGACAAGGAATGGACAATCGAGACGATTTGCGTTCGATCCTGCCATTTCTGCCATTGAAGTTGGAATCGGGAGCTCTGGTATGGCCAAGTCAAGTGATCGAAGCCCTGGAAGCGCTCTCCAGGGGCCCCGCTCACAGCCGTGTTGACTCCGGTGAGGTTCTCTCCGTCGCCATTTCCGACCTCAGGACCTCTCTCTCTTTCCCCTTTCCCTGCTTGCCTCCCTCCGTTGACCATGGCTACGCTCTCTTCTTCGACGAGGTTTCCTTTCTTATTCTCCAGTTTGTTCAATTTCATCTCCCCTGAAAACCTAGAATTTGCTGACCAAATTTCGAGTATGCACCAAACTTCTCAATTTGAATCCCCGTTTGTTCTATGCTGTGTGGATTTTAGTTACAGGAAGAAAGAGCCTGTTAGTTTTATACAAATTCTGCAAGCATCGTGTCATCTGATTTTTCTTTTGTGCAGTTTTTGTCAAGAGAGGAATCAGCTCGATGGTTTGGAGAGGTTATTCCAGCTATGGCCAACTTAATGTTGCGCCTACCTGTACTGTTGGATTCTCATTATCAAAATGTAGTTAAGATTCCTGGAGTTGAAACTGGTCTTCGCTTACTGGAAGCACAACAGCCCGGCATTGTTATTCTCAATCAGGTATTGGTTAATATTGAGACCTGTTCACATGCTTAGATTTCAAATTCTTGTATCAATCTAAAATCTAGACCGTCGATTGTATGCCATAGTTTTTGAATATAGACATCCTAACTGTTTTTCTTTCTAATTAGAATATCAGCACCTGACTTATGTTCATGCCACAGATTACCATAACAACTTTTAATTGTAATCTTCAGGAACTGATTGCTGCTCTCCTATCTTGTTCCTTTTTCTGCCTGTTTCCAACTGCTGTGAGAGGTTCAAAACGTCTTCCACATGTCAATTTCGATAAGCTCTTTAGGTGATCCATGTCATCTGCTTTTCCATTTATTTTGTTGCTCCCATGCAATAAATTCCACTACTTTTCACGTGTGAATCCCATTACCTTTCTCAGCATATTTGTTCTTGTTGGGTTATCATGCTTGTTCTTTATACAAGATTTCACATTCTGGTTCATTTGGTCACATTCATCAAAGGAAAAGGGAAGATAAAGCAAGTTGATACATGTAAACACCTCGTATGCAGCTACATTCATTCTCCGTGGCTTTCTTTTACTCTCTTCGTGATGATTTAGTCTTAATTGGTACCTTGATGAATCAATTTTTGTGATTGCAGTAAGAGGTACAATATCCTGCTCTATAATATTTTTTTTTCAAAAATAAAATCTCTTACCTTGAAAAAGTAGAAGAGTATATACCCTATCAATATGTTTTCTCCATCTGACAGTTAACTACTTTTGACCACCTTTTGGTCTTAGCTTGTAAGCTATTGTTGATTCCTTGATGCTGTCCACTGGAAAAGGGAAACCCCACATTTACCTTTAAATTCTTATAATTTCGAAAAATTATGGTTGAAACCTCGCAAAGTCTCGAATAAAACATAGAGGACTGAGCAGCAGAGACACCTCGTTTATTTTCTTGAACCATGGGTTGCTCTTTAGCTAGTGAAATTAGGGATAAGTGCTTCCATGGTATTTTGTTTCATGCTTCTCTCTCTCTCTCTAAAATATGCAAATATGTGTTATGTATGTGGCAATTTCTGTATGCTTACATTTGTTACCTTTCTTTTCTTTGACATTTTTTGTTTGTTGAACCTCAGGAGCATCTATGATCATTATTATGAAAATCTGGAGCATAAAATAAAGTGTCTCATACACTACTATGAACGGGTTTGCTCCTGCATGCCCACAGGCTTTATTTCGTTTGAGAGGAAGGTTCTTCCTTTGAATAAGCCAAATAATATGACCTATCCAGATGATGGTTTCTGGGGAAAATCATTACTTCCACTCTGCCCATTTGAGGTTTGAAGTGTTCTATCTTTCATAGTCATTTGTCTTGAGAGAGTTTGGGAAAATTGTTATTCGTTCCAACTTTGAATGATTACTTCTATCAGCTGTTCTTTAGCTTAGTAGCTCATCTTGTTTGTAGGTTCGTAGGTCAGGTTTAATAGAGGATCATATGGGCGGAGCTCTGGAAGTTGATTTTGCAAACGAGTACCTAGGAGGTGGTGTCCTTCATAGAGGGTGTGTTCAGGTCGGTTGATCAACTTTTACTAATAAAGTTAGATGAAAGTGATCTTACTATCTTGTCATTGTAATAGCTTGCTATGCGTTTTCATTGCGGGAGGTTAAGTCTTATTCAACTGCATGTAATCATCACATTGCTTGTTGTAGTTTCACAAGTTTTGACTGACCATGGACAAGCCTAAGCATTAGTTTTATGGAACATACAAGCATGCACTTATGATAGTTATCTTAAAAAGCATATAAAATGAATATCCATGACGAGACTTCCGATACTTCTGCCAATAGTTAACTCTTTTATTGAATTGCAATGCGGATGAGTATTGAACTTCTTATTACATACTTATTAGACTTGCCTACTCTTAAATTGTTTTTCGTCCGCGTGATTTTTCAGGAAGAAATCCGTTTCATGATTAATCCAGAGTTGATTGCTGGCATGCTTTTCTTGCCTTCCATGTCAGACAATGAAGCAATAGAAATTGTAGGAGCTGAGCGCTATTCAGTTTATACAGGGTTAGTTTTTGCAGGTGAACTTTCTATGTGAAGTCACTTGCTCAGATAGTAGTTGTATACTTGTATCATTTCTTTTCTGCAGTAGCTAACGAACTATTATTCTGTAGGTTCTGTACAGAAGTAGTTAAAAGGTAGTTAAATAATGGCCTTTTTTTCTTCTGTGAAGGTGAATAGTTTGACCATGTCTTGTCCCTTAAGAGAAATATAAAAAAAAAAAGTAAAAAATGCTACTTCAGTTCAGTTGATTTAAATTGCAATCTCTGTTTGCATTTTACTATTGGAAATCGGAGTGTTAGAATAGAAAAAGTCTGGAAGGTCATATTTATAATACGACCATATTGCTATTATGTTTGGATAAGAAATAAAGAACATGTATTTTTTTCCTACAGTGTTCAAATCCATTGAGTTGCCTCTTTCATTTCCAAAGGCACAGTTCGTGAACATTTCTGCTGTGAATTTATACAGATAGTGGATTAGGTAGCATTTTAACATGCTTTGGGGAAAAAAAGGTAGCATGTTATCAGGTGTATAATAATTGACCAATCTTTTCTATGGTCAAGGTATGCGTCTACATTTCGTTTTTCTGGAGATTATGTGGACAAAATGGAAATGGATTCAATTGGAAGGCGTAAGACAAGGATTATTGCCATAGATGCATTATGCAGGCCAGGACTGAAACAGTATGCAGTTGATTGCCTCTTAAGGTACAACAGTCAACATAAAAATGTTATTTCCCTAGAGTCTAAAAATACTCGTGGTGATATTAATTAGACTTAAGCTAGGCATCTTATATATATGGTACTATTGATTATTGCCTTAGTAATCTGATTTCTGCATATTCATTGGTTTAAAGGGAAGTCAACAAAGCCTTCTGCGGCTTTTTGGATCAGCTCAAATATCAGCATCAGCTTTTGGAAAATGATAGGGCCTGTAAATTTGACCTTCACAAGGACAATAAAGGTGTTGATGAACAATTTGAAGATCAAGGAGTGGTGAGAACGCTATTATTTTCCATGTACCAGAGCTTACTTAATGCTCTGTGAGAATTGACTTTCTATATCTGGTCACATTATTTTCCATGCCTATTTTGTGATAACGTGCTCTTTCCCTGCATTGGATATCAAATTTATGTGCTTAACCTGACTCCGTTTTTCTTTCTTTCCCTTCCTATTTTCTTTCTGTGGATCACATCAGTCACATGAAGCGCCTTCCGTATCCCAAGAATCTAACAGAAGAAAACCTGAGAGTCAAGAAACCAAAAATCATCAAGAGGAGATTAATAGGTTATTGGATTGTTACAGGAATACTGGTGTAGTGACCGGGAACTGGGGTTGTGGTGCGTTCGGGGGAGATCCTGAAGTCAAGGCAGTCATACAGTGGATTGCTGCATCTCAGGTGATTTTCACGTGCAAGCTTTTGTTTACTCTGCTGAAGTATGATACAGAAATGCTTGTTCTTGAACATAAAACATGAAATAAGCTTTTTCTGTTTTCTTTTCCGCTTCTCTTCTTTGTTTTGGTTTATAGGTCTTTTTTTTTTGTTGATTTTGACACATTGTCTCAGGCATCAAGATCTTTCATTTCATATTACACTTTCGGATTGAATGCCTTGGAGAATATGGATCAGGTATCTTTCCTTCTGACGCCTTGTACCCATGTGAAATCTCAACCCTTTAGCTGCAATGTTGAACTGCGTCAAATAAAAATCATGAGTAATATCTTTTCTGTTTTCTATGTTTCCACCCGCTTCATGTTTGCACCGTCTAGAAATGTCTTTCACTGGTTAGTAATTTTTGTTTTGTTTACCAAGGTGGGACAGGTTACTCAGTGGATCCTATCTCATGAATGGACTATTGGAGACTTGTGGAATATGTTGCTCGAGTATTGCTCAAAACGGTTAAAGAGAGAAACAGAGCTTGGCTTCTTTTCATGGCTTCTCCCGTCTTCATCTACTCGAGGTACAACCCTATAAGAAAACCCATGTCTCCTGATCATGGGAATCTATCACTACCCTCAGGCTTCAGGTACATACTATTTACCTATATATGGTTGAATACATGACTTGTAATCTCGTGTGAGCCCACTCCATGTAATCGTTAAAATGGAATGAATGAATCAGTGGATGTTGCTCGGTGATCAGTGGAACTTCTAAGATTGTTTGTTTCTTTGTTACAAGTTCATTTAAAGATACAACACCTTGATGGTTTAGATTTTAGGGAAGAAAGCATTTGATTCTATGGCTTTTCTGATTTTTTTTTATTTTTTTTAAATTTGGTTTTAATCGACTGTATATTCTAAGAAAATTAGTTGACCTAATGAATGTCCAGTTTCACCTTTGCTAAAAATAATACACCAGTAACTCTTATTGAAAAGATAACTAAATTTTCTTTACTATGGTAGTACAAGATTCTAAAATAAGCAAATAAAACATGATCTAGGAACTTCAGGCTTAGCAAAGTACTTCAAAGAGGAGAACTTCAATCCACTACAGAACTGAAACAAGGCATTGGAGAGCACATTCTTCATTAAGAAGAGGCTTGTCAATCATGATGACATCGACAGCT